>JAPTHN010000128.1:0-478310 GCA_026936325.1 Platynereis dumerilii
TGGTGAAGTAATTTTGTTTGCCAATTCGGGGCAAATTCACAAAAAACTCATTAAATTTATTTGCAATTATCAAAGGATTCTGTTATGTTAACTTCATCAATAAGGAAATACTTAGGAATTCTTTTTTATTATCAGACTTATTGATAACTTCTTTTATAGTACACCATGTTTTCTTATGTCATTTCGAAATTTTTCAAAACATTTGAAATAATACATTTTCTTCGCGTTTCTAATACTTTTCGTAGTATTCGATTAATATGTCTGTAAATTTAATTTTTTCATGGAAACAGAGGGTTGTGAGAAGGTAATGATTTTAGTGAACTATATATTTTCACGGTATCTAATTGAGATGAGAATACCTTTAGTTATCCAGCTGCATTTTTTGTGTTTTATATTTATCAAAACGATACGTTTTAATGGGAAAGTATTTATCCATACCAATCATTAGAATATTCTTCAATTTTCATAATTTAGGTTGGGTCAGCAGATATTTCAGAGTTGAGTTGTTGCATCACATTTGAGTTTTCCAGGTAACTTTTAAAGTTAGCATTTGAATGAGACATAACTTTAACATATTTTATAGAGGCCTTATGGCAGTTCAAATAATCCAAGTGATGAAATATGGGAGGTGGTCTGAAATGTTTTTTACCAAAATACCCGATGTTGTTTCAGAGAAAAAATTTGCGATCTTAACAAAAACGTTATCAATAAGAGTACCATGACGTTTGTCAGGCGTGTTGGGAAAAGTAATTTTTGGTATATACTTAAAGATAACATAGTTTCAAAGAAATTGTTAATATAGTTTAATACTTTTAAACTTTAAAAGATCCAAATTAAATCACCAGCAAGCAGAACATTTTTATGAGATTGAAAACGATCCAAGAGTACGAGTAATTTCAGTAATGAAACTTTCAACACTATCTACATTTTGTTCTTGGTGGCCTATATATGTTACCAAGGATAATTTTGTTTTGGTTTAAAGCTGATGCTTCATTATCAAAAATTTCAATGAACATTCCATCCATAACTGGGACTGTTCAATACAAATAGTCTGGAATCTAAAAGACTCGTGAAGATAAATAGCAACACCTCCATGTGCACTGCAGTGTCTCCTTTGTGAATAAGGTTGAAACCTTCAAGCTGTAATAATAATGCAAGCACACCTGGAGCATAATATTATCCCATAGAGATTTCCTTCAAAAAATTATATAGCCTAAGTGTATAAACATTTGAGACGACATAAGACAAGTGATAAAAGAAAACACTGTATGAGAACAATTAGATATTCAACTTCTCACAAACTGGTCAGTCTAAAAGTGTAATAATCCAAAATTATGCAAGCCACAATTAGTTTGTTGTAATGGAAATAGAAATTTCATGTTCATGACAAAGAATTTAAAAGGGCTTCTCATTGCTTGGTTTGCTGTCTATGTTAATAACAACTGTAATTAGGCATGCTAATCATGATGTAACATGTATTAGGTTTGTTAAATCACACACTCAAACTGGTGCATTGGAGGTATAGATGCACTACACATACATAAAACATTATTTGAATATTTGGAAAATAAAATATGTGTTTGAAGAAACCTGAGGTCCCTACTTTTTGTAAAGAATTTCTTGTTTTTAGTGGCAGCAAAGTTATTGGTTCTGTAGCCCAATAAATCAACCCATTGATTGTCTGTGATGGAATGGCTCAAAGCCAGACTGTGTACAACAGGGAGCACTATATGGATGTGATATATTGCCTGCATATTATGGTTCCAATTAGAACAGTAATCTATAAGGAATAATTATATTATTGATTGCCTGGTAGGCTCATTATGGATATTCATTTGGACCATTGATGGTATTGCAAAGATAATTTTCATTTGTGTCACACATGTTTGGATATCACCGCTTATGACCCACTATGTTTTCATCTCATAGGATGGGTATCCTTGCTAACACAAGCAGATTAGTTGATACTATGGAAGTCACTTGTAAATGAGACACAGTCATATATTTGAACAATGCAATACCACCAAGCAACATAATAAACATATGCATGTAGGCAAATTTCCTCCTGAACACTTTACGATAGAGGGAGTTATAATGGCTACAAAAATATTTACTGGTTCAACAGTTGGTGTTTTCAAGATTGGCTTACCTTTCCAAAGAAAATGTCTCAATAAAATGCAGATGAAACGGACACATACCTGAAAATAGAAGAGAAAAACCATACATATATAAGGCCAATGAGTTTTTCTCTCTGTATTAAAAAAACTGAATTAGACACCCTATGTTGTATAGCCATTTATCAACATTCATCCATCTGAAGACAGACATACACACCTGATCATGTACCAAATGACTTCATAATTATAACCCAATTATATAATATCAATTCAAATCACAAATATACTCAATTCCTTCTAAAATTCCCGATCATATGGTCTTTTTTGAACACGCAGAGGCCTTACAGTAACCTTGTTCTAAACAATACAACAGAACTTCAAAAACATACTTTTAAAAGTGATCTTGAGCTACTCACAAGAAGCATATTTCTTTGAATATAATTTAGTTTCCTAGTTTTAGTTTTTTTTTGTCTTTACAATTTGTAGTTTGTCTTTCTATTTGCTCTCTTGTCATTTCCTTTATTATGCTTGTTCTGTTTCTTTTTTCTGTTTGCCCTTTTTTCTACACAGAAACACTGAAGGGAATGGACAGTTCAACATAAAGCTTTTCTATGGTAAAACAAATAGAACCACAGTTCATTGTGTTGTGATACTGCATATCTCTTTACAAAAGGGTTTCGCTCTGACATTGCAATCACATCATAAACAGTAACTTTCCCTTATGGGAAGACCTCGCATCTGCCTTATGCAAACTCACCCTCATTGTCTTTAAACAACTGCAATTTTATGAAAAAAATGTGTTGAATAATGCTATCTTCAATGAGAGTCTCATCCTTGGCAATGGCAGTCTCAGCCAAATCATGCCTTCATAATGCAGATCATTACAGAGACAATAAGAATGTTTTTTTGGGAATTGTAGAAAAAGAATGATGTGAGTTTATTATAATTTCTTGATAGAGGGAACAGGGATTCAAAAACTGTGTTTAATTTTGATTCCAAAAAGACTAAGAAAAAAAAGGCAAAACAAAATAGACAATACTGGAAATTACCAGTAAAGATAACAGATGAAGCTAATCAACATTTCAATAACAAGAGCAGGTATACTGCCTCATATCCCCCATGCCCTACACATCTACCAATACCCACCAGAATTCCAATTTTAGGTATGCCAAATATTTCACCAGGAGCACAATTGTGCATACATGTAAGGAGGTGGAGACACCTGGGGGTGGAGTTTGCTTTTTAAAATAACATGGCTGCAGGCCAAAAGCACAACAAAAAGTATTTGGGATGTGGAAATGGTTATGACATTTATTGATTTATGGTCAGATTTGAAAAGTTTAAGGGGGTCTTTGAATGTTTGGAAAAGGATGAGCATTGTGCATTGTGTGGTGTTGAGATATTTGATGGACGCCATGACATGGAGACTAAAAGTAAAATCCCCATAGCATAGCATGGGGGATAATTATGCCTAAAACATGGCAAATACAAGGATGTGACATCATTCAGAACCTTCCAGCAATGACTCCTGTTTCCTCAATTGTGACTTTATCAAACAACATAATAATTAACAAAATGACAGTATCATCAATTCTGTATATCATATATTGTCTAATTTGGTAGTTGACACACAGAGGATACAGACCACCATACTTCAACACCAATTCATACATGAATGAGGCAGTCAGGACGCATATCATATAATCCCAATGGAAGCCCTTTTAAGTCAGTAATTCCTCATACGAAGAGCACTTCTTGAATTACTTCAAAGAATGCAAAATCACATTAATTTGTCCGTTTTACAAAGCATCGTGAGGATTTAAATGTCATATGTCTTATTAAGTATTAAAGGATGTTTGAGGTGCACAATACCGCTTTATACATGTATCGAAAGGATATTCTCCAACAGTATGAGGATGAATGACAAATGTTCTATTATCTCAAGAAAGCTGTGTAAATGTATCTGTATTCTTGAACAGAGAAAACAATTCAGAGGATGATAATAATGAATGAAGTTCATAACATGTGTTTCACAGCTGCTAACTGTGCAAAACCGTTTAACTCTGAGACTCATTGTATGAAATCGACTTTCCAGCCTTTTGGAATCCAATAACGCCTCAAGTAATGGATTGTATCGAAGTTTAACACATTTTACTGGTACTGTGTCAATGCTGAACATGAGTAGGGCAACTAGTTTTAATTAACTGAACTCGTGTTACAAAATATTTTTTTGCCAGTAATCCAGTTGGAAGGATTAGTAAGAAGAGTTAAGCACTCTAGGACAACCCGTGTTAATCGTTCATATAATCTGTTAAAACTTCTTTCACTGCACCCTCTTTGTCAAATACATGAAGAGATAGACATGATTCTATGCAAAAAGTACAATATAATGAGTATCAACTTTAAAGATGACACATTCTGGCATGATACTGCACATTTATATAGAAGGAATTTAACAAAAGTGAAGAAAACGATTTATAAATGTATACACTCATAAAATCATCAAGAATATATGACTTGCGGATAAACCAAATCATGATAGGAATACCAATTGCAGCTTTGTTACATGGCGGAGAGGTTGTAGGAGACCACAAGATAATGGCAAGTTCAAAATCAGGTGTCTTCTCAACTTAGGTTTGGGTCTGTTATCAGCCTCAGCACAGATGCAGAGGAAAGGAGACAAAGACAAATTAATGTTCCTTACAACTGAAAACTGCTGAAATGATTACGGGTACACAAACTAATAATTGTTGCAGGGGTCATGGGTCAAGCGAGCTTTGAAACATGATAAACAAACTCTGCCTTCTCTAGGTAAAGTTTTCTCAGTTATCATTTATTTTCTTTATGTATTTTAGTGCAGTATTCCCTGCCTTGAAAATGACCATAAATAACAACGAAAATCAGCGAGGGTTGCAACATATCAGATTTGACATCCTCATACAAACTCCACAAGACTGAGCTCAACTGGAACCCTTTCTTTTGGAGTTTTGCTTCCCTTTTTCTGGCTAATTACAGAGAAAGTCAACAGACACCATCGACCAAAATTTCTCAGGGCATACTCAATCTTTTTACTTTTTATTATTCATGCATCATCTGTTGTCTTTTCTTCAAGATAATACTTCCCACAAATTTGCCATTTTATAGATTTTAGTTTTAGTTTTTTCTATACATAAGATAATTGTTTATTGATGTGGATTAAATATTGCCTCTTTCCCTTAGTTTTTTTGGGTCAAGAAATAGAAAGTGGCACAGGACAAGCATAAAAAAAATAGTCCAAATAAAATTTTTATTTAAATGTCATGAGAGACTTTGTCAAAAGGAAGTCTGTAGAATTCAAATGAGAAAAGTTTTGCAACCTGTCATTTACAGCAGCTGACAGTTGAGAAAACTTTACAGTAACTGTTTACTTGTGATGTGACATTGACATGTACCTGTCAACTTTCAGACATCTTGTTGTTCAAGTCTGATGGCGTATTCCTGGAGTGCTTAGGACCTATCCAATTGCATATCCTGGGAGAACCTCCAAAAATAGATGCGTTACTCTGGAAAATGTGTGAAATATTTTGGGACAGTGTACAAAGTTGAGCCACCAACTCCTTATTTGCTACTGCAGCAAGAAGTTCTGGAATGATATTGTATACTGCCATGGAATACATCCTTTTTAAAAGAGTTAAGGAAGTAATGCTAATCTCTCTTAAAGTTAATGATTTCCAGATATGGGCCATTCTCAAATTTCGGGACAACGGGTATAGGATAATTGTCCTGTAACGGAGGGGACAATGTGGTAACGGAGGGGAATTTTGATGTAAAAAACCAACTGTAGGAACAGCATCAAAAGGAAAAATGATAAAAGATTGATGTAACTATTATTTTCAGAAGTACTTCATCTCGTATCAGTAGATTTTTTGGTCCAAATGTCGATTTCTTGCTCATGATCTGGTAACATTACTGCTTTTTATTTTGGAGATTAGACAAAATAATTGCAGAATATTAAAACCTGCCACCCTCAGCAACATATACATGAAATCGCTCTGTAAAATTATCATTGGTAAGCTTTGAAATGAAGGAAACGGAGGGGACATTTTAGTGGGACAAAAACATTTTTTATGAACATTATGTCATAATTTATTGAATACATGTTTTATGAAGTCTGCAAGGCAGTGGTACTATGGCGCACATGCGTCTGATGATATTCAGTGAAAATAGCTCATAAACAACAATAACGAACAGAGCTATGGCAAGTAACGGAGGGGACAAAAAAATTGACATAAATTAGTGACAGGACTATTGTATAAATTTAATCAATGAAATTATACACACAAAAAATTGAATATGAACTAAATATAAATTCAAGTCTATATTCCCATGAATCTTGCAAAGAAACTTTGAAAATAATGGTATATTAGGAGGAAAATGAACACTTGATTTTGTCATGTCAGGTCCAGTGACAGGGAAAAAACATTGATTTTGCACGGATTTTGGACATAATGCATTAAAAAAGGTCTAATGAAAGACTCTTTGCTCCAATTGCAGTGGTTCTAAGTAGAAATATGAATAACAGATGCAGAGTGACGCTTCAGATATTAATCGTATTCATATTAATGTCAGGGAGCTAGGGTGACGCAAATGGTCCCGAAATTTGAGAATGACCCATATATCAAATTATATAATTTTCATCACATTTTCAAACTGTCAAGAAAAAAGTCTCCTCAATTTGAAAAATTTGGGTCTCTATGAGAGTATTTTTCATACATTGGCATAAATACCAGATAGAGCCAAAATAATTTTACAATCATTATTTAGGAATCAGCTTTTTCCATAATCCACTCTAATTCACCAATTAACAAAAAGTCTGTCAATTTGAGATTATATATATACAATTGATTTGAGATAATTGTCTTTACTGGGCAGTTTTACGGTATTTGCACTCGGCCAATTTCTCATATTTAGGAGGATATTACGAGAAAGGTATGATAGGTACACAGAAATTTGTTGGGCTGGCAGTCTTGTATTACATTGAAATATATGTGTGCCAAATTTTGCCCTTCTACGATGTTTAGTTTTGAAGCAGCAAGTGGTTTAGGGTAATTTTTGCTCATTTTTGTGTCTCACGGGCAGTTTTGCTAATTTTATGGCATCACACAAACATAAATGCTGGCAGTTGTGATTCATGTTGGTGATGCCTCTCTGAACCTATGTCTTGGGTGTAAATTACAGCAGGTTTTATGCGAATAAGTTATATACAAAATGAGTTGTCCCCTAAAATTTAAAAAATGGTATGTGTCAAATATTTTGTCTTTGAGAGACCATTTGTTACTTTATATGCTATGATGAATAAGCATTTAAGGATGTGTCTACTGTTTGTGTCAATTTTGTAGCTTGAGACATATCTAAAGGTAAAGCAACAGCATTTATTTCAATAACTACACCTGGTTTTCAGAATTTGAGGCTTGAATATGATGTCAAAAAAACATGTCCTCTCCAGCCCATGGAAAGAAACACTCAGGGTTTTGAAGGAAACTCAAACAATTTGTGTTTTTGGTGCTCAGTTATGTGCCTCTACATCAATGTGACAAATACAAGTTAAGAAAATATCCGGGCAATGTACATAGATTTTCTTAGAAATCAAAATCCTCAATGTCAAAAAAATGTCCTCTCCAGCCCATCAGAATTTTGTGGTATGATTCAAGTCTTTAAACAATGGTTTCGTCAAGGAAAAGGCCACGGCTTTACAAAAGGATTTAATCTGGATGTATAAGAAGGGTACTTATAAATATTGAACATTTATATATATGTTTTCCATCATCAAATTGCACTATTATGAGAGAACCAAACTTGGGATTATAAGTTAGTTATTTTATGTAAGATATCACTATAACTGCAGTTTCTTGGAAATAACTGAATGACTTTACAAGATAATACACAAATATTTTGTTTATGGAGCAATTAAAGTTGATTTTTTTCTGAGCTGGTGATTTTGGGTGATTTTGGGAGATTTTCCTCTCTGGAACGTTATCTTTGACACAAGGCAAACCCAATGAGTCTCAATTGTACAGCAACAAAACTTGACACAAGGTTTGTAGGAAACCTAGGGATTATATACCTCGGCAATGATGAGTCCATTGAGACTAAAACCTTACTAAACACTCTAAAACGGAAACTTTCATGGTATGACAAGTTAAATTTATGTCATAACAATTGTGAATTTTTTTTGCCACTTTTAATAAAAATTTTAGTTTTATTGGTTTTGATGGTTTAATACAATCAGATGGGTCTATTTCCATTAAAAAAAATGGTTCAAATGGTATTTGTGTGGATGCTTTTTTTCATAAACTTTTTTTTCAAAAATCCAACCTTGCATACTTTAAAGTGTGGTGATTTGGTGATAAACATACAAATCAATTCTGTTTTTGTTGATTTACAAATCAGTAATATGTTCATTTTGTGATAGCACAAAGGAAATTCTCATCTACACAACTTTATTTTGACCCCCCATGAGACACTTTGAGTGCAAATACTGTAAAACTGCCCTACTGTTAAGACATTTAATTTTTGTATCCAAAACACAATGATATTTAACACAGAGACAATTTTTAGACCAGCAAGCCATGCACGTTTTTGGCCAAATTGTTGGCACCTGATCGAGCATGCTAAGTAGTCTTTTCTCTACATTTTGACTAGAATTGGCCTCGTATCTGCTCAGCCAACTTTTGCCTGCTGCTGCAAAATCTGCTTTGGCTTTCAAACAGGCACGTGATGCTGCATACCTTCTTTACGGAAGTCACGGTCTTTGTTTCTGGTTAGCATTTTAAACACACAGTAAAATGCATACAGAAATTCAAGACACTGCATGTTATTGAAATATTGCAGTATTTTTTTCCAAATAAAATATATCACCATATGAACTGGACAAAACTTGAAACTGGATGTCAGACAGAATGTCAGCAAGACGAGACCACAATAGAGTTTGTCAAATGATTTTTGACTAGCCCAATACACATACATTAACTTCACAGTAGGCAGCAAAAGGAAAATTGAATGAGACAACAAAATAAAGAGCAAGAAAGAATCTGGCAGTGGTTGGTTCGATCACTGTTTATGCGTTGAATAATGCAACTTTAATATCCAATCCCTTGGTTCTGTAATTGATTCCAAAACCTGTAAAGGTTACCTTGAACTAATCACCAATCCAACCATCTGTTACCCTGAAGAGAACGAAACAATGGTTGCATTGGCAGTCTGCTGTTACCACTCTTCAGGGAATGGTAGAGAAAGGCAAGGAAGGCTGCCTTTACCGCGAATTCATCCGTGTAGAATTCACAAAGGGAAGCAACAGGGTGTGGAAGCCAACTTAGCCATGGGACTGAACATGCAGCAAAGCAGCTGCAAATCAGTTTGGTGCTTGAATACCTCTGAAAAAAATGGCTGCCAAAAATGTTATTAACAGGTCAAGATTTAAACAGAATTGTTGTAAGTGTTCAGTGTGTATTGTTGGTCATATAGTGAGGTAGTGTTGTAAGGATGACGTATAGCATCTTGGGCCAAGTCAGAAACACTACAGCAGCATTTATGAATGTAGTAGAATCACCAAGGGAGATGCAAGGTAGAAGTAAGTTGCTTGAAGGGAAATACATTTATCAAGTTCAAATGGCAAAGCTCTGAACTCTGGGGGCCAATGGTTTGACCCACAAGTGGTTCATTTCTATTGCCAGCCAATTAAGCAAAGATAGAATGGTCCACCACAATAATTTAATGAACTGTAAGAACTGTTATTCTTGCGCGGTGAATTGTTTCAAGTTAAGTTACTCATTTTCTCAAACTGTTGAATTGTTGATCAATTGCGAGATTTTGACTTTACACCCAAGTTGGAACTGCAACAGATATTCAAATAAAGTTAATGTAATTTTGACACATCATTCTTGACTCTTGTTGGTTCCATATGGATGGCAGAAATTTCACATCCAGTAAATACATATGACAATAAGGGACAATATTGTTTCTTTGTGATTTCAACAGGTCAGGAAATCTATAGAACTACTTCAATATATGCAAAATTAGATTCAGAAAATCAGTTATTCAACACAAAATTGTAAACAGTTTAGTGGAAGGAAGAGTGAAGCAATAATCAATTGCGTTACATCATACATGCCTTCATGTTACGTTAATATTTCCAACTTCCACAAAGGGCAGATTATTCACATTATGTTTTCCTCTGCTTCTTAACATGCTCAATAATCAATTGGGTCAAGAGAATTCCTAAAGCCCTGGACTAGACCAGACCCAAAGTGGTTGGGCTCAAAGTGATCTGTCCACTTTCTTTGCCTGACCACAAGCCCTGAAACGCCTGTGTGCCTGAACCAGAAGCAATTTGGTGCCGCCAGAGAATGATTGGCACCAGCTTTTTATAAGTAACTGGGCAGAGCCTGCAAAAAGTTGGCAAATCTTTGTTGTAATACAAGAACAGGAAACTGGCTAGTTCTGGTGAGATACCTTTCAAAAAACTCTTTTCACACAAATTTACCATTTCCTAACTGATCACTTCAATTAAAAGAAAAAATATCCATGTAGTATACCCATGTACTAAAGATGAAGGCAATACAGGTACCAATCGTTTTCAACTGTTGCAGATACCAATAAAAAGAGTGTTGAACAATTACAGCCAAATGCAAGCGGCCCTCCAATGCATCTATAACCAATAAAGACCAGTTTGCTGCCATCAACCAAATGCAATTGAAGTGACAATTGGGACTCCTGCAGAATTCAATCAAAGAGCCGTACCAGTCAGACAAAGGTTCAGGGCATGGCTGCGTAACAATCCAATTATGCTTGAAGCCCAAAGCAACCCATAGCTAGTTGGCTGTTTTGTTCAGTTTATCACTCCATCATGCCTGTACTATTTTCTTTGAATTTGCTCTATTTTCTATTCGATGCTTACAGATTCTCTTGTCAATGCTATACTACACTTGTTCATACTAAAAATACAAATGTGAGTGCTGTTTCAGTTCATACTGAATTGCCTCTTGCAAACTTATTTAAAATAAAGACTGGATATTTTACAGGACATTGTCACTGCAGCTATCTGGTATCTCAGAAAAATATGCATGCATGGTATAGAAGTGAATATGAAATTCTACACATGTGCTGCAAGACTGCAAAATATAGCGTGAAAGCCTAGAGTGTAGTATGAACAACATTGTACAGTGACATTGTTGAGAGCACGTGTGTGAATATGCGCCATAGAAGTAGCGATAGCTTTCCTGAATCAAGCATTGGCAACATTTGCCCTCGATTTGTGTGCCGAGCCACGGGAGTTCAAGTTGTTGGCATGACACATGAGCTATACAATGTCCGTGTCAGGTTGTGGCTTAGACCTTTCTACATTGCTTTTATACAGAAAATGGCACGCAGCTTGCTGCTGTATGCCTTTCTTTTCCCAGAGAAAAACCAAATGCATGTGTATCAAAGAACTTATTATGTGGTTTGGTTGATCTGCAAAAATTAGACCAGAGGTAAACTGAATTTAAATGGGCTAATGGGATTAGCATTCCCATCTAACTTCCTACCCCTTTTTGAGACACTTTCGCCGTTGGCTCTCTTGAAAACGTCTGTTATATGACAGATTCAGATTGAGTGAAAACACAAAATGCTTTACACAAGTTTTCCTTCCACGGATAAAAGCTCAAGAAAGGTCCCAGCACATTCTTCCTGAAATCAACAAAATACCTCAAGCTTTCAGACTTTGTGTATTGTGTTGGTCAAGCCAGAAAAGCAAACTCACAATTCTACTTTAGACCTTGCTCTAAAATATATTAGTAAAGGACTAGCAGCCACTGGTTAATACATTAATATTTGAGTGACATAAAATTAAGAACATTTGTATGCTCATTATGCTGGTTAACAAGGTCATAACCATATTATGTGTTTAGATGCAAATTTGGGCAAGAAAAATTATGCATAAATAGTTCTTTAGAAATCAAATATGGCTCGTGTAAAAATGTTTTTTGCTACAACAAAGAAAACAAAGTAATCAACAATATGCTGTTTCAGTTACATTAATAATTTAGTTTCATCATAAATTGAGTTTTTCCATGCTTGCAGTATCACATCGCCTACTTGCAGTGTATGATATTATTCGTAGTTGCAATCTCAACTGGGAATTTCAATTTTGTCCATAAAAGCCCCACAGGACAACCTGGAGTCCTCAGATAAAAAAATGAAACATGTAGCCAAGAAGGCATGTCATCATTGTCATGTATTGCAAAACGTAACTGCTAGCATAGGATAGAATGTTTATAAAATTGCAAGTTAAAATATTAACATATAAATTGTGGTTATTAGTCAGTACAAATATCATTCTAATTCCATTTTGTTTCTCATTCTAGGAACCACAAAGCAGCAAGACCAACAGTGTATACGTATATATAACTGAAAAATGTATTTTCATATGCTGTTGCGACCAATGCACAGTATCAAGCTATCTACATGAGAACATTTTTTTTTTACTCCTAAATGCCTAAATGTCTTGGCCCCATAGAAGGAGTACAGAATAACGTTTGTACATTATCCTATCCAGACAGAGGCATAACCTGGTTGACATCCAGTAAAATATGTAGTACAACACATCAACTTAGTGGCGACTCTTCAACTCCTATGGCAGTAATATGTAGATTAAACAAAGCAATCCCTCGGCCTAATAGATGACGCATTGGCTTGATCAGGTTAACTCTGAAGGAACGGAGAATAGTCTGTCCCAACCCAGATATATGGACTCAAATGATGCTTGGTCCACCACCCCATATTGATTCCATGCAGGGTACAAAGAGGAATGGTCTTGCAATTTATCGACAAACAGTGCAATTATACTGTGATCAGACTATTGTTCTGGAAAAGGCTTATAGTTGTCTGCAGACCTCCTAGTCACTAACTATACCAGCATATCTGAGTAGATTTTGCAGTGCTTGAATTTTCCAAATTGATTTGCCTGGTATTGTAAGATTCAGTTTTTGCTGAACATCACTTCTAATCAGAGGACCTCTTCAGCTTGTGCAGTACTTCTGAGCTGGTCCAGTTTTTTACATTAGACACCAATTATTTTCGGCCCTTTCAATTTGAAGATATACTGCTGATGATTAGTGGTATAACATGTTACCATATATTTATGGAAATTGTTCTGTCAATCCAATCATAGACATATTGTCAATGCACAATAGAATGTGTACCTCAATTCAAGCTTATTTACTTATAAATAGCAGGATTATTTTGTGACACCACTTCTTAATCAGAACTGTAAAAAATGTAATCAATCATTTCTTAATTGTTGCCACGATGCTTTCCAATCCCACTTATGACCTGAACAGATGCAGATAAAGTCATTTTTGCAATTTAATTAGTGAAGATGGCTTTGGTTTTGAAAGCAACAGCCAAAAGTATGAACTTTTACAGTTTCAGGCTATTGCAACAGACACAATGTTCCGCACCAGCCACTGCATTACATTCTACTGCACCCAATATGGGTTTTGCCAGACTCTGTTACCAGAATGGCTGCGCCCCAGGCTATGGGAATCAGTATTCCCTGTGTTTTTCCTCCTGCATCTCTGTTTGGTCAACACACCCACAGAATAAAGGTGTCTAAATATATAAATCTGTAGCATAATACCATTTCCTCTTGCTCTCAGATCCTATTTATATCAACCAGCAGCTTCTTGCATAGCCAATATAGACATACTGCAGACCACAGATCCTGCACAGACTTTTGGAAGGAATCGATTCAATGATACATAGATTTACCATTAGGAATAATGTTGACTTGGCACAGAAATAGACTATGAAAATAGCATGGAAAACAATCATTTAGATGCATTATAGTTTGAAAACAATAGCAAGGAAAAATTATATCATGAGCATCCGATAGTCAACGAAAAGGAAATACATTTCTTAATTTTTGAAGATAAATATTGAAATATTGTTTTTGTCTAAAGATATATTTATATATTCATCATATGTTCAATCTATGTTGTCTTATATCAACAGAAATTGACTGGTTTTCTTGTCCTGTCAAATTTATGACAATTTAAGGCAATTATGTATAAGTAAATATTTATAAGCCTTTGGGAGTAACAATGGCTGTCCGACAAAAACTTCTTAAGGTGCTGTGCGAATTGCATGGCTATGCCATTTAAATGTTATGAATATATCTCACTCTTCATAAGCATTCTCTCAAGAAGAACATAGCATTTTCCTAAATATTGCACCATATCAAGTTAAATTGCATACTTTACTGTTCTGTTTTACAACTAGTAAACAAATACAAAGGCTTCAAGACAGCCTAAAGCAGTAAAGCATGTAGCTTTCTAAAATTGCTAATACCTTCTTTGTGGTGCCCCTTGGGATCAACATCACATAATATGGAAGGCCCAGAGGGATTTATCATACTCAAAATCATGCAACTTCATTCAAATCAAGTGTCTGGTCTCCTGAGTCTGGTTTAATGGAAAAAGTAGCAGAAAATAATAATGCCGAGCTATTAAACTATAAATTAAATTTACTGATGATGCATGTATCTATATACATACAGCAGTATGTGTATTACTCATCCTTATCCAATGTTACATTTGAAAATGGCAAAATTAACATCAGTAGAATATTGCTATTTTAAATTAGACATAAAGGTGTGATAACTTCTAACATTTCTTCAATTTGATCACTCTTCAACTTGACTTGGGTTTGTGACTGTTTTGCACACACATTTTGGCTGAAAACAGTTGAATATCTGTCGATAAAAAAAACAGCAATCTGTCTTAAAATAATTTTAAGAAGGATCTGGCTGAGACAAACAGTCATAAATTCTTAGTGTTTTAATGTTAAGTGGTCACAAGGCTTCATTGCTTTGTACTGATAAGATCAACACAGAAGTAATAATTTGGGTGTTATCAGCATCATGCTTATAACTTCTGATCTAGACCACTTAGAGCTGACAGCATCATGCTTATAACTTCTGATCTAGACCACTTAGAGCTGAACCTGTATATTGGAAATGTGGTATTTCTGCATACAGTGGCCAGATATAAGGTCTGTAAGACTCGTAGTTTTTGAGTTGCAAAATTGTTGTCAATTAGAATAGTTAATATGACGTATCAGCATGCACTTCTGACTTGGAATTAGTGACACTTCAGGCTAAACATAATTCTCTTTTTCATCAAAGAAAAAGGTTATCTGCACATTTTTCTGTCTATTTTTTGTGTATCAATCTAACTGCCAACACACACGCCATTGCATCATCCCTCTATCTATGCTTTATGTACAGATCAATCTTACCACCACTATTGTGTTACTTAGGTAAATTTGTTTCATTATAAGTGCAACTGCAGGCCTGCCAACAAATTCCCTTCTCATTTAAATTCAATGATATGCAGTTATGTCTTTCTTTGGTTGTTTCCATTTTCAACTTCACTAAAACACTATGCACTTTTTACCCTTCCTCCATATCCATTTTCATGTTTTAGATTCACACAGCTCTGTTGAATTACTCATGAGATAAATCTCCAAGGTTTTAAAAGAGACAGGAAAGCATCAACAGCCGGCAAATCAATCTTGGAATGTCATGATATATCAGCTTTACATTTGAAAATATCATGTTGAAAGCAAAAAGTAATTCTTTTCAACTGGTTTTGGCAATGCACAGAGAAAAAAAACTCCATATTTAACTTTTCTTTGTATTCATATCTGCAAAATGTGTGGTTTTTCTACACACTGTATATTTCATGTTAAACCATTTATCATTTCAGCGGTCTGGCACACCTGGATTGTATCATATAACCAAATGCAGTTTATCAAGCAAATCATGGGAATACAATGGTTTATACAATGACTGATATTCTAAACCATGAAATTTATGTTTCGTTTAACTTTTGTTGTCTGCCTTATGCTACAACAATCCCAAGTATTAAAAATATTAAATTTGTATGGGGCAAAATTATGCACCTTCATTAATTCATACATGATATTCGGAATATTTTTTATCGGTCCATTCCTTGATTATCTGTAATATTTCAGAGAATAATACAATCATCTATAATATTCTATTTCAGACAGAACACCATGTTATTAGGTGGCAAACATTAACAGTGAAACCTCAAACAATTGGATTATCTTTCGCCAAACAGCATGGAATATAAACAAAACATATTTCCATAACATGTCAATATCCTGCCAACTTCAAAATAATTCATATATAATGAGCTCATGAGAGTGTTTCCCAAATTAGCATCAAGTCAAAATAATATTTCTGATTCTTGATATTATTCAATTGTTCTCATGATAAACAGTCATTTGCAGAACAAAAGCACTTCCTGCGATCTAATCAAGCTATGCTGCATCAGCAATAAGTCAACAGTTTCAAAACCAATGGCAGTTATAACGAAACATGAGGTTGTAATAATTTCATGGCTGTGGATGAAAGGATTTCAAAGACTGACAGCTCCAATCATATCTGTAAGAGGTTTGAGGTAACCTATCACTGAAAGTGGATAGATGCAGGGGTATTGTGTTCTGTATTCTGTCTGTCCATCAGTGAATCCATCCATATGGCTTACACTGTGGCCCTCTATCATGCATGTATATCTGTTTATAATTCCACATCCCTGCACAGAAAAAAAAACTCATCACAGGTGCTTCAGATGACTAATTAATTCCTATGCTTTCAAGAGAGACTGCAACCAATCATGGATTTGGGGTACAGTCCATGTCTCATTCCATATCTCAGCATAGAACATTGGGACACTACACTTCAGACTATCATCAATGCAGAGGCTTTCTGACTTAGTTAATCAGGTGGTTCAAAAAATGGAAATGAAAGAGGTTCCAAAATAGAGAGTGCTTTATTTAGAGGCTGGAAGTTTTGGCATAACTTTGTTCCTTTCACTATAGAAATTGCTTATTTGAAGGGGAAGGCCTCATTCCAATGGTGACCTTACGTCGAGTACTTTCTATGAAAACTCATGTTATAATATAGACATATAGTTATCTAAAATATGTTATATATTCATTTATGTATTCAGTTGGAATAACATTGTTTTGCATCCATTTTTCGAATGAATGCTTTCCCATCAAAAATTACATCCATGACCTGCCATTGAAGTAGCATTGCGATCAGAAACAGCAGTTCCTTATACAATATTTTGTCAATTCCCAATGCATAACTTATCACTCAATTTCATTGAACAAAATGGATAGAAAAAGGTTATTTTTAAAGTTGTTTTGAAATCGGAATCATTTTGAGATTATGGGGAGCATAAATTAAAACATTTATGCAAATCCAATGTTATTCCAATGAAGACAATTAATGCATACAGCTTGGCAGAGGCAGCAAGGCAGCAAATTGCTTCAATATGAATAGTTGCTATATGATTAGATGCTAATGACTACAGTGCAGTAGTTTGAAAATTTTACATTTTCAAGGCCCGTCCACTTAATATGTCAATTTTGTGTAATTTCGTAAGACACCGAAAATATTTGAATATGTGGCATAACTCAACGGAATTGGATGAAAGTTACATGGAAGATGTCTCTTGGCAAGCCAATCCTTAGGTGAAAATGATAAAACATTTGGCCCAAATGTTTTCATACCAATGTAAAATAACCTACTTGCGTAATTTTCGTCAGATGCGGTGTAGTGTTGTGATGTCAGGCTACGTGTAAGATTTTGTTTTTGTTGGGCATTCTGCTTTTGTTTGGTAGGCAGGTATGGACTTGCAACATGTTACCAAAAATGTAGAGTATTACATTCTGTCACAATTCCAATTATCTCGGATTTTAACACTTTCAAAATATTTTACAAAGCAGACAACAGTGTAGCCTAACTTCCATCCAATATTCACCCTACACTAGGGAGGAGTTGGCAGGAAAGTTTCCATTTTGGCAAAGGAACTTGTTTGCATTGGTTATTGTCTAATTTGGAAAGAAGCCAAATGAAAGTTAAAAGTGAGTTTGTGGTCTTACTGCAAGCTTCTTTAGCTCAATTTCTTATCTCAAGCATATCTGATAAAACGCCAGTCTAAACATGAAGACTACATGAAGTCCATACAATCTCATTGGGCAACATAGTCAATAGATTCTGTGAGCCATGATTTGTAGACTCCATGTTAAACTTGCTTCATTGCTTCCATGATTAGTTGGAGCAAAACTTCATCCCTTACAGTGACATCAACTCCAAAACAGCAGTTTCTCAGCCACTTGATTGCAGAACTGTGCAGTGAAGCCTATTCACCAGAAAATGTTTCAAGGCATGTTTTCTATTTGGTTGTAGCAGCAGCTGCCTTGATAATAATTTTGAGAGATTTAAAATGTTTGGCAGTTTCATCACTTTAATTTGTCAAAACAACTTTGTTGTCAGTTTTTCTATTCAATAAAGCAAATGCCACATGAAATATATATGCCACATGTTCTACTACTGTAGATGAATGGATGATTAGGGGTTTACGGCCTGTATTTATGCACTATCCAACATAAACCCAGGTGAGCCGGCCGGAGCAGGACTTGAACCCTTGACCTTGCACAGCCTAGCACACTACCTGACCAAACCTTCCCCCCCCCTTTACATAGGGCAAATGTTTAATATGGTGAGGAATCCTGATCTTTCTCCAATCTCATAAATCTACCATCAAAAACACCCATATCTGGGCATGCAGATTCTGCACTTACCATATCCATCTATCTCTATTGGTTATACCTATCTATTTATTTACCAGTATCCATCTGCCAGTCAATCAAGTTTAGTCCAGAAGCTGCGTGCATTTCTATGGAGCATTGTTTTTTGGTAAAATCATTGATTTTGAGGGCAAGCATTATAATCATCACACTTAGCTAATTGAGGACTAGAACAAGCAGTGAATTTTTAAAGAGCCAGTGGAAAAATAATAGCATTTCTGACCCTTTCACATGAAAGGCAGAAATACTGAGGTTGTGGTTTAATTTCTGAGCTGGGCCGCTTTAAATATCTATGCATTGCAAATGGAGAATGGAGATGACAGTTTACGACAATTTGTTGTTGCTCATTAAAACTATTAACAATATGTAACAAATATTGACTATGATTGATGAGTGTTGGATAATAATCAATGCATATTCATATATGTGGTCACTTAATTATATTCTGGAGTCTAATTATCATTTACATTTCCAAATATATTTGAGTGATAACCATTTAATATCCTCAACAAGATAGGTTACCTTCTCAATAAAATAAAGGTACCACATCTGCTATATGCCATGTGCACAGCAATTTATTTTATACCAGTAGAACTATCTACCAATCAAGCAATGATAAGTGAAAATAACATTCCTATATCATCACATTAAGCAAATACCAACGATAAAGGAGAATCAGAAAAAACGAATATCACAAAAATCATGGAAAACAAGATACCAAACCATCAACCTCTCCCTGCACACAAAAAAGATTCTAAAACAATATGGCTCAATATTTCCAATGATCTGTGCTTCAGGCATAGTCTGTGAAATTCTCCGGGGAATACACTAAGCTATCAATGGGACTATTACACAGTTATTATAGGGACAGCCCATAGTCTATGCATAGCTAATGTACAGGTTGTTTCCTTCATTTCTCTCATGGCAGCAAAGTTATTGGTTCTGTGGCCCAATAAATCAAACTATTGATCATTTGTAATGGCACGGCTCCAAGCCAGACTGTGTACAACAGGGAGCACTATATGGATGTGATATATTGCCTCCATATCATGGTTCCAATTACAAAAGTATTCTATAAGGGATAATTTGTGATTGGCTGGTAGGCCCATTATGTTACTACAGTGTCGCCTGTAATGAAGTGAAACAAGTAAAGTGAATTTGACCAATTTGTAGTTTGTCTTTCTGTTTTTCTCTTGTCATTTCCTTTATTATGCTTGTTCTGTTTCCTTTTTCGGTTTGCCCTCTTTTCTACACAGAAACACTGAATGGAATGGACAGTTCAACAGAAAGCTTTTCTATTATAAAACAAATAGAACCACAGTTCATTGTGTTGTGCTACTGCATATCTCTGTACAAAAGGGTTTCGCTCTGACATTGCAATCACATCATGAACAGTAACTTTCCCTTATGGGAAGACCTCGCATCTGCCTTATGCAAACTCACCCTCATTGTCTTTAAACAACTGCATTTTTATGAAAAAAATTTATTGTATAGTTCTCTCTTCAATGAAACTCATCCTTGACAATAGCAGTCTCAGCCAAATAATGCCTTCATAATGTTCTTCACAGACCATTACAGAGACAATAAGAATGATTGTTTGGGAACTATAGAAAAATCAATGATGTGAGTTTATTATAATTTCTGGATAGAGAGAATAGGGAGTCAAAAACTGTGTTTAATTTCGTTTCCAAGAAGAAAAAGAAAAAAAAAGGCAAAAACGAAATAGACAATACTGGAAATTACCAGTAAAGATAACAGATGAAGCTAATCAACATTTCAGTAATTATGCATGAAACATGGCAAATACAGGGATGTGACATCACTCAAAACATTCCAGCAATGACTCATGTTTCCTCGTTTGTGACTGTAACAAACAAAATGATTTTAAAACAGTATCATCAATTCTGTATATCATATATGGTCTAATTTGGTAGTTGGCACACAGAGGACACAGACCACCATACTTCAACACCAATCCATTTGAATGAGGTTGTCAGAATGCACATCATCTAATCCCAATGATAGTCCTTTGAAGTCAGTAATTGCACTAATGAAGAGCACTTCTTGAACTACTTCAAAGAATGTAAAATAACATCAATTAGTCCATTTTACAGAGCATCGTGAGGTATTTAAATGTCATATGTCTTATTAAGCATTAAAGGATGTTTGAGGTGCACAATACCGCTTTATACATGTATAGAAAGGAAATTCTCCAACAGTATGAGGGTGAATGACAAATGTTCTATTATCTCAAGAAAAGCTGTGTAAATGGTATCTGTATTCTTGAACAGAGAAAACAATTCAGAGGATGATAATAATGAATGAAGTTCCATAACATGTGCTTCACAGCTGCTAACTGTGCAAAACCTTTTAACTCTGAGACTCATTTTGTGAAATTGACTTTTCAACCTTTACTTTAGGAATCTTATCACCCCTCCGATCATGGATTGTATCGAAGTTTAACACATTTTACTGGTACTGTGTCAATGCTGAACATGAGTAGGGCAACTAGTTTTAATTAACTGAAATTGTGTAACAACATGACATACTTTTTGCCAGTAATCCAGTTAAAAGGGTAAGTAAGAAGGGTTAAGCACTTTAGGATAACCCGTGTTAATCGTTCATATAATCTGTTAAAACTTCTTTCACTGCACCCTCTTTGTCAAATACATGAAGAGATAGACATGATTCTATGCAAAAAGTACAATATAATGCACATCAACTTTAAAGATGACACATTCTGGCATGATACTGCACATTTATATAGAAGGAATTTAACAAAAGTGAAGAAATCAATGTATATATGCACTCATAAAATCATCAAGAATATATGACTCGCCAATAAAATAAACCATAAAAGGAATACCAATTGCAGATTGGAGCTTTGTTACATGGCAGGAGAGGTTGTAGGAGACCACAAGATAATGGTTCAAAACCATTTATCTTCTCAACTTAGGTTTGGGTCTGTTATCAGCCTCAGCACAGATGCAGAGGAAAGGAGACAAAGACAAAATAATGTTTCTTTCAACTGAAATCTGCTGAAATGATTACGGGTACACAAACTGATATTTTTTTGCAGGGGTCAAGGGTCAGCGAGCTTTGAAACATGATAAACAAACTGTGTCTTCTCTAGGTAAAGTTTTCTCAGTTTTCATATATTTTCTTCATGTAGTTTAGTGCAGTATTCTCTGCCTTGAAAATGACCTTAAATAACCACAAAAACCAGGGAGGGTTGTAACATATCAGATTTGACATCCTCATACAAACTCCACAAGACTGAGCTCAACTGGAACCCTTTCTTTTGGAGTTTTGCTTCCCTTTTTCTGGCTAATTACAGAGAAAGTCAACAGACACCATCGACCAAAATTTCTCAGGGCATACTCAATCTTTTTACTTTTTATTATTCATGCATCATCTGTTGTCTTTTAACACTTCCCACAAATTTGCCATTTTATAGATTTTAGTTTTAGTTTTTTCTATACATAAGATAATTGTTTATTGATCTGGATCAAATTGACTCTTTCCCTTAGTTTTTTTGGGTCAAGAAATAGAAAGTGGCACAGGACAAGCATAAAAAAAATAGTCCAAATAAAATTTTTATTTAAATGTCATGAGAGACTTTGTCAAAAGGAAGTCTGTAGAATTCAAATGAGAAAAGTTTTGCAACCTGTCATTTACAGCAGCTGACAGTTTAGAAAACTTTACAGTAACTGTTTACTTGTGATGTGACATTGACATGTACCTGTCAACTTTCAGACATCTTGTTGTTCCTTTCTGATGGCATATTCCTGGGGTGTTGGGAAACGCTTTGGACCTATCCCATTGCATCTCCTGGGAACCCTCCAAAATAGATGTGTTACTCTGGAAAATATGTGAATATTCTGGGACCATGCACCAAGTTGAGCCCCCAACTCCTTATTTGCCACTGTAGCAAGAAGTTCTGGAATGACATTTAATACTACCATGGAATACATCCCTTTTAAAAGAGTTAAGGAAGTCATGCTGATCTCTCTGAAAGTTATATTTCCACAAGATATCAAATTATATAATTTTCATCACATTTTCAAGACAGTCAAGAAAAAAGTCTCCACAATTTTGAAAAATTTGGATCTCTATGAGAGTATTTTTCATACATTGGCATAAATACCAGATAGAGCCAAAATAATTTTACAATCATTATTTAGGAATCAGCTTTTTCCATAATCCACTCTAATTCACCAATTAACAAAAAGTCTGTCAATTTGAGATTATATATATACAATTGATTTGAGATAATTGTCTTTACTGTTAAGACATTTAATTTTTGTATCCAAAACACAATGATATTTAACACAGAGACAATTTTTAGACCAGCAAGCCATGCACGTTTTTGGCCAAATTGTTGGCACCTGATCGAGCATGCTAAGTAGCCTTTTCTCTACATTTTGACAAAATAGTAGACTAGAATTGGCCTCGTATCTGCTCAGCCAACTTTTGCCTGCTGCTGCAAAATCTGCTTTGGCTTTCAAACAGGCACGTGATGCTGCATACCTTCTTTACGGAAGTCACGGTCTTTGTTTCTGGTTATCATTTTAAACATAGGATAAAATGCATACAGAAATTCAAGACACTGCATGTTATTGAAATAGTGCAGTATTCTTTTCCAAATAAAATATATCACCATATGAACTGGACAAAACTTGAAACTGGATGTCAGACAGAATGTCAGCAAGACGAGACCACAATAGAGTTTTTCAAAATATTTCTTTCGTTCAGAGCTTCACATTAGTGGGAATGAAAATGCTGATTCCATGTATCCTAATGTCACAATGTTCAGCCAAACATATACTAATGATGAACTATCTAGCTTATCCAAGATATAAGTATGCAGTGGTAAATTTGAGAAGAAAAAATAACCTGTAAATATCACATGCACAACAGCATTCATAAATGATTCCTGTATTCATGAGAGACATTAAAACAATTCAGTCATTGGTCAAATATAAATGCCTTACTGTGTTTGATGTCCAATGATGTATACTGTCAGACGGGTCAAATTCAAGGTCACTTTCTTGCAAAAGGACACCAAAACACATTTGCTGCTCCCTTCCTCAAACCCTCAATCCACACTTGTTCTCAGGTACATGAAAAGTTGGTCATAGTGGAGCACCTTGAGGCTGAAGCAAATGCAGGGCAAAAGCTGCTAAGTGAGTTTGTGAATGAAGCCTGTAGCCAGCGTAGAATGAGCAGTGCAACTCAATTGACCGCTCTGTCTCTTTTGTAGGAGGTTTTCCACTTGATACAAAATGGGACGGACAATCCGGAAATGGAAGGTGTAAACTCAGTCACAGAAGGTGCCCAGAGATTGCTCACTGAAAATTATATTTGTCTATCTGTATCAGTGTATAATACTTCTGTGACTTAGGACATCAAACCATTTTTTTTTTTAATTTGGCATTTCGTTGTTCAATACATAGAGCGAAGACAAAGCAGTTTATCACAACATAGAATAATTTTGTCACAATCTATGTCGACTTACAAACACTGGGAACTATGTAAAATAGCTGATCAATCCTGATACTGATGTGTAGATGTAGACTTTTTCAACACAAAGTGACAGCTGAGCTAATGTTCAACCACTGGTAAATCACGTTCACCAAACCTTCTCAAAATGCTATGAGCAGGATTATTATACAATCAATAAACAATAAAACTGAACAGGCATTCTTACTAATTAGTCAAACAAAAATACTGAATACATTGGTCACATAAAATAGCCAATAGCCAATGTCCATAAAAATTAAGTGACAAATATAAGGCGAACAGATTACTGGTAATTATACTGGAAGGTCAAATGGTTAATTGCTACTGTTCACAGCATAATGCAGTTCTTAGGGTGCCATAATTTGGAAATTAAATTTTGCAATATGAGCCAATTCCTATACCCTTGGATATATTGATTTTATTCAAAATATTCCTGTGCACCGAGTATGATTCTAGGCCAGAAAAATTCGTAGAAAAACAAGAATACATTTCCAAGGCTAGAGTATATGTCTGAATCTAGATAACTCATAAATTAAAGATTCCATAGCACAGGAAATTTACAGAAGGCATACTGTATTCAATGGCTGCTGAATTATGGAGTGAACATTATAATCTTATGATATTATTGTAATGAATAATTATAATGAATAATTATAATGAATAATGTGTGGGGAGATGTTGAAATAAAGTTGTGATTAGAAGTGACTTGAAATGATAAAATGAGGTAAGGGCAGATAAATTGGATGTCAGATGATGAATGATGTCATTCATTGATGATGCATGCTTTCATTGCACTGATAGGTAGGCCTATTAGGAACTGTGGCTTGATTGATTAGTCTACATTTACCTGAATGATTTTTGACTAGCCCAATACACATACATTAACTTCACAGTAGGCAGCAAAAGGAAAATTGAATGAGACAACAAAATAAAGAGCAAGAAAGAATCTGGCAGTGGTTGGTTCGATCACTGTTTATGCGTTGAATAATGCAACTTTAATATCCAATCCCTTGGTTCTGTAATTGATTCCAAAACCTGTAAAGGTTACCTTGAACTAATCACCAATCCAACCATCTGTTACCCTGAAGAGAACGAAACAATGGTTGCATTGGCAGTCTGCTGTTACCACTCTTCAGGGAATGGTAGAGAAAGGCAAGGAAGGCTGCCTTTACCGCGAATTCATCCGTGTAGAATTCACAAAGGGAAGCAACAGGGTGTGGAAGCCAACTTAGCCATGGGACTGAACATGCAGCAAAGCAGCTGCAAATCAGTTTGGTGCTTGAATACCTCTGAAAAAAATGGCTGCCAAAAATGTTATTAACAGGTCAAGATTTAAACAGAATTGTTGTAAGTGTTCAGTGTGTATTGTTGGTCA
Source organism: Platynereis dumerilii (assembly GCA_026936325.1). NCBI lineage: Eukaryota > Metazoa > Annelida > Polychaeta > Phyllodocida > Nereididae > Platynereis > Platynereis dumerilii. The sequence goes on from JAPTHN010000128.1 coordinate 25,720, forward strand.
TATAGTGAGGTAGTGTTGTAAGGATGACGTATAGCATCTTGGGCCAAGTCAGAAACACTACAGCAGCATTTATGAATGTAGTAGAATCACCAAGGGAGATGCAAGGTAGAAGTAAGTTGTTTGAAGGGAAATACATTTATCAAGTTCAAATGGCAAAGCTCTGAACTCTGGGGGCCAATGGTTTGACCCACAAGTGGTTCATTTCTATTGCCAGCCAATTAAGCAAAGATAGAATGGTCCACCACAATAATTTAATGAACTGTAAGAACTGTTATTCTTGCGCGGTGAATTGTTTCAAGTTAAGTTACTCATTTTCTCAAACTGTTGAATTGTTGATCAATTGCGAGATTTTGACTTTACACCCAAGTTGGAACTGCAACAGATATTCAAATAAAGTTAATGTAATTTTGACACATCATTCTTGACTCTTGTTGGTTCCATATGGATGGCAGAAATTTCACATCCAGTAAATACATATGACAATAAGGGACAATATTGTTTCTTTGTGATTTCAACAGGTCAGGAAATCTATAGAACTACTTCAATATATGCAAAATTATATTCAGAAAATCAGTTATTCAACACAGGAATTGTAAACAGTTTAGCAGAAGGAAGAGTGAAGCAATAATCAATTGCGTTACATCATACATGCCTGCATGTTACGTTAATATTTTCCAACTTCCACAAAGGGCAGATTATTCACATTATGTTTTCCTCTGCTTCTTAACATGCTCAATAATCAATTGGGTCAAGAGAATTCCTAAAGCCCTGGACTAGACCAGACCCAAAGTGGTTGGGCTCAAAGTGATCTGTCCACTTTCTTTGCCTGACCACAAGCCCTGAAACGCCTTGTGTGCCTGAACCAGAAGCAATTTGGAGCCGGCCAGAGAATGATTGGCACCCAGCTTTATTAAGTAACTGGGCAGAGCCTGCAAAAAGTTGGCAAATCTTTGTTGTAATACAAGAACAGGAAACTGGCTAGTTCTGGTGAGATACCTTTCAAAAAAACTCTTTTCACACAAATTTACTATTTCCTAACTGATCACTTCAATTAAAAGAAAAAATATCCATATAGTATAACCCATGTACTAAAGATGAAGGCAATGCAGGTACCAATCGTTTTCAACTGTTGCAGATACCAATAAAAAGAGTGTTGAACAATTACAGCCAAATGCAAGCGGCCCTCCAATGCATCTATAACCAATAAAGACCAGTTTGCTGCCATCAACCAAATGCAATTGAAGTGACAATGGGACTCCAGCAGAATTCAATCAAAGAGCCGTACCAGTCAGACAAAGGTTCAGGGCATGGCTGCGTAACAATCCAATTATGCTTGAAGCCCAAAGCAACCCATAGCTAGTTGGCTGTTTTGTTCAGTTTATCACTCCATCATGCCTGTACTATTTTCTTTGAATTTGCTCTATTTTCTATTCGATGCTTACAGATTCTCTTGTCAATGCTATACTACACTTGTTCATACTAAAAATACAAATGTGAGTGCTGTTTCAGTTCATACTGAATTGCTTCGTGCAAACTTATTTAAAATAAAGACTGGATATTTTACAGGACATTGTCACTGCAGCTATCTGGTATCTCAGAAAAATATGCATGCATGGTATAGAAGTGAATATGAAATTCTACACATGTGCTGCAAGACTGCAAAATATAGCGTGAAAGCCTAGAGTGTAGTATGAACAACATTGTACAGTGACATTGTTGAGAGCACGTGTGTGAATATGCGCCATAGAAGTAGCGATAGCTTTCAAGCATTGGCAACATTTGCCCTCGATTTGTGTGCCGAGCCACGGGAGTTCAAGTTGTTGGCATGACACATGAGCTATACAATGTCCGTGTCAGGTTGTGGCTTAGACCTTTCTACATTGCTTTTATACAGAAAATGGCATGCAGCTTGCTGCTGTATGCCTTTCTTTTCCCAGAGAAAAACCAAATGCATGTGTATCAAAGAACTTATTATGTGGTTTGGTTGATCTGCAAAAATTAGAGCAGAAGTAAACTGAATTTAAATGGGCTAATGCGATTAGCATACCCATCTAACTTCCTACCCCTTTTTGAGTAACTTTCGCCATTGGCTCTCTTGAAAACGTCTGTTACATGACAGATTCAGACTGAGTGAAAACACATAATGCTTTACACAAGTTTTCCGTCCACGGATAAAAGCTCAAGAAAGGCCCCAGCACATTCTTCCTGAAATCAACAAAAGACCTCAAGTTTCAGACATTGTGTATTGTGTTGGTCAAGCTAGAAAAGCCTTGGGCTTGGAGCAAACTCACAATTCTACTTTAGACCTTGCTCTAAAAATATATATTAGTAAAGGACTTCCAGCCACTGATTAACATATTTGAGTGACATAAAATTAAAAACATTCATATGCTCATTATGCTGGTTAACAAGGTCATAACCATAGTATGTGTTTAGAAGCAAATTTAGGCAAGAAAAATTATGCAAAAATACTTCTTTAGAAATCAAATATTGCTCGTGTAAAAATGTTTTTTGCTACAACAAAGAAAACAAAGTAATCAACAATATGCTGTTTCAGTTACATTAATAATTTAGTTTCATCATAAATTGAGTTTTTCCATGCTTGCAGTATCACATCGCCTACTTGCAGTGTATGATATTATTCGTAGTTGCAATCTCAACTGGGAATTTCAATTTTGTCCATAAAAGCCCCACAGGACAACCTGGAGTCCTCAGATAAAAAAATGAAACATGTAGCCAAGAAGGCATGTCATCATTGTCATGTATTGCAAAACGTAACTGCTAGCATAGGATAGAATGTTTATAAAATTACAAGTTAAAATATTAAGATAAACAGTGTATATGCATATATAACTGAAAAATGTATAAAACTATTTTTCATATGCTGTTGCGACCAATGCACAGTATCAAGCTATCTACATGAGAACATTTTTTTTTTACTCCTAAATGCCTAAATGTCTTGGCCCCATAGAAAGAGTACAGAATAACGTTTGTACATTATCCTATCCAGACAGAGGCATAACCTGGTTGACATCCAGTAAAATATGTAGTACAACACATCAACTTAGTGGCGACTCTTCAACTCCTATGGCAGTAATATGTAGATTAAACAAAGCAATCCCTCGGCCTAATAGATGACGCATTGGCTTGATCAGGTTAACTCTTAAGGATTTGTCAGAATAGTCTGTCCCAACCCAGATATATGGACTCAAATGATGCTTGGTCCACCACCCCATATTGATTCCATGCAGGGTACAAAGAGGAATGGTCTTGCAATTTATCGACAAACAGTGCAATTATACTGTGATCAGACTATTGTTCTGGAAAAGGCTTATAGTTGTCTGCAGACCTCCTAGTCACTAACTATACCAGCATATCTGAGTAGATTTTGCAGTGCTTGAATTTTCCAAATTGATTTGCCTGGTATTGTAAGATTCAGTTTTTGCTGAACATCACTTCTAATCAGAGGACCTCTTCAGCTTGTGCAGTACTTCTGAGCTGGTCCAGTTTTTTACATTAGACACCAATTATTTTTGGCCCTTTCAATGTTAAGATATACTGCTGATGATTAGTGGCATAACATGTTGCCATATATTTATGGAAATTCTTCTGTCAATCCAATCATAGACATATTGTCAATGCACAATAGAATGTGTACCTCAATTCAAGCTTATTTACTTATAAATAGCAGGATTATTTTGTGACACCACTTCTTAATCAGAACTGTAAAAAATGTACATCAATCATTTCTTGATTGTTGCCACAATGCAATCCAAACCACTCATGACATAAACAGATAAAAATAAAGTCATTTTCACAATTTAAGTAGTGAAGATGGCTTTGGTTTTGAAAGCAACAGCCAAAAGTATGAACTTTTACAGTTTCAGGCTATTGCAACAGACACAATGTTCCGCACCAGCCACTGCATTACATTCTACTGCACCCAATATGGGTTTTGCCAGACTCTGTTACCAGACTGGCTGCGCCCCAGGCTATGGGAATCAGTATTCCCTTGTGTTTTCCTCCTGTATCTTCTTTTGGTCAACACACCCACAGAATAAAAGTGTCTAAATATATAAATCTGCAGCCTAATACCATTTCCTTTCGCTCTCAGATCCTATTTATATCAACCAACAGCTTCGTGCATAGCCAACATAGACAAACTACAGACCACAGATCCTGCACAGACTTTTGGAAGGAATCGATTCAATGATACATAGATTTACCATTATAGTCTGGGGGCCAAGTAGCAGAAAGTGCTTTATTTAATGGTTTCGTGTGCACCAAGAGAGGAATGGACAATCTATACATTGTTGGAATCACCAGGTTCCGTAGATTATGGAATTGGGGGATGCAGTAAAATCGCTTTGTGCAGTTTTTTAAAATCGGTTACCATGGCAACCAAGTCATAATTGCAAAATACATAACTTTGCAAACTTTATCAAGATTTTCAATGACTTTGGTTTTAGTCAGGTGAAATTTAACTTCACTTTTGTATTTCCACTAAATGTGGCTTTATTTGAGTGTTTTGAATTTTTTGGTCACATGACCCTCAGAGGGGGTATCCAGGGCTAAAGATACAAAATTCAATTTTTTATTCAAATTTTCACACAGAAGTTGTTATAACTCAGGATATATTAATGGTAGAGACCTGCTTATGGTGTTGTTGGAAAGCAATTTTTATCTGCTTGAAATATGTATTTGTTTTGTTTTGGTATCCATGGCAACCAGACGTCAGAACAATGATATTTGGTTAAAGTACCATTTCTTTGGATTGACGAAAGACTCAATTTTCAGCAACATAGACCTAGCAAACATGCTTGATAGCCTTACTAGAAACATGATATGAGGTGAAATGTATTAAGCTGGTCATGTGACTAATGATCACATGCCTATATAAGGTGATAACCACAAAAAAGTGGGAACTTAAGGCATTTTGTATGATACCGCTGACCCTTTATGCAGTACTATTTGTGTTATAATTCAGGATATATTAACACTACAGACATGTCCATGGCATTGTTGGAGAGCAAATTTAATTAGCTAGAATTTTGTGTTTCATCTGTATTGGTATCCATGGTGACCAGTCACCTAGCAACGACATTTGAATATTGTGGCGTTTAGCTGAATTTAAGGAACACTACATCTTCACTGGCATAAACATGGCAAACACATGCTTGGACTTACTCAACCTTAGTAGGTGGTTAAATGTACAATGATAGTCATGTGACTTGTGGTCACATGACATATGATAAGGTGATAATCATGGAAAAAGCTGGAATTTAATGCATTTCATATATGCTTGCGACCTATTTCACAGTACTAGTCATAAGTTAGGATGTTTTGATGCTACAAATATGTTTTTGGTGTCCTTGGAGAGAGAATTTAATCAGTTAGAATACTGCATTTGCTTTGGTAGCCATGGTAACCAGTCACTACAGAAATAATATTTGAACATTTACTTGGACTTACTAAAGCATAGCATATGGAGAAATCGTCTTATACTGTAGGTATCGACTGAGTTAAATCAATTTTTTTTTCAAATATTTTAACACGGCAAATTTGAAATGCATTTCATCATTATTCCTGACAGCTTTAGATTTGCGGGTAAGGGTGTGCAGAAGGTACTTTAGGATGAATGGAGGCCTGCAAGGCCAGCCTTTGTGGCAGCTGAAGCACAATGTGACAGTAGCCTCCAGAAGCCAACAGGATTTCGGATGCTCTGAAATGCATTCTGAGCATTCTACAGGGTGTAAAATAGTACTGCAAATCTTTTGTAAATATTCTTAAAGAACTTCAACATGGCAGCATCTTAAATAAATAGCAAAGTCACAATAAAATGCTTCAAAAGAAAGAAAAGTCCTGGACCAGATTTCACAAACCTGGGCTCAAGAGAAGAGCCAGGTCTAAGCTAAGACCTGGTTTGGCTAAGCCAATCAGTCAAGCAGAGCAGCATCAAAGAATAAAAGTTTGCACATAGTATCTGAACAGTACAACTGCTACATACACAATATCTCAATTGCCTAAACAAGCCAAGGAGTATTGCAAAACACGAGGACTCGGGGAGGGCTGGTACATTTTAAGATTAAATGATGTCCATCAAATGTAGGGGGAAAAAAATTAACTCCACACACCATCAACAAGCCTATCAACAAGCCTACCAATCTATCCAGTTATTGATCTATCTATCTCCATAAAAAGCTAAATATCCCTTTTATTTAACATATCCCAGCTTTTTCGGAATTTCCTGGGCATATGGTGCATGTGAATTTCTCCATTTTTGGAAATAGTTCTGGCAATTCCAGCTAAGTCCTGTGCATATATTTTGTCTTATTTTCGGACTTCTGCAAATTGTTTTATGGGCAGCCCCCAGAAATGTTGATGTTTAGGCCCACATTGCAGTGCATAACTGAGAGTATTTACAATTATAATTACGATATTGTCCAGTAGTTTTAGGTTCCTAAATAGGTCTATTACAGGTTTGGTGTTACATTGTGCTATGTCCATGCTCTTTATTCGTTTCTATTTGGAGGCTTCAAAATTTCCTGTGAGATTCAGAAATTTCCAGGCAATGTCATTCCCGAATTCCCTAATTTGCGAGCCATGTCCCTTTTTTTTTGGGGGGGGGGAGGGGATCTGTCCTCCCTCTCACCCAGGGGCCAACCTGCAGTTGAGTTGTTAAACACAGTAGGTGAAAGGGACTTAGTTAAACCAGGTTTAAAACAGTTAAGACCAGGTCTAACTGTTAGAACTATGTTGGTGAACTCGGCCCCTTGTTTCACTAAAACGAAAGCTAGGATTTTCTGTCAAGGAAATTACCGTCTCATGAAGACAATTGCAATTTCAGCTAAGTCCTGGCCCTAGCTGACACTGCAGGGTGAAACCAAGGGGGGGGAACACCCCCCCCCCCCTTTGGCCAAAAACTAAAGTCACCTTTACTAGACTTTTAAAGATAAGTCCTCACATGCAAATTTGACTTTTCATCACAAATGTTCGTTCCAGGGTTTTCCATGGCGTCAGACCGATATTTAGAGAAAGTTTTCTCTGATTCATTCCTCTTGATCAAACCTGTTCATAACATAATTTCCTCTGTTGCTATTTTTTTGTGTAATTGTGTATTTTACCAGGTGAACCCTGTATCAACTCTAATTTGTCAATTAAGACTATAAAATACATATGTTCCACTGAATAATTTCAAATAATATAGTACAAAAGTAAGTCCGAATAGAGACATTGTTTGAGTAAAATATTTCGACCTTTATTTGATCATCTTCAGGTACGTAAAGAAAGGGAATATCAATATTGTACTCAAACAATGTCTCTATTCGGACTTACTTTTGTACTATATTATAAGACTATAAAGCACTGGAGATTTCTATCGGTATGATTGTTTCCATGTAAATATAATGGAAAATTAGGTCTTGCAGAGCCTGTAACTTCTTCTGAAGGCTATTTTTCTATTCTTACACTTTACCAAAAGACAAACCATAATTAGGTAGCATGTCTGACAACTGGAAAATTTTGGTCATTTTAAACCCAGAAGTCTATGATAATAATAATCAATAGATTTAGTTTCCAAAAAAATGGCTTCCTTGCCTATTCCACAATGTCATGTATTGAGTATTTAGGGACTGATGTAATCAGTACAGGTAATTCAGGAATCACCAGTACTGTCGTCAAATTATGCAAAATCCCAACAATTAGAGTTTCTAATTCTGAGTGACTTGACACTTGCTCCAAACCAAAGTAAAAAAAAATTTTAAAGCATTATTGGACACTTTTGTCATATCTTGACCATGGCGCAGTTTGTATAATGATAATTCACAGAAAATTCTAAAAAAAACCAGGCATTTTAGCTTGATATACCAGACCTTCCCTGAAAGTAATTACTATAACCTTAAAACTGCTCAGAATCAATATCCATCAAAAAAATCTGTTGCTTCTGGGGGCCTAAAGCGGCCCCCAAACCCTCGCCGATTAGGCTTCGGCACTTTGGGCCTCACCAATGTTCTCTGGAACAAAAACCCTCTTAACTGGTTTCTTGCTAAGCCTGTAGCTCACAGGATGATTGAGTGTGTGGGGTTGCTAAGTTGGGTATCAGAAGCAAGTCTCTGCAACCATCCTCACCTCACAGCAGAATGACAGTAGCGGGACTTATTCTATCCCATATAATATCATTATGGGATAAAGGGGGAGGTCGGGCTGTGGGTAGGGGGAGGAGGTATGTGTACACACCCTCCACACCTCCTGGTTACTGGCCTGCAATAACCAAAAATGTACTTTCTTCCTTGCAGAATTGTTGGGTTTTTTTTTTGAAATTCAGTATACTCAGGGTAAGTCCAAGTAAATGCTTGTTGGTATTAATCACTGTAAAAACCTTCTTAGATCAAATCAAATGTTACAATATTCAAATATTGTTTCTATAGTGACTGTGGTTACAATGGATACCAAAAAAGGCACAGTATTCTTACTGATTAAATTCTCTCTCTAATGACACCACAAACATATTTGTAGCATCAAAACATCCTAACTTAAGACACAAATAGTACTGTGAAATAGGTCGCAAGTAATATATGAAATGCATCAAATTTCAGCTTCTTCCGTGATTATCACCTTATCATATGTCATGTGACCACAAGTCACATGACTATCATTGTACATTTAACCACCAACTAAGGTTGAGTAAGTCCAAGAATATGTTTGCCATGTTTATGCCAGTGAATATTTAAAGTTCCTTAAATTCAGCTAAACGCCACAATATGTCGTTGCTGGGGTGACTGGTCACCATGGATACCAATACAAAATAAAACACAAAATTCTAGTTGATTAAATTTGCTCTCCAACAATGCCATGGACATGTCTGTAGTGTCAATATATCCTGAATTATAACACAAATAGTACTGCGAAAAGGGTCAGAGGTATCATACAAAATGCCTTAAGTTCCCACTTTTCTGTGGTTATCACCTTATATAGGCATGTGATCATTAGTCACATGATCAACTTAATACCTTTCACCTCATATCATGTTTCTAGTAAGGCTATCAAGCATGTTTGCTAGGTCAATGTTGCTGAAAATTGAGTCTTTCGTCAATCCAAAGAAATGGCACTTTAACAAAATATCGTTGTTCTGACGTCTGGTTGCCATGGATACCAAAACAAAACAAATACATATTTCAAGCAGATAAAAATTGCTTTCCAACAACACCATAAGCAAGCCTCTACCATTAATATATCCTGAGTTATAACAACTACTGTGTGAAAATTTGAATAAAAAATTGAATTTTGTATCTTTAGCCCTGGATACCCCCTCTAAGGGTCATGTGACCAAAAAATTCAAAACACTCAAATAAAGCCACATTTGATGGAAATGCAAAAGTGAAGTTCAATTTTACCTGACTAGAACCAAAGTCATTGAAAACCTGGATAGAGTTTGCAAATCTATGTGTTTTGCAATTATGACTTGGTTGCCATGGCAACCGATTTACAAAAAACTGCACCAAGCAATTTTACTGCATCCACCCATTCCATAATCTACGGAACCTGGCGATTCCAACGATGTATAGATTGTCCATTCCTCTCTTGGTGCACACGAAACCATCAGTTTTGGTCTTTGGCCCCCAGACTATTAGGAATAATGTTGACTTGGCACAGAAATAGACTATGAAAATAGCATGGAAAACAATCATTTAGATGCATTATAGTTTGAAAACAATAGCAAGGAAAAATTATATCATGAGCATCCGATAGTCAACGAAAAGGAAATACATTTCTTAATTTTTGAAGATAAATATTGAAATATTGTTTTTGTCTAAAGATATATTTATATATTCATCATATGTTCAATCTATGTTGTCTTATATCAACAGAAATTGACTGGTTTTCTTTTTCTGTCAAATTTATGACTATTTATGGCAATTATGTATAAGTAAATATTTATAAGCCTTTGGGAGTAACAATGGCTGTCCGACAAAAACTTCTTAAGGTGCTGTGCGAATTGCATGGCTATGCCATTTAAATGTTATGAATATATCTCACTCTTCATAAGCATTCTCTCAAGAAGAACATAGCATTTTCCTAAATATTGCACCATATCAAGTTAAATTGCATACTTTACTGTTCTGTTTTACAACTAGTAAACAAAGGCTTCAAGACAGCCTAAAGCAGTAAAGCATGTAGCTTTCTAAAATTGCTAATACCTTCTTTGTGGTGCCCCTTGGGATCAACATCACATAATATGGAAGGCCCAGAGGGATTTATCATACTCAAAATCATGCAACTTCATTCAAATCAAGTCTCTGGTCTCCTGAGTCTGGTTTAATGGAAAAAGTAGCAGAAAATAATAATGCCGAGCAATTAAACTATAAATTAAATGTACTGATGATGCATGTATCTATATACATACAGCAGTATGTGTATTACTCATCCTTATCCAATGTTACACTTGAAAATGGCAAAACTAACATCAGTAGAATATTGCTATTTTAAATTAGACATAAAGGTGTGATAACTTCTAACATTTCTTCAATTTGATCACTCTTCAACTTGACTTGGGTTTGTGACTGTTTTGCACACACATTTTGGCTGAAAACAGTTGAATATCTGTCGATAAAAAAAACTACAATCTGTCTTAAAATAATTTTAAGAAGGATCTGGCTGAGACAAACAGTCATAAATTCTTAGTGTTTTAATGTTCAGGGGTCACAAGGCTTCATTGCTTTGTACTGATAAGATCAACACAGAAGTAATAATTTGGGTGTTATCAGCATCATGCTTATAACTTCTGATCTAGACCACTTAGAGCTGACAGCATCATGCTTATAACTTCTGATCTAGACCACTTAGAGCTGAACCTGTATATTGGAAATGTGGTATTTCTGCATATTGTGGCCAGATATCAAGTCTGTAAGACTCGTAGTTTTGGAGTTGCAAAATTGTTGTCAATTAGAATAGTTAATATGATGTATGAGCATGCACTTATGACTAGGAATCAGTGACACATTGAGCTAAACATAATTCTCTTTTTCATCAAAGAGGAAAGTTCTTTATCTGACCATTTTTCAATCTATTTTTCTGTGTATCAATCTAACTGTCAACACACACGTCATTGCATCATCCCTCTATCCATGCTTTATGTACAGGTCAATCTTACAACCACTATTGTGTTACTTGCATGTAAGTAAATTTGTTTCATTATAACTACAACTGCAGGCCTGCCAACAAATTCCCTTCTCATTTAAATTCAATGGTATACAATTATGTCTTTCTTTGGTTGCTTCCATTTTCAACTTCACTATACACTTTTTCCACTTCTTTCATATCCATTTTTATGTTCAGATTCACACCACTCTGTTGAATTACTCATGAGATGAAGCTCAAAGTTTTAAAAGAGACAGGAAAGCATCACGAGCCGGCAAATCAATCTTGGAATGTCATGAAATATCAGCTTTACATTTGAATATCATGTAGGAAACAAAAAGTAATTCTTTTCAACTGGTTTTGGGAATACACCGAGAAACATTTCTCCACATTTAACTTTTCTTTGTATTCATATCTGCAAAACGTATGGTTTTTGTTTACACTGTATATTTCATATTAAAACATTCATTATTTCAGCAGTCTGACACACCTGGATGGTACCATATAACCAACTGCAGTTTATCATGTAAATCATGTGAATACAATTGTTAATATGTGTACAATGACTGATATCCTCAACCATAAAATTGATTTTTCGTTTAACTTTTGTTGTCTGCCTTATGCTACAACAATCCCAAGTATTACACATATTGAATTTTTATGGCAAAATTATGCACTTTCATAAATTTATACATGACATTATGAATATTTTTTATCCGTCCATTCCTTGATTATCTGTTATATTTCAGAGAATAATACAATCATCTATAATATTCTATTTCAGACAGAACACAATGTTAATAGCTGGCAAACATTAACAGTGAAACCTCCAACAATTGGATTATCTTTGCCCAAACAACGTGGAATATCACCAAAATTCATTTCCATGACATTTCAGTATCCCACCAACTCCAAAATAATTCATATAATGAGCTCAGGAGAGTTTTTCCCAAATTAGCATCAAGTCGAGAGAATATTTCTTATTCTTGATAATTGTCAACTGTTTCCATGATAAACAGTCATTTGCAGAACAAAAGCATTTCCTGCGATCTAATCAAGTTATGCTGCATCAGCAATTTGACAACAGTTTCAAAACCAATGGCAGTTATAACGAAACATCAGGTTGTAATAACTTTGTAGCTGTGGCTGAAAGGATTTCAAAGACTGACAGCTCCAATCATATCTGTAAGAGGTTTGAGGTAACCTATCACTGAAAATGGACAGATGCAGGGGTATTATGTTCTGTATTCTGTCTGACCATCTGTGAATCCATCGATCTATCCAAATATCCATCTATCCATTTGTTTGTCTTTCCAGCTTCTCGTCTATCTACCAATCTTCCTACACATGGCTTACACTGTGGCCCTCTATAATGCATGTATATCTGTTTAAAATTCTAAGTCCCTGCGCATAAAAAAAAGCTCATCACAGGTGCTTCAGATGACTAATTAATTCCAATGTTTTCAAGAGAGACCTCAATCAATGATGGAGTTGGGGTACAGTCCATTTCTCATTCCATACCTCAGCATAGAAAATTGGGACACTACACTAGACTGTCATCAATGCAGAGGCTTTCTGACTTAATTAATCAGGTTGTTGAAAAAATTTGAAATGAAAGAGGTTCCAAAATAGAGAGTGCTTTATTTAGAGGCTGGAAGTTTTGGCATAACTTTGTTCCTTTCACTATAGAAATTGCTTATTTGAAGGGGAAAGGCCTCATTCCAATGGTGACCTTACGTCGAGTACTTTCTATGAAAACTCATGTTATAATATAGACATATATTTATCTAAAATATGTTATATATTCATTTATGTATTCAGCATCTGACGAAATTACGCAAGTAGGTTATTTTATATTGGTATGAAAACATTTGGGCCTAATATCTTATCCTTTTCACATAATTATTGGCTTGCTATCAGACATCTTCCATGTAACTTTTATCCAATTCCGTTGGGGCACAGTTGAGTTATGCATATATTCAAATATTTTGGTGTCTTATGAAATTACGCAAAATCAACATATCAAGTGGAGGGGCTTTGATAATGTTAAATTTTCAAATTTCTGCCCTCCAGTCATTCGCGTCTAATCAATAAGCAACTATTCATATCGAAAAAATTTGCTTACTTGCTGCCTCTGCCAAGCTGTACACATTAATTGTCTCCATAGGAATAACATTGTTTTGCATCCATTTTTCGAATGAATGCTTTCCCATCAAAAATTACATCCATGACCTGCCATTGAAGTAGCATTGCGATCAGAAACAGCAGTTCCTTATACAATATTTTGTCAATTCCCAATGCATAACTTATCACTCAATTTCATTGAACAAAATGGATAGAAAAAGGTTATTGTTGTTTTGAAAAAATCGGAATCATTTTGAGATTACGGGGAGCATAAATTAAAACATTTATGCAAATCCAATGTTATTCCAGAGGCAGCAAGGAAGCAAATTGTTTCAATATGAATAGTTGCTATTTGATTAGATGCTAATGACTCGAGTGCAGTAATTTGAAAATTTTACATTTTCAAGGCCTGTCCACTTAATATGTCAATTTTGTGTAATTTCGTAAGACAACGAAAATATTTGAATATGTGGCATAACTCAACGGAATTGGATGAAAGTTACATGGAAGATGTCTCTTGGCAAGCCAATCCTTAGGTGAAAATGATAAAACATTTGGCCCAAATGTTTTCATACCAATGTAAAATAACCCACTTGCGTAATTTCGTCAGATGCGGTGTAGTGTTGTGATGTCAGGCTACGTGTAAGATTTTGTTTTTGTTGGGCATTCTGCTTTTGTTTGGTAGGCATGTCAAACGTAAAGGAGTAAATGGCAGCATTAATTCAGGTGAACTGAAGCCTCTAACCAAATGAACCATTGTATAATAAGTTCTGTTGTAGTCGGTTACTTTTTTTTGGCTGTTGGGTAAAGGTTGTCTCTGGGGGTCGTTTTTTTTTTAGGCCAATGGCTTTGGCTACTCTGTGGACACAATGCATTCTATGATGAAAACACAATGGCCAAACTATGACCAATGCAAAAAATAAAAAGAATCATTTTAGATAAGGTGTTGCTTTTCTATGGTATGGACTTGCAACATGTTACCAAAAATGTAGAGTATTATATTCTGTCACAATTCCAATTATCTTGGATTTTAACACTTTCAAAATATTTTACAGAGCAGATAACAGTGTAGCCTAACTTCCATCCAATATTCATCCTACACTAGGGAGGAGTTGGCAGGAAAGTTTCCATTTTGGCAAAGGAACTTGTTTGCATTGGTTATTGTCTAATTTGGAAAAGAAGCCAAAGGAAAGTTAAAAGTGAGTTTGTGGTCTTACTGCAAGCTTCTTTAGCTCAATTTCTTATCTCAAGCATATCTGATAAAACGCCAGTCTAAACATGAAGACTACATGAAGTCCATACAATCTCATTGGGCAACATAGTCAATAGATTCTGTGAGCCATGATTTGTAGACTCCATGTTAAACTTGCTTCATTGCTTCCATGATTAGTTGGAGCAAAACTTCATCCCTTACAGTGACATCAACTCCAAAACAACAGTTTCTCAGCCACTTGATTGCAGAACTGTGCAGTGAAGCCTATTCACCAGAAAATGTTGCAAAGCATGTTTTCTATTTGGTTGTAGCAGCAGCTGCCTTGATAATAATTATGAGAGATTTAAAATGTTTGGCAGTTTCATCACATAATTTTATTCACATTAATTTGTCAAAACAACTTTGTTGTCAGTTTTTCTATTCAATAAAGCAAATGCCACATGAAATATATATGCCACATGTTCTACTACTGTAGATGAATGGATGATTAGGGGTTTACGGCCTGTATTTATGCACTATCCAACATAAACCCAGGTGAGCCGGCCGGAGCAGGACTTGAACCCTTGACCTTGCACAGCCTAGCACACTACCTGACCAAACCTTCCCCCCCCCTTTACATAGGGCAAATGTTTAATATGGTGAGGAATCCTGATCTTTCTCCAATCTCATAAATCTACCATCAAAAACACCCATATCTGGGCATGCAGATTCTGCACTTACCATATCCATCTATCTCTATTGGTTATACCTATCTATTTATTTACCAGTATCCATCTGCCAGTCAATCAAGTTTAGTCCAGAAGCTGCGTGCATTTCTATGGAGCATTGTTTTTTGGTAAAATCATTGATTTTGAGGGCAAGCATTATAATCATCACACTTAGCTAATTGAGGACTAGAACAAGCAGTGAATTTTTAAAGAGCCAGTGGAAAAATAATAGCATTTCTGACCCTTTCACATGAAAGGCAGAAATACTGAGGTTGTGGTTTAATTTCTGAGCTGGGCTGCTTTAAATATCTATGAAATGGTGCGATGCATTGCAAATGGAGAATGGAGATGACAGTTTACGACAATTTGTTGTTGCTCATTAAAACTATTAACAATATGTAACAAATATTGACTATGATTGATGAGTGTTGGATAATAATCAATGCATATTCATATATGTGGTCACTTAATTTATGTTCTGGAGTCTAATTATCATTTACATTTCCAAATATATTTGAGTGATAACCATTTAATATCCTCAACAAGATAGGTTACCTTCTCAATGAAATAAAGATACCACATCTGCTATATGCCATGTGCACAACAATTTATTTTATACCAGTAAAACTATCTACCAATCAAGCAATGATAAGTGAAAATAACACTCCTAAATCATCACATTAAGCAAATACCAACGAAAAAAGGAGAATCAGAAAACGAATATCACAAAAATCATGGAAAACAAGATACCAAACCATCAACCTCTTCCTGCACACAAGAAGATTCTAAAACAATATGGCTCAATATTCCCAATGATCTGTGCTTCAGGCATAATCTGTGAAATTCTCCGGGGAATACACTAAGCTATCAATGGGACTATTACACAGTTATTATAGGGACAGCCCATAGTCTATGCATAGCTAATGTACAGGTTGTTTCCTTCATTTCTCTCATGGCAGCAAAGTTATTGGTTCTGTGGCCCAATAAATCAAACTATTGATCATTTGTAATGGCACGGCTCCAAGCCAGACTGTGTACAACAGGGAGCACTATATGGATGTGATATATTGCCTCCATATCATGGTTCCAATTACAAAAGTATTCTATAAGGGATAATTTGTGATTGGCTGGTAGGCTCATTATGTTAGATCTACCGTCTTGCCAGTAATGACGTGAATCAAGAGAAGAGAATTTGACCCATACATAGTAGATGGTAGAGCGAAGACAATTGGGAGTAATTTGTGACCCAATATGTTTTATATGTTTTCATGTCATTGGATGAGTATCCTTGCTAACGCAACAGCTCGGAACCAAGTTAGTTGAGGATGCTGAAGTTCCTTGAAAATGAGATACAGTCAGATTATATTTGAACAATGCAATACCACCAGGCAACAATCATAAACATCTGCATATAGGCAAATTTCCTCCTAAACACTTTACGATAGAAAGAGTAATACTGGCTATAAAAATATTTACGGGTTCAACAGATTTGCTTACCTTACCGAAGAAAATGACTCAATAAAGTGAAGATAAACAGGAACATACCTGAAAAGAGAGGAGAAAAACGATAAATATATAATGCCAAAGCCTTTTTTCTCTGTATTAAAAAAACTGAATTAGACACCCAATGTTGTATAGCCAATTGTCAACATTCATCCATCTGAAGACATACATACACACCTGATAATGTACCAAATGACTCCATAATAATAATCCAATTATAGAATATCAATTAAAATCACAAATATACTCAGTTCTTTCTAAAATGTCCGATCATGTGGTCATATTTGAACACGCAGTGGCCTTACAGTAACCTTGTTCTAAACAATATAACACAGCTTCAAAAACATACTTCAGTAATCTTGAGCTACTCACAAGAAGCTTATTTCTCTGGAGATAATTAACTTTCCTAGTTTTTTTTTGTCTCGAACATTTGTGGTTTATCTTTCTCTTTGCTCTCTTGTCATTTCCTTTATTTTGCTTGTTCTGTTTCCTTTTTCTGTTTGCCCTTTTTTCTACACAGAAACACTGAAGGGAATGGACAGTTCAACAGAAAGCTGTCTATTATAAAACAAATAGAACCACAGTTCATTGTGTTGTGCTACTGAACATCTGCATATCTCTGTACAAAAGGGTTTCTCTCTGACATTGCAATCTCATCATGAACAGTAACATTCTGCAATGAGAAGACTTCGCATCTGCCTTATGCAAACTCACCATCATTGTTTTAAAAAATTGCATTTTTATGACAGAAATTCATTGAATAGTTCTCTCTTCAATGAGACTCATCCATGACAATAGCATTCTCAGCCAAAAAATGCCTTCATAATGTTCTTCACAGAACATTACAGAGACAATAAGAATGATTGTTTGGGAATTATAGAAAAATCAATGATGTGAGTTTATTGTAATTTCTGGATAGAGAGAAAAAGACGTGGTAAACATTGTTGAATTTTGTATCAAAAAAGACAAAGAAAAAAAGACAAAGACGAATTAGACAATACTGGAAAACAATATTATCAATAAAAGGTGATGCTAATCCACATTTCAATAATTATGCCTAAAACATGGCAAATACAAGGATGTGACATCATTCAGAACCTTCCAGCAATGACTCCTGTTTCCTCAATTGTGACTTTATCAAACAACATAATAATTAACAAAATGACAGTATCATCAATTCTGTATATCATATATTATGGTCTAGTTTGACAGCTGATACAAAAACGACGCTGACCACAATGCTTCAACACAAATCTGTACGAATGAGGTTGTCAAAATGCATAATCATCTAATCTCAAAGATAGTCCTTTGAAGTCAGTAATTGCTCAAAAGAAAAGCACTTCTTGAATTACTTCAAAGAATGCAAAATCACATCAATTAGTCCATTTTACAAAACACCATGAGGTATTTAAATGTAATTTGTCTCATTAAGCATAAAAGGATGTTTGAGGTGCACAAAAAAGTTGTGTTTAAAGAAAGGAAATTCTTTATAGACATAAGGTATGATTTATAAGGATAAATGACAAATGTTCTTTTGTCTCAAGAAAAGCTTTGTAAATGGCATATGCACGTTTGACGAGAGAAAACAATGCAGAAGATGATACTGATGAATGAAGTTCCATACCCACTGCTGAACAGCAGCTGATCATGCGAAAAAGTTTTTCACGCATTTGACTCTCATTGTCATAAATTGACAAGTACTTTCCAACTTTTTGAGCATCCTGATGTTTAAATCTGAACTATCTTATCACCCCTACTGGGAGTCTTCCAATTATGTGAATACTCTTTTATGGTGCATACCCTCTGTATTTGTAACAGTGAAGGTCATAGTTCTGCTTGTCTGCCAATATATCCAATACAGTTAGTGAAGGGAAAAACAACCTAAAAATGTTTTCAATATCCAATGTTTTCCAGGTAAGATATTGCAGAGGAATGTGTTTTTAGACAGTGTGACACAACGCATTTTGCGTGAAAATTCAATTATCAACTGCACAATTACTAACATATATATATACTGAAACTGATGATACCTAATGATTCCTTAATCTTTTGAGTTACAATTTGTTTTACTGCACCCTTCGTTGTCAATACATGAAGAGATAAACTTTCAAGATAATACATTATTCAGGCATGATATTGAATTTTATATAAAAGAAATTGAACAAAGGTGATTAAAAAATGTTTGTACTCATAAAAGTATCAAGAATATATGACTGGCAAATAAAACAGATCATAATAGGAATACCAATTGCAGATTTTGAGCTTTGTTACATGGCAGGACAGGTTCCAAGTAGGAGACCACAAGATGATGGCAAGTCCAAAACCAGGTATCTTCTCGACATAAGTTGGGGCTGTTATCAGCCTCAAAACAGATGCAGAGATCAAATTAATGTTCCTTTCTATTAAAATCTGCTGAAATGATTGTGGATACACAGACTGATAATTGCTGCATGGGTCATGGGTCAAGCGAGCTTTGTGACATGATAAACAAACTCTGCCCTCTTCAGGAAACATTTTACAGTTCTGATTTAATTCTTTCATGTACATCAGTGCTCATTTAGTATACGCTGCATTGTAAATGACAAGAAAAAAGGAAAGAAAGACTAGTCAGTTTTACAACATATAAGATTCGACACCCTAACACAAACTGTAATTGAAGTTTAGCAAATAATGAAGACTTGTAAATAAAGTGGATCGACACAATTCAGCAAAATTTCCTAGGAAAAATTCTACATGATCTGGTGTTTTTTTTTCCTTAAGAAAATACAACCCATTTATCTGTCATTTTATTGATTCATTGTTAGCATTTGGGCAATTCTGTAAAGCCCTATTTACATATTTGGCACTCTAGCAGCTTGTGTAGCCCTACCATTTTTTCTAAGCTATTTATTTGTTAAATAGGGATGAGGTCAGGTAATAGGGGTATCAGATAAGCCACCAACCAAAGCTGTAAGTGCAACAGGAGCTGAGCTACATCAAAATATCAGCGTTTCGGATGTACATCGTGTGAGTACGTCCGAAACAACAACATTTTGCCTTGTAGCTCAGCCCCTGTTGCACTTGGAGCTTTGGTTGATGGCTTTTCTGATACCCTTATTACCTGGTGTCATGCCTAGAAAACAATGAAATAGCTTAGGTATAGTGGCAGGGCTACACAAGCAGCTAAAGTGTCAAATCTGTAAATCAGACTTTAAAGAATTGCCCATTTTCAAATCAAAACTGCATTGAATATTAAGGTGTTTCAGGTACCCCAATATTTTCCTATCCTGCTTGACCTTGGTCTGGTATTGCAGTTTGTAAAATTTTGGCCCATTCTATAGATACCTACCTTTACCAAAATTCACTTGTAGTTTATAATGTAATTCCCCATTGGGGAACTTGCAAATCCTGAAGATATTTCAAAAATCGATGAAGGAATAGACATTTTTTCCGCAATCCATAGTTTCTGAGTAAGTTTTGGGAGGGCAATTCAAATCTGGCATCAGCTATTTTATAGCAGGTCTTCCTAATGAGCTAGGAAGAGTTGAATTTCCTAAAATTCTGCCATTTTATGCAGATTTACACAAATTTGACAGCTTCTGGCAGCTTCGCAAATGGGGTTATACAAAAAATAACACCACATTTGAATTTCCCTCCCAAAACGTACTCAGGAACTGTGGATTGAGAAAAAAACATTGATTTCTTCATTGGTTTTTAAAATATCTTGAGAATTTGTATGTTTGCCAATGGGGAATTGCATCATAAATTTTAAGTGAATTCTGGTAAAGTTAATATTTATAGAATGGGCCAAAATTTTACATTTGACTTTTACTATATAAACTGCAATACCAGACCAAGGTCAAGCTGGATCGGAAAATATTGGGGGCACCTGAAACACCCTATTGCATATTAATCTGGACGGCTCTCTCTTTTCATGAGTTATCTTTGGTTAAGAAACATATTCTGGTGCAGGACAAATATCAATAACCAAATATCAAAAAAGAAATACTTATACTTAATGAGAGAGTTTGCAAAAAAGGAAGTCTGCAGAATTCAAATGAGAGAAGTTTTGTTACTTGTCTTTTACAGTAGCTGACAGTTGAGAAAACTTTACAGTATAACTGTTTACTTGTGACATGAGCTTGAAGTATCTGTCAACTTTCAGACATCTTGTTGTTCCATTCTGATGGCGTATTCCAGAGGTGTTGGGAAACGCTTTGGACCTATCCAATTGCATGTCCCAGGAGAAACTTCCAAAATAGTTGTGTTACTCTAGAAAATATGCGAATATTCTGGGACAGTGCACCAAGTTGAGCTACCCACTCTTTATTTGCCATGGAGCAAGAAGTTCAATCATCACATTGTATACTGCAATGGAATATATCCCTATGAAAAATGTTGAGGAAAACAGGCTAAAAATCTCACTGAGAGTTAATGATTTCTAGCAGGACAGGTATATAAAAAAATAGTGCATTTATACATAGAAGCATGAAACTTGGCGCACACTTAAAAAACATCTCTACAAATATAATTGGATAGGGAGCCACCTCAGATTTAGCGTAGATGGCTACTGGCAGCCATTTCCCAAAATGGCCGGCAATTCTTCCATTTTGCTGCTTTCTGTGTAGTTCCTATGAATAGAATGCATGCAAATAGTGTTTGTTATTCCTTCTCTAGGTATTCAGAACATTACTACAACATTTTTAGTAGCCTCAACTATTTTCAGGCTTTCTAGAATCCATTTTGGTAGAATTATCAACTCAAATACTGTATTTTCGCGGTTTTGCGTTGTTTCGCCAATTCTAAATAAATATAAAAATAAGTTGCATATTTGAATTCCTTACAAAAAGAGCTTTCAAATGAATACCCGCATTAATGGGTTTCGTAAATTTGGAGTGGAAATGGAAAAAATGAAAATTTTAAGTTTTTTGAAGATTTCGGTTATGAGGTTCATTTTGACAAAGAATTCACGGAAAGTAGTGATGCAACCATTCATTTGAAAGCTCTAATTGAATATTATTGGAAATTCCATAGAATTATGGAAAACCGCGAAAATGCTGCATTTTCTTCAACAATTATGACAAAATGGACCCTGACCATCCTAAAATTCCTTAGTTCAACTCAGGAATCAATTGATAGTGTTTTTTACATCTTTAGAAGAAATAATGACCACTGTTTTCATATGGTCAAACTGTAGGCACTTCACAGAAAATGGCTGCCATGGGTCTACCAGGTCAAATCTGAAGTGGCTCCCTATCTAAATTTATTCTTTAAGATGTTTTTAAACGATGTGCCAAGTTTCATGCTTCTATGTATAAATGAAATATATTACTCCCCTATTCATGACAAATCTGCCCTGCTATTCCACAGGATATCAAATAATATAATTTTCAATGCCATTTTCAAGAATATTTAAAAAACTGGATACAGTCGAGATTGACAATCGCGGCAATTTTGAAAAATTTGTACGGAAATAATTCAGATTTCTATGAGGATATTTTTCATACACACGTAGTGCCAAAATCATTTTATGATTATATTAAGGAACCTGCTTCCTCCATTATCAACTCAAATTCACCAATTTACTAAAAAGTTGTAAGTCTGTCAATTTGGGATTATAGATATACAAGTGATTTCAGATACATTTTTTACAGTTAAGACATCAAATTAAATTTTTTGTATCCGATACACAATGATATACAACAAAGAAATAATTTTTAGATCTGCCAAGCCATGCATGTTTTCTTCCAAACTATCTGCACTGGAGCATGCTAAGTAGCCTTTTTCTCTATATTTTGTCAAAATGGTAGACTAGAATTAGCCTCGTATCTACACAGCCAACTTTTGCCTGCTGCTACAAAATCTGCCTTGGCTTTCAAAGAGGCACATGATACTGCATACATTCTTCATGGAAGTCACAGTCTTTGTTTATGGTTATCATTTTAAACATAGAATAAAATGCATACAGAAATTCGAGACAATGCATATTATTTGAAATAGTGCAGTATATATCTATATAGGTTTTTATTGACTCAAACATAGGTCACATTTGACCAAAAAGTATCACCATTTGAAGTGGACAACACTTGAAACTGGATGTCCCAATGAATGTCAGCAAGGCAAGACAACAATTGAGTTTGGTCCAAATATTTCCTTCTTTCACAGCATTAGTGGGAATAAAAATGCTGATTCCATGTGTCCTGATGCCACAATGTTCAAACAAACATATACTGATAATACAAAAGGATATATGCTGATGAACTGAATAGCTAATCCAAGATATAGGAACACAGGCGTAAATTGGAGAAGAAAGGATGAAATGTAAGTACCATGTGCAAAACAGCAATGGCAGTGATGAGGACAACGACAATTAATGACCAATTTTATTCAACACAGGTTTGAAACAAAGAGATACATTAGTTCATGACTAGTGAGACTGACATCAAAATATAACACAGAATATGAATTGGGTAAAAGTATGACAAAAGTGAAAACATAGCACGTCTGTCTAATATATTCTGATGATATGCTATCACAGGCTTTGTGTGCTTCTAACTATTTACAGCATTCATAAATGATGCCAATATTTCTATATAAGAGCAATTAAAACATTCCATTCATTGGTTAAATATAAATGCCTTACTGTGTTTGACGTCAAATGACGTATGTTGTCAGAAGGGGTTAAATCCCGGGTCACTTTCCTGAAAAAGGACACCAAAACGCATTTACTGCTTGCTACCTCCAACCCTCAATACCCACTCGCTCTCTGACACATGAAAAGCTGGTCAATGTGGAGCACCATGAGGCTGAAGCAAAAGCAGAACAAAAGCTGCTAAGAGAGTTTGTGAATGAAGCCCAAAGCCAGCACAGAATGAGCAGTGTCAGTCAAGTGACCACTCTGTCTCCCTTGCAGCAGTTTTTTTTCACTTGACAACAAGGTGGGAGGCACCATCCGGAAATGGAAGGTGTAAAGGCAGTCATAGAAGGTTTCATAGAAGGTGGCCAGAGATTTCTCACTGCAAATTGTATTTTGTCTGTCTTTATCAGTGTATAATATTTCTGTGACTTGGAACATCAAACCATAACCTCTTATATTGATTTGGCATTTCGTTGCTCAATACACAGAGCGTGGACAAAGCATTTTATCATAGCATAAAACAAATTTGTCACATTTTATGCCGACTAATAAACAATGGGAACTATGCAAAATAGCTGATCAATACTGATACTGTGATGTGTAGATGTAGATTGTTTCAACGAAAAGTGACAACTGAGCTAATGTTGAACCACTGGTTAATCATGTTCACCAACTTCAATCCAAGGACCAAGGATAGCATGGATGTCCAATGACCAACAGCTCGTGATACTATTACTCAGTGACCCTGACTTGGGTTGTTTTGTTATAGTTTCACCTTCCAAGAGGAGATATTTACGTCACCAGCATTGCATGAGGCCTGAAGACATCATCATAGACAAACAATTACCCAAAGTACACTATACCTGGAGACAAGCTAAAGATGAAAAACCTTCTAAAATTGATATATTCGGGATTACACAATCAATAAACAATAAAACTGAAAATCCATATTATTACTATAATTAGTCAAACAAAAATACCGAGTACATTGGTTGCATAAAATTGTCAAGTGCTGCTAATAGCCAATCTCCATAAAACTAAGTGGAAGGTCAAGTGGTTAATTGCTACTGTTCACAGCATAATGCAGTACTTAAAGTGCAATAATTTTGAAAGTAAACTTTTGCAACATGAGCTAATTCATAGACCCTTAGGTGTATATATTTCATTCTGAACTTTCCAAGGCAACAAGGATGATTCTAGGCCGCAAAATATCTGGTAAAAAAGATTAGTACTCTTCCAAGGCTTGAGTAAATATTTCAATTTAGGTAACTAGATACTGTATATCACAGGAAGTCTGCCTATAAGATAGAAGCTAATCGGAGGGCTTGCTGAAAACCTGCATCCAATAACTGAATTACATACTAATTGAATAGTCATCACATGATACCATTACAACGATTAATGCGTGAGGAGAAAAAAACAAATAATGTTGTAATAAGATGCGACTTAAAATATGATAATATTTCGATTAACAGATTAGTTACTTGTCAGATGATGAATGATGCCATTCATTGATGATGCATGCTTTAATGGAACTGATAAACTTGAGGAACTGTGGCTTGATTGATTAGTTCCCCATTGTATTATCTGCATCGTTTTTGACTTTCCCAATCAATGGTCCCTGCGTTATAAGACCACCCCTTCTGCGGCCATGAAGCGGTCTCTCGTGGGGTGCGGTCTCTCGTCGGGGTGCAAAATGCACTAAAAATACAACTTGGAGTGGGAGGAAGGCGGTCACATAAGGCAAGTCGGTCTTATAACAAGGGGTCTTACAACGCAGGGACCACTGTATACACCTGTTAACCCCACAGTTGGTAGCAAAAGGAAAATGGAATGAGACAACCAAAAATGAAGGATGAATCATGCAATGGTTGGTTTGATCAATGTTTCTGTGTTTAGCAACTCAACTCCCTGCAGATGGCTCAATCATTCTTTAATTTGTTGATGTATCCTACTCCTGGCCAAGTAACCAATCAAGTACAAAAATACAGGATGTAAAACACTAATCAACCATCTATCCATCAGTAAACCTTGAAGAGAACAAGATAATGGTTGCATTGGCAGTGTGCTTTTGACACTCTTTGGGGGATAGTGGAGAAAGACTTGGAACGCTGCTCTCTCTGGCAATTTATCACCATGGAATTTACAAAGGCAAGCAACAGTGTGTGGAAGCCAACTTAGCCATGGGACTGAACATGCAGAAAAGCAGCTGCCAATCAGCTTGGTCCTTGAACACCTTTACCAAAATGTCTGCCAAAAATGTTAGTTACAGGTCAATAGCATTGTTGTGAGTGTTCAATGTGTGGTATTGTGTGTCATATGGTGGGGTATTGTTGTAAGAATGAAGTATGGCATCTTGGGCTAAGTCAGAAACATTACAGCAGCATTTATGGATGTAGTAAAATCACCAAGGAGATGCAAGATAAAAGCAAGTTGCTTGAAGGAAATACTTTTATCAAGCAAAAATGGTAAAACTCTGAAACCTGGGGGCCAAAAGGTTTGACCCTTAAGTTGTGTATTTCCATTGCCAGCTAATTAAGCAAAGATAAAATGGTCTTCCAAGATAATTGAATGAACTACAATATTGACAGTAGAAATTCCACAACCAGTAAACACATACCACAATAAAGGAGAACATTGTTCCTTGAAAAGTGATTTGAACCCGGTTGGAAATGAAGAGAACTATTTTAATGCAAAATCAGATTCACAAAATCTGATAATTAATAAGAATAAATGGTTTAGCTGCAGGAAGAATGATTCTATAATCATCTGTGTTTCATTATACATGCATGCGTATTACATCAATAATTTTTCAACTGACACAAAGGGCAGATTATTCCCATTGGATATATTGTCCTTTGCTTATTAATGCTTTCAACAATCAATTGGGTCAAAAGAATTCCCAAAGCCTTGGACTCAACCAGACCCAAAGTGGTTAGGTTCAAAGTGATCTATCCACTCTATTTGCCTGACCACAAGCCCTGAAATGCCATGTGTGCCTATACCAGAAGTAATTTGGAGGAGGCCAGAGAATGATTGGCACCCAGCTGTGTAACTAGGCAGAATCTGCAAAAACTTCACAAATCTTTGTTGGAATATAAGAACAGGACACTGGTTAGTTCTGGTGAGATACCTTTCAAAAAAGTATATTCACACAAATTTACTATTTCCTAACTGATCA
Organism: Platynereis dumerilii; assembly: GCA_026936325.1. Lineage (NCBI taxonomy): Eukaryota > Metazoa > Annelida > Polychaeta > Phyllodocida > Nereididae > Platynereis > Platynereis dumerilii. The sequence continues at coordinate 52,200 of JAPTHN010000128.1, forward strand.
CTTCAATTATAAGAAAAATATCCATGTATATCCCATGTACCAAAGATAAAGGCAATGTACCAGTCTTTTTGAACTGTTGCAGAGACCAGTTAAAAAACATGCTGAACAGTTTTATCCAACCACAAGCGGCACACCCACCAATTGCATGTATAGCTAATAAAGACCTGTTTGCAGCCATCAACCAAAGCTACCAAAGTGACAATGGGACTACTGCAGAATTCAATCAAAGGGCCGTTCCAGTCAGACAAAGGTTCAGGGCATGGCTGCGTAACAATCCAATTATGCTTGGAGCCCAAGGCATCCCATAGCAAGTCGGCTGCTTTGTTCAGTTTATCACTCCATCATGGCTGTGCTTTTTTCTTTAAATTTCTCTGTTTTCAATGCAATCCTTACAGTTTACTGTGTCAAGGCTATACTCAACATGTCCGGACTAATAATTGATACGAGTGCTGTTTGAGTTCATGCTGAATTATTTCTTGCCAACTTATTCTAAATGGTGACTTGATATTTTGCAGGACATCTTCTGTGACTGCACTCTGTCTGCAGCTTTCTGGCAACTCGAAAAATATGTATGCATGGTGCAGAAGTGAACATGAAATTCTACCCATGTGCTGCTAGACTGCAAATCCTAGTGTAAAAGCCTAGAGTGTAGTATGTACAACATTGCAAAATGCCATTGTTAAGAGCATGTGTGTGAATATGTGCCATAGAAGTAGCGGTGATGGCTTTGTTGAATCAAACATTGGCAACATTTGCCCTTGATTTGTGTGCTGAGCCCCGGGAGTTCAAGCTGTTGGCATGACACAGGAGCTATACAATGTCTGTGTCAGGTTGTGGCTTAGACCTTTTTACATTGCTTTTATGCAGAAGATGGCATGCAGCTTGCTGCTGTATGCCTTTCTTTTCCCAGAGAAAAACCTCTTTTTGCCTTTGCACCAATTATTGGAGAACCTGAAATCTAATTCCCAGTTTGTTATTTTGACAAATTCACCAAATGCATGTGCATTAAAGTACTTATTATGTGGTTCAGTTGACCTGTATGCACAGATTAGACCTTGAAGGAGATTCTGAGTTTAAATGGCTAATGCAATCAGTATACCCATCTAACTTCCACACCTTCTCGAGGAACTTTCACCTTTGGCTGTCTTGAAATTGTCTGTTACTTCACAAATTCAGACAGAGTGAAAACAAATAATGCTTTACACAAGTTTTCTGTCCATGGATAAAAGCTCAAGAAAGACTCCAGCGCATTCTTCAGGAAATCAACAAAAGACCTCAAGCTTTCAGACTTTATGCATTGTGTTGGTCAAGCTAGAAGAGCCTTGGGCCTGAAGCAAACACACAATTCTACTTTAGACCTTGCTTTAAAAATATATTAGTAAAAGGACTACTTCAAGTCACTGATTAACACATTAATATTTGAATACATTAAATTAAAAACATGTATAATTATGCTGGTAAATAAGGTCATAATCATATTATGTGGGAAAGTGCTACCTATGGAATCTGTTGAATCTGCACATTTATATGCAAATTTAGGAATGAAAAATTAGGTATACATACTTCTAAGCAAAACATTGTTTATGTTAAAATGATTTTTTGGTACAACTGAGAAAAGCGCATAATCCACAATATGCTGCATCAGTTACAGTAGTCAAGAAATAAAAACAGAATGATAACGTTTTTTTGCTTGAAAGCAGTAATTGTTGTGTAATTTTAAACCTTATTTTTGTCATAAATTGAATCTTTCTTCAAGTTTGAGATAGCCCACTCAGGTGCTGTCGAGATGTAAAACTCAAATACACACACACACAGTGGAGACTCTTTAACTCCTATGGCAGTAATATGTAGACTATACAAAGCAGTCGCTCGGCCTCATATATGATGACACTTTGGCTTTATTAGGTTAACTCTGAAGGACTTATCAGAATAGTCTGTCCCAACCCACTTAGTCCAGATATATGGACTTAAATGATGCTTGGTTCACCACCCCATATTGATCCCAGGCAGGGTACAAAGAGGAAAAGGTCTTGTCATTTATCGACAAACAGTGCAATTATACTCTGATCAGACTATTGTTCTGGAAAAGGCTTAGTTTTCTGCAGACCTCTTAGTCCCTTACTATACCAGCATATCTGAGTAGATTTTGTAGTGTTTGAATTTTCCAAATTGATTTGTAAAGTACTTGCGAGCTTGTCCTGCGGGTGTAGGTACTCAGTTTTTCATACCAGGCAAGAATTTTTTTGGCCTTTTTAGTGTGAAGATAATATACTGCTTAGGATTACTGGTGTAACGTGTTACCATATATTTATGGAAGTTATTCTGTCAATCCAATCATAGACATGTTGTCAACAGACAACAATAGAGCATGGTACCTCAATTCAAGTTTATTTACTTATAGCATTTTTGCCACAATGCATTCCAATCCCATTCATGACTTAAACAGATACAGATAATTCATTTTTACAATTTAATTAGTAAAGTTGGCTTTGGTTTGCAAGCAACGGTCAAAAGTTTGAACTTGTACAGTTTCAGGCTATTGCAACAGCCACAATTTTATGTCCAGTGCCAGCCACAGCACTACATTCTGTTGCACCCAATATGGGTTTTACCGGACTCTGTTACCAGACTGGCTGCGCCCCAGGCTACGGGAATCAGTATTCCCTGTGTTTTTCCTCCTGCATCTCTTTTTGGTCAACACACCCACAGAATAAAAGTGTCTAAATATATAAATCTGTAGCATAATACAATTTCCTTTCGCTCTCCGATCCTATTTATATCAACCAGCAGCTTCTTGCATAGCCAACATAGATATACTACAGAGCGCAGATCCTACACAGACCTTTGGAAGGAATCGATACAATGTTACATAGACTTACCATTAGTAATAATGTTGACTTGGAACAGAAATACACTATGATATGAAACAATCAGATGTGTTATAATTTGAAAACAATAGCTAGGAAAAAATTATATCATGAGTATCGGATAGTCAATGAAAAGGAAATACACTTCTTATTTTAATTCCAGACAGTATGGTCCACATTTCAAATATTGCGTTTGTCTTCAGATACTTTTATATCACATTATTAGTTTAATTTATATTGTCTTATATCAACAGAATCTGATAGGTTCAGATGCCCTGTCTAAGTTCTGACAATAATTAATAAGCAAAAGATTATAAGCACTACCCAGTACCCATAGGCTGAAGGTGCCCTCTGAGTAACAAACGCTGTAATTTTGTTACTTGTAGTCCTGACCGTAATTGTTCATGTAATAGTCTTTTGAAGGAGAATAATACTGGTCAGAAGAAAAGGGCAATCTTATCCATGTCATACTATATTAGTTAACTGGATATAGGAATTGATGGTAGAACTTAATAAGGTTAAATTAGAACTGGCAGTCAGTATGACACTTAGCAAGGTCACTAAACGAAAATAGGTTTCCAGTATGGCAAAATTAATTGAAAATATCTCAGCAGGTGTGAAGTTTTGGAGATTTTGTTTTACACAATGCCTTCTATCCTACAATAAATCACAATGCGAGTTTCAATAAAAGAAATTTAGAAGAAAGTGATTTGGACCACCCAAGTACCTATACATATACATTGTATATACACTTTTTTGTCAACATTTATATGATAATATCCTCAAAGCACGACATTTCGCGTAGTGCATTCATGGAAGACAAGAAACATTATTTTACCGTTAATGTCCAGATTGCATTCTATCCTTGAAGTTCCAAGGTACTGGTTCTGTCATTTGTTTAAGGCATGCAATTCCTGGAACAGTGTGACAGGGAAAGGAAGGCAATGGAATGTGAATCATGAAGTGGATTTTCATCTGGAAGGGAGTAGGGCTATTTGTTCTGCAACTTCACATTGATTTGGTGGAATATGACTGATTTGTTCCATGGTAAGCAAAAATTCATTCTAAGACTAAAATAGGAGGTGATTATGAAAACTACTGCACTCAGGATGAAACGGTGCCCAAATGAATGAGCTGCCAAAACAACTAAAGTCGAATATCTCAATCATCACAATTTGTTAATATCTCATTCTACCAGAAGCATTCTCTCACGCAGAACATAACATTTTCCACAATGTTGCACCATATCAAGTCAACTGCATTCCTTAAGATTCTCTTCTATTACTACACGTAGTAAAAAATTCAATATTTTGAAACAGCCTGAAGCATGTAGCTTTCCAATATTGCTAATAGCTTCTTTGTGGTGCCCCTTGGGATCAACATCACATAATATCAAAGGCCCAGAGGGATTTATCATACTCAAAATGATACAAATTTTGATTCAAATCAAGTCCCTGGTCCCCTGAGTCAGGTTGAGTGGAAAAAGAAGCAGAAAATAATAATGCTGAGCTAAAAAAAAACAGAAATTAAATTTAATGAAGATGCATGGATTTATATGGCAGTACATGTACTACCATCTTTGCCCAATGTTACACTAGAAAATTACAAAATTGGCATTAGTACAAAGTTGTTGTTTTAAATTCGACAAATGAGTGTGATAACTGCCATTTCTTCAATTGATGACTCTAACTTGACTTGGGTTTGTTAGACTGGTTTGTACAAGCATTTTGGCTGAAAACAGTTTCTGTCGATGAAGTGCAATCTGTCTAAAAATGCTTTTTATGATGGATTAGGGTAATTCAAACAACCATAAATTCAGTGCATTTGTTAAGGGTTTCCTAAACCTTTATTGCTTTGTACTGGTGTGATAAACACAGAAGTAATGATTTTGTGTGCCATTGGCATCATGTTTATAATTCGAATCTAGACCACTTAGTGCTGAAGCATCAAGGGTGCCGGAACAGGGGGGGGGCAGGGGGGGCAATTGCTCAAAGAAAAAAAAACATTAGGCCTTAATTTACAGTGAATTTAGGCAAACATTTTCAAGTATATATTCATAATCATTATTGCCACTACATTAAATTTTTGTCACGCGAATTAGATTTGCCCTTTCTCGACCAACCGCCCCTGACGCCCTCGTTTCCTTCTGGCACCTCTGTGATGCATGGTATCAGAAATGTGGTATTTCTGTGCATTGTTGCCAGATATCAGGTCTACCGAACCAACAGTTTTTGAGATGCGAAATTGTTGTCAATTAGAAAAGTAAATATATGATGTATTAGCATCACACTTACGACTAGGAATCAGTGACACTTTAACTAAACATAATTCTCTTTTTCAACAAAGAGGAAAGTTCTTTATCTGCACATATTTCAGTCATTTTTTCTGTGTATTAATATAACTGACAATTAACACGCAGGTCACTTCATCAACCCTCTATCCATGCTTTATGTATCAGATCAAACTTACAACCACTATTGTGTTACCAAAGTATATCAGTTTCACTACAACTGCAACTGCAGGCCTGACAACAAATGCCCTTCTCATTAAGTCAATGATATACAATCATGTCGTTCTTTGGTTGTTTCTATTTTCAACCTCACTATGCACTTTTTCCCTTTCTTGGAACCATATCCATTTCATGTTTTAGATTCACACAGCTCTGTTGAATTACTCATGAGATAAAGCTCCAGCGTTTTTAAAAGAGACAGGAAAGCATCAAGAGCCGGCAAATCAATCTTGGAATGTCATGATATATCAGCTTTATATTTGAATATATGACATTGTCGGAAACAAAAGTAGTTCATTTCAACTAGTTTTGGCAATGCACTGAGAAACAAATCTCAATATCTTACTATCTGCAAAATGTGTGGCTTTTGTTCACACTGCATATCTCAAACTATCGTCTTGACACACCCGGTAGGTAGTCAAATCCTTGACTGTATGCTAAGGGACTTAGTAACTTATAACAGTCAAGTAGTGCAGGGTGGGGACGCGAATCTTGCACCAAATTTTACGGGAGGGCATTTTCAAAAGCAAAAGTCAAAGTACAATGAAACTTGGTACGAATTAAAACAATGTTATCAGCTTTCACGTCAATTAGCCTCATTGGTTTATGAAATGAATTGGTTATGCAATGAGCAGCAAAGTGACCGGTCGCTGATTTTGGCTGTGACATCAAGATTTTGAAAGTTTCTAAAATCCCACGTACACATCCTTTAGATGCAAGTCAGGAGGTTCATGCAATAGGGAAAAGATACCCAGAGCAACACGATTTTTATCAAATAACACTTGAATCCATATAAAACATTGGTGTCAAGCCTAAGGAAATTACCAACTTTATCAGAAAAGTTTGGCACAGTGGTTTTAACATCTAAAAGAGGACCCACATGCTTGTTGAACTGCAATAAGCCAAGAAAATGATAAAGTTAAAAAAAAAGCTGGATCAACTGATGTCTGATCTGCGGACTTCAAACTCTCACAAAGGCTTGATAAATTTTGGCGGCCATGTTGAATTTGCGGTTGGAGATAAAACGACCCAAACTACATAAAAACATTCTTTATCCTTTTGTTTCAGAGCCCCGTTAATATGAATCTGTGGTGAATTGGTAAAGTATTCCATTTCCACCAAAAAGGATAATAATTGTGTCAAATAGTGCAAGTTTCGCAGCTCCGCCCTGTAGTTAATGATTATGGGGCCGAAATGTTAGCAAAAATGTCATAACAACAACTTCGAATGCTGCTCATATGAAAACAATTAAATACCTCTAATCCTGGCCCATGAAGGCATGTTGTGTAGATCATTCTCCACTATTTGCGCACATTGCCAATGTTTGGTAAATCCAATTTAAAGAACTGCATCCAAATAACCTGGAGATGTTGAATTTTCTTGACCAAAATTCCATGTGAATTTCTTCTGACTGCTGATTAACACTGTCTAATCTACGTGTTAAGAAGATTACAAACTTCCAGTGACCCGTTTTGTGGTGTTGGATGTTTGTCATTGTTTGGGTAACTTGAAATCTTTATGTTGTTCATGGTAGGTGATTGTTGTCTATGGTAGATGATTAAGGTTATCACCTTTGCCGGTTTCAGTAATAACAACTCTGTCTAATCCTCTCTCGACTAATTGTGTCCTTTAATTTCTTGGTGCATACTCATCTACCCCCAGAGGAAAAAAGAGTACATTTGAAGCGCTCAAAGTATTTAAATTACCAAATGTACTGCGATTCTACTGCAAAAATGCCTATAATTTTCTGCAAGGGAGGGTATTTGGAGAGTATGAATTTTCATATAGAGAGTATAAATAAAGCGCAATTTCAATAATGTGATCGCTTCAAATTACTCTTTTTTCCTATGGGCAGTATGCATGCTTTTGTGTTTAAACCTAACTGAGACCGAAAATGCTCATCTCAGATCGCATTTTCTCAATGCTTAGCACTGTACAACAGTGAGCCTGATAGGCATAATTATGCCTGACTGGAGGGTGACTGAATTAAAAGAAAAACTTAAAATAAAATTGATAGATGTATAGTATTGCATAAGTACAGATAGATAGACTACAATGACTATGTGGATGTAAATATATAGATAGATAGATAGATAGTTAGATAGATAGATAGTTAGATAGATAGATAGATAGATAGATAGATAGATAGATAGATAGATGGATAGACTGACTGACTGACTGACTGACTGACTGGCTGACTGACTGAATAACTGACTGACTGACTGACTGACTGATTCATTCATTCATTCATTCCTTCATCTATTCATTCATTCATTCATTCATGTATTCATTTATTCATTGATTGATTCATTTTGATCACATATCTCTCATTGTTTTTGCTTTGGCAGTGTTGTTATAAATATATTGGTTCCAGTATGTTGTTCACTGTTTGTCTGTTTTGTTCTTTGTCAGCTTGGCTAGTTAAAACACTTATGGCATGAATGATTATTCTAAATCCCAGAATGCCTTACAATTCGGTCATTTAATCAACAAAGCCGCCACTTTAACAAGACATTCTAGGGATCCACAATTTGGAATTTATGTATTTGCGAAACATCAAGGCGCAATGAAAGGCGAATTTAGTTGGATACAATACCAAACACCATATAAACAAGAAAAGTACCCTTAAAAAGGGTACTGTATCGATTTTATCATGAACCTGAAGGCATATGGTGTGTTTTAGTATCTAAAATGAGTAGGCATTTTTATGAAACGAATGTCAAGCCTTCCCTCTTGTTTTGCATCTCTTACTTAACCAGGAAGGTTGCAAACGAAATTAAGCTTCAGTTATTTGAATCAAAATGGTGCATTTTGTTATTTTGTTAATTGCTGTGTAGAAATCTGCAAATTTTGTTTGTACAATTTAATTAACTGTGACATGTTTGTTTTGATAATGTTATGCATTTCTCAAAGCAATTGTATCTTTCAATTTAACTTCGCAGCTATTCAGAACTAGAAACATATAAAAGTGTGTAATGTTTGGCTCGAAGTTGAACAACGAAGTTGATTTTTAACATGTTCTATAAAATGAAAGAATATTATTAAAACATGTAATTTGCGTAAAGCACCCCACCACCTTGCAAAAATACTGCAAGTAGAGGAAAATCAATAAGCGCAATGAATTCGGAGGAGCTTATTTGATATATGAAGCTTTTTAAATTTTGAATATCGGACATGTATTAAGGTCTTTAGACTGTAGCCCAATTTGTACCTTGTGCCCCTCTGAAAAATTTGTAACTTCGCCACTGTATACATACTTTTTTTTGATGATGTTTCACATGCTGAGGACTTCACATTTGATTTTCTTAACCTTGATGAATCGATGTACAGTTAAGATAACTTACATACAAATTTTGTATAGGTTTAGACATCGATACAAAAAGGTAGGGCATCTTCTCACAGCTTGACAGCCTATTTTTTATAGGTTAAACAGGCCTAGAATTCCCGACACATATCTGATGAGGAAATTTCTACCAGTATAGTATTTGCATTCTGCCAGACTACCCGGATGGTACCATAAAACCACTTGCAGTTTATGAAGCAAATCACGTGAATGCAATGGTTTATGAAATGACTGATATTCAGTACGAAAATTATGGTCCTTTAACTTTAGTTGTATGCCTTCTGCTACAATGATCACCTAATGGGGAGACCGGAGCTGGTATTCACAGGGGCAGGTTGTCACTTGAACATGCTACCTTTTCTGTTTAAAACATAACTGTACTTTTTCAACAACTGTTTAATAAGGACTAGACAGCATCCAAGTTGCAGGTAAAAAAAATACTTTTTAAGACAGGAAATTTGTGTGCCTACCAGACTCCCTTCTAGGGGTCAAGATTTCTCAAAAAGACCCCTGGGGGTTATAAAAGCAGTACACAATGGTTGGTTGAACTGTGTAACTCTCCAGTTAGTGCAATAAAAAGTATCACAACCTGTCTTTGTGACAACCAACCCAGTGTCCCCTTTTACACCTTTGTATAGGGAAAAATGATGCACTTTCATAAATTCATATATAACATTCTGAATTTTTTTATCCATCCATTCCTTGAAAATCTGCAATATTTCAAAAGAATAATACAATCATATATGATATTCTATTTCAGACCGAACAACATGTTAATAGCTGGCAAACATTAACAGTGAAACCTCAGACAATGGCATAACCAATCCCCTAATAACACGGAATATCACCAAAACACATTTCCATAACATTTCAATATCCTACCAACTTCAAAATAATCCATTTAATGAGCTCATGAGAGCGTCTTTCAAACTTAGCAGCAAGTCAAAAGAATATTTCTAATTCTTGATAATTGTCAATTGTTTCCATGATAAACAGTAATTTGCAGAACAAGAGGTCTTCCTGCAATCTAATCAAGTTATCCTGCACCAGCAATTAGACAACAGTTTTAAAATCAATGGCAGTTATAAGGAAAAAATGAGGTTGTATTAATTTCAAAGCTGTCAGTGAAGGGATTTCAAAGATTGACAGCTTCAAGCATATCTGTATGAGGTTTGAAGTAACCAATCACTGATAATGGACAGCTGCAGTGGTTTTATGTTCTGTATTGTGTCTGTCCATCTGCTAATCCATCTATTTGGCTATCTATCAAAATATCCATCTATCCATCTGTTAGTCTGTCCTTCAACATACTAATTTATCCACCAATCAACCTACACATGGCTTGCACTGTGGTCCGATATCATGTCTATTTATCTGTCTATAATACTACATCTTTGCACAGAAAAAAGCTCATCATAGGTGCTTCAGATGACTAATTAAATCCAATGCTTGAGCGACTCCAATCAATGATGGAGTTGGGGTACAGTCCATGTCTCATTCCATGCCTCAGCATAGAAAATTGGGACACTACATTTCTCATTATCATCAATGCAGAGGCTTTCTGTCTAATTAATCTGGTTGTTGAAAAAATTGGAAGCGAAAGTAGATCCAAAATAGAGAGTGCTTTATTTAGAGGCTGGAAGTTTTGATAGAACGATGTTCCTTTCACCATAAAAATTGTTCATATGGTCATCTCATGTGGGGTAACTTTTATGAAAACTCTTGCTATGATATAGACACAGATTTATCCACGATATGGTATATATTCATTTCTGTAGTGCCATAAATCTCTGAGAGGCTAATTACAGTATACACTAACTTTATTCATAATGCGCATAATACCTGCATGAACACATATCATTTTAAACCATTTTTACAATGGTTTATGCATGCTAGGACGTCATTACTTGTCTCTTGGCTGACATAGTGAGAAATGTCAACACCTCTCGTGGAGATCAATGGAAAAATCGAATAAACCATTTAAAACTATCAACCACTCACTATTGTGGCATTGAGTCATTGTTATTGTCTAAACATTTCATTTACAACATTATCTGTTATGATTGTGTAAGGCATTCAGCAAATTTTAATCAAAGACAAATCTATTATTATATAGCTTCAGTACACAACAATAAGATAGGACTTTCAAACCTTGATTTAGAAAAAGGATACAAACTAGGACCAATAAGGACATGATCAATTAGATCCTGTGTTCATTAAGCAGTAAATTTATGAGTCAAATGCTCCTTTCTAAATTCGGTCTTACTAAACGGTCTTTGATAATACAGCTCTTACAGATATATTTGCATTGCATTCATGCTACTTTTGACAAAATCTTCCAATTTTCACCTACTTCTTAGATTTTTTTAGACTAACAGCTTTCGCGCATAAGTCCATGTTTATATTCATTACATTTTTTATTAATGAATTTAGTTGTCAAAAAAAAAGAAAATAATATAATAACAGACTCTTTTTTTGGCAAATTGAGCTGAAATTTCGTGAAGAAATGGATACTTATTAAATGCAATGGAATCATATTTAATTCTAGAGAGGTACTTTTAGGCTTCAACATTGACTTAATTTCTCCACAGCTCAAATATTATCAATGTCTGTTTGTTTGTTTGTTTTTTGTGTTTTACGCCTCTGCAGCACCTTAGTGGGCTATATTGAGGCAGGCGATCGCTGTATGATGATGAGATGAAAAGACTGTGAGTCTGGAACAAACTCTATTAATTCAGGGATGCCCAGGGTCTTTCAGTTGCCTCAGCATAGAATACTGGATACAACCCGCCTCCATTTAATGTCCCATGGGCGCGGACTAAAGTGAGTTCCTGGGATGAGATTTGAACCCACGCCCTCAAAGCCAGTGGACAAGCAGTCTTGACCATTAGGCCACAGGGGAACTCAAATATTTTCAATGAAGAATAATACATAATAACAATTCTGAACAGTAACCATTTTTAAAAGAATGATTAGTTGCAATCAGAACAAAGTCATAATACATGACAGTGTATTGAATTTCCAATACTTAAAAATTGATGAGTTGAAAGTGAGTCTGGCAAGCAATGTAACTTTTATGGAGGCAAGAGATCAAAATTGTTCAGACTATGAATAGATCTGATGTTTATGCACTTGTTCACGTTTGTAAAAACAAAGTCATAAACTCTATGGGTGACACAGTATTGTCATCCATTATTCAATTAAATAAGTAGAACAAATTATGCTTCAATTGCTTGAATAATCCGTATAGTACGTCATTATGGGACAACATTTAGCTGTGAATACAATAATTATTCTACCTCCACCCTTCTTTGTAATCAGTGGTAATGCTTGATGTGATTGCAGAGACAGCAGTACATAACATATAACACATTACCCCATATATGTGTGATCAATGGCTAGCCAAACCTAGATATTAGATAATGATAAAAATAACAAAAGTGAAAGTCTGACCAAGAAAACATCCAGCAGCACAATATGTGTGCACAGTTTATTAAAAGGACTATAGACAATCTGAAAAAAAAGTCCCTAACCTCTTACTGGAACGTAGACATTCAAGTTGAGACATTCTTCAGCTTGCCTTTCCAAAAATGGTATCAGCCTTTTGAAGTGATCCACCCTCCCCATTGGTAATTTCGAAGTTAGCTCCTGTTCCGTTGGTATCCGTTGTGGGCACACTGGTCTGAATTTCATAGCCACCCTGATCCCATCCCAAGTTTCCATGGGAGAGGTAGGGGGCATGAATCTTAACTCCCCTCCAAGTATTGAAGCGTACTGTAATCCCAAGTACCCTTCCACGTCAGGTAGGTTTTTGTTTAACAGGGTGAATAACACACCCCTCAACTTTCCATACTGGGTAGTGACAACTCTTTCTGACATCCGCTTTGCCACTACCTTACCCTCCACTTGGAATTGAGATAATCCAACTAGGGCTATATCACACACCCCTAAAACCATCCAGCACAGCACAATTCTAACCACCATGGTAAGGGTATCCAACAACACAAGTTGGTATCCAAAATATGATTTTCCAATTAACAAATGCTATCCTGCCATCTTTACGGTAAAAGATCCCTGCATTAACATTGATAACTCAAAACTTTATATATGCATAATCAATGTTGTTTCATAATTTGCAAAGCACTTTTTCATGGTAATATAGCTGATACAATCCCTGTAATAAACTCCCTGGTTTGTTTTGAATGCGTGAGCAATGCATCAAATCCAGTGGTGTGTAAAATCCAATCAGTATACATGTATTCACGTTTAATATTCAATACCTTTTCAAACGATGGAAATCATAAATCACAAGGAATAATGTAACATATCATGTGTTCTGAATCCATGATGACATCACATCCGGTATATGGGTGTTCACTGAAGCATAACAATCCATAATGTATCTTTTTAACAACATAAAACAAGCCACAAACTCCACGTGCTACTCGAGATCCAACAAGCCGCTGATGGCTCCAAACAAACTGCTGCTCCGTACGAGTTGAGCTGCCAGCTCACACTGGCAGCTTGAAAGCCAAGTCTGATGGTCCTACTGCTGGAGCCACTGCTGCCAGCAGACAGCTGATGGAGTTGGCCAGCCAATAGTTAGATAGCTAGATAGACGTACAGTGGCTTTTACATTGTACAAGAATAAGAATTGAACAAAAGTGACATCTCTCTCCACTGTTGTCAAACAGCCTTCAGATAGAATCCACTAATTTCTCAGCTGAGCAGCAGAGTGATTACTGCTGGTATTCGCAGATTATTTAGGGTTCAAACCTTGGGTATTGAATTAAAATTGTTGTCAGAAGAATTTTTATAGTTACAGTTAGGAACATTAACTGTAATTATATATATAAATAAAAAAATTTAATCAAAAAATGAAATAAAACAGATTTAATAATAATATGATTTGATAAAGTAAAATGACAGCACCGAGAAAGAAGCAATTTTAAAATCAGGATGTTCTCATAGGCATACACACGATCTAACCGCATAATAACCGAATTCACCCGAGCACAGCCGAACCAGTCATACAGCAAAAATGGTGTTTTTACCTGGTTTTGTCAAGGAGAAGCTTATTTGAGTGCTTACATTGACCTGAGTATGTGTCCTGACGAAATCAAACAGCTTTTGTTTGTTCGCTTTACTTATGATGAAACTACAGCCACTTTTATGGAAGGTGTAAAACTGGTCCATTAATTAACATTACGTTTCAGTACACTTTCCAGAGTGGTGTCTCTCAGACAAAATCCAGGCAAAAACACAATTTTTGCAGTGTGACTGGATATCAAGTGTAATCATTTTCCATTAGAAGGATGAAAATGTGTCAGAAACATATTTTCTTAGTTCTTTTTAGTTTACCCTTTATTTATTAACAATTTTGGCTCATTGAATCACCATTACTACACCCTAAGTTGTAATTTTTAAAAATTATTAAATAATGTGTTTTTTTCTGTTTCATGACTGATTGCCTTTAAATAACATGAAACGTGATTGAATAACTTGTCTAAAATAACATTGAATAATTTAGTCACCTGTCCTCTAATGCACAATGCCATTAAGGCAGGGGCGTAGATTTTTCATTTTTGTAGGGGGGTTTGATTTCGAGGGCCAACCTAGGGCCAAAAAGCTAATATATTACACATTATCAAAGGTTGGTTTTGAGACTTTTTTTTCCGCACAACATACAACTGGCATCGTGGAAAATTGTTAAATATGACAGATAATTGTCAACACCAAGTATTAATAATTAATTTGAAATTCGAGGGGTGGATAATCATATGATCATCCCCCTCAGGTTCATTACTTGGGGAATGCATCCCCCCGAGGATCTACGCCCCTGCATTAAGGGCCTTTGTGGATGTCAGCATGCAGAAATTTTTCAGCTGAGCACCTAATTTCTCTTATATTGACAAAAAATTGATACAGCCTAAACTTTTGTCCGCTACTGTAAGTACTCTGCACGTAACTGGTATTTACTCTTGATTCAGGGATGCGAGGAGACAAATTTCACTTTTAAGTCATTGCCCTAATCAATTGTCATTGTCAAGCATTGCAAACTTAAGCATATCTCTGTTGTCAAGCTCAGGAGGCACACAAACATAAAATTTCAGCATGACAAAAGTATTCATACAGCTCGAACACGCTGGGTATAAAGTGCATCAAAAGCTTGAATTTCTGTTCAAATAATTTTTAACCTTCTGTGACTTCTTTGGATAACATTTGTGAAACAACAGTTCCATTTTGCAGACGACCACAGTCACCAAATAACTTTCTCACTGCCATTTATGAAACTCTAATAGTTATTTTCTATCAAAGGTTATGAAATTTATCATTCGCACTTTGGGTGTACCAGTTAGAAAAAATTAAGCACCCAAAAGTTACAAATTCTGGTATTGATAGTTTTTTATGTAGGCCTACCAAAGAACCGAACCTGCATGACACGCACATATATATATCTTAGTTGGTCAGTGTGTTGTTGTTGCTATGTTTAGACAGGCTGATGAAGTGATTCGAGGCTGCAGAAGCAAGCATGATTAGACTTGGAAATGCTCTGTATCTAACTGATGCAGGCTCCGTGGACTTTGGTAAGGAGATAAAATATTTAGAGTTGAATATTCCAAATGGAAAAGGAATGAGTTTTGAATGTCAAATGCCTTGATACCTAGCATACTGAATCTAAAAGTTTGAATTTGATATATCAGATGTTCAATGAAAATGGCTACTTATGGTGGCTTGTATCATTATTGTGCATCCCATGTCAAAATATTAAACAGATAATAATAATAATAAGGATTTATATAGCGCTAATTCCAGTAAACTGGTAATCAGTTTTATTCACGATTGTGTTGGATTATACAAAGGATACCGTATAACTGAAAAAACACATTTTGAGCCAATTCCAGTCCAATCTGCAGAACTGCGGAGTGTTACTTAAATAAAGTGACATTAAGCAAGAGCCAGATCAAAGGAACTAGTTTTAGCTTGCTCATTATTATATGCTCCATAAAACCGTGCAATGAACAATCATCAACTGAATAAATACTGGCTTTTGTTGAAATCTTACCCTACAAGTCCAGACAAGTTTACACGTGGCTTATAGAACTGACCGCAACTGTGACCAGACTGGTCAAACAATGAGAGTTTGAACCTGAGTTTGAAGATGCTCTCAGAAGCAGTAAAGTGAGCATGTGGAAATATGGCTAGAGTGAGCACTATAATTGTTCATTGTTAGTAGGATTGAAAGTAAACATGCGGTGCAGATTGAGATCTGATGATGACCGAACAAGCAAGTATATTAGCTATTATGCATGAAAATGAGTAAAAAAGAAAAGCGATAACAGGTAAAAAATTATGCCAGGTAACTTATTACTAATACATTGACTTTTTATGGATGAAGTATGCACCCTGATCATCAATGCAGAAATTACTATATGTTTATTTAAAGGATCATGAATTCTAAATGAACATATAGTAACTTTTTAATTCTGGTAGCAAACAAAATCTGGAAATCATGACCCATCCATCATCCATCTGGGTGGACTGAGCGGTCTTGTATCTATACTGCAGCTGATGACATATTAGTATGAATGGCAATAGAAATATCATTACTCAGAGAACTACCATAAAAAACTAATTACACTGCATATTACACTACAAAATGCAAAGGCAACTAAATCGCACTGTGCAAAATACATGTATTGGATGTCCACTGTTTACAATACCACCACAACGTTTTTCTGCAGTGAAAATTTAAAAGTGACGTTTTCCCAGTGCTTAGTGGAGAAAATATGTCCCATCTTTGTGGAGAGGCTCTGTGATCTGATGGCATGAGTAACACTAATGAGCAGGGAATGTGTCCTAAAAGCAAGATGAATGGGAGCAGAGACTGGTATCATTTGTAGAAAGCTATGTATCATGTTGGAAAAAGTCGTATGAGTGCAGACAGCTGATGGATCAGGAATGCTCTGCCAGCATTAGATACTGTCACTTCAGATTGTAAACTGAATACAGTGACACCTCATACACACAGTTTTCATACTACTACTTCATAGCTATACCGTCACTACCACCAGTATTGGAAGGCCTCCACCTTCAGTACATTAATTCAATTTGTGATAGGCTTCCTGGTTGTACAAGGCAATGTTAGTACACCTTTGTTTATAGGGTGTGTATGATGGACAGGGTGTTAATATTACTATGCAGGGCAGGCAAAGTAAACCAACAAGCTTATCAATTTAGGAAATTGGCCATAAGAATTCTAAGCATGCCCAGGTATCATTAAGAATATTGATAGTCAAGGTCATCATATTTTGGGAAGCTGTGTTATCCCTTGGATAGTCCTTTACAAAAATTGGTTCATGTAGCTCAAGAAGAATGTCTTTGCACTCAGTATAATACATGTTGTAAATCGAGATGGATCAGCAAGACATTAAATATGCAATGAGGTTGTCCATAAAATGTGCCTTGATAATGGCGTGTTTGTTGTCTCTCTATCTGCATGACATTGTCTCTGTAACATCTCTTTTATTGTCTCATCTTCAATTTGTCTTTATGTTCAGAATTCAAACCATCAATATGTCCTTAAACTTCTGGTAGTTCAACAATGTCCAATGTTACTTGCTTTCTATTGCAAGCACAAATCAATTATTTGATACCACATTCGATACAGCACAGGCCAGTCACTTTGACTCGATCATTAAATCTAAAGTATGTATGTATCTACAGAATTAAATTAAAACTTTAAACAGTACAGGATAATATTATGAGGCTTCATTTTTGAATAAATTTGAAATGTTGAAATATAGAGCTCTCTTCCTTTTGACATTTAATAAAAAAAATTAATTCTCAGTTAGAGATTACCATTGTAATCAGGAAAACAAGTCAGGAAAGCAGCTCTGTCACCTTTCCTGCCCTTCAAAGAAACCAACCATTTACATTCAAGCTATTTTTTACACTTTCCAAAGTTGCTGAACCCTAAACCTTCCTGCCTCATAGCCAATGGGGTAAAGATGACAGATCTAATCATTGCATGTCGGCTTGACACATTTATGTTTTTTATGGACCATTTGCATACGTTCTCGTGAATAAATTGTATGCCATAGACACTTTTATATTCCCTGTTCAGGTCCTTGTAATACTTAATATCCCTTGAGTGCTTCAATTTGTCAAGGAAGTTGTTTGATGTGACGGGTCTGAAGGATACATGGTGAGTTTCTTGAGACCGATTTTCATGGGGATATAGCCTGATAACAGCTGGTGTAATGAGGTATATACTTTTCAATATTTTACATGTAGACGAATTTGTAAACCTGCTAAAACGAACATATACACGAATTTTGCATTTGTGTAAGTGCCATATATTGCTTTTCACGAATTTTTACAGATGTAAATACGAACATACTAACCCTGACATTGCCTTAAACTAACTCTAACCCCAATTCTAACCCAAAACCCTAATTATATAGCACTTCCACGAATGTTAGTATTGGCAGGTCCACAAATGAAAAATAAAGCACATTCATGAGTGTTAGTTATTACATATACACGAGCATTAATGCTCGTTTTTATATATCCACAAATTCTTACATGCTAGTTTTTATACATCCACGAATTCGTGAACATGCCAAATAATGAAAAATATATATATGGTGTAATATGAGGTTTCAACGAGTGTAAGTTATATTTCCAGGAAAGATCATGCTAGTCAGGGGCACTTCTGTGGAGTTGCCTCCAGTTTTAGTTGGAACAATGAAGTAATCTTTACAATTTCAGTTCAGCTTCCCCTTTAAGGCACAGAGGAGGGACCTGAGCTTGCAACAAAGCTGTTTGCAAGTTCCAACAACTCTTAAAACACTATCAGTCAAGTTCAACAAGCTGGTTGCATCCGCATCTGCGCGTTTTGTCTCCAATTACACCCAATTATCAGCATGCGATCCATACCTTTCGCTAGAAAAAAAACAGCCATCTTCTTATAATCTGATTTTGTGGATGCCAGAAAGATTCTTCATTGGAACCACCTGTCAATGAAATTGAAATTACATAGCAGCATGAGCCAACAAGAATGTATGTTTTTCAATGCATTTGCATTCCACAAGTTGAAATCTCTAGAAAGCTCCATCATGATTCTGCGATGACCGATAATAGTTTGAAAACTTCAATCTCATAATAAAGTGCTCCATTATCTCTTTACAATGGTGTTATCGGAATTTTAAAGATTTCAACAGTACAATCTTCTCATTTAGATGGTAAGTGGTGTCAGACTTCGAATTTGTGTTTCTTCAGACAAAAAAGAGACACCAGAAGAATGAAAGAGGCGGCAAGAAAGAGATATGTGATTGTAAAGAGGTTAATCAATACCACTCTGAACAAGCCCAAATGTGAAAACAGTATTATCAATTTTTTTTCCTATTTCTCTTGAGGTTGCTAACATAACGTCAAGAAAGTAGGATGAATTCTTTCAAGTATTGTGATCAATAAAGTGTTAAGGACCACTTCGGGTCAGATACGTTCTCTCAACGGTAGGTGCCTGAACAAAATGACCACATTGTATTCAGGCTGCATCAGAAGACACTTTTACTTTTGAGTATACATATTGTTATAAATGGACGTTTGAATAATGAAAATGATAATTATACTTTTATTTCTACAAGAGGGAAATCTGTTGTAGATTATTTTATTACATCCATTGACAGCTTTAATACTTGTGTAGCTTTTAAAGTACTTAATTCTAAAAATATATTTGAAGATGTATGTAATATCCAAAATGCTGATATATCTGGTTGCATTCCTGACCACTCATTGCTAAACATAACTGTTTAGAATACCAGTAATAGATATTTCAACAATACACATTGATATAACAAGTGATGATATTTTTAATCATGTACCATATACTTACTTAAAGCGATTTCAAATAACTGATATTCCTGAACAATTTCTTTCATCAAATCAAGTAAATTTTGATTTTCATTATATTTTAGAAAAAATTGAACAATGTTCAAATCTTAATGATATAGATAGTGTGTATGCTAATCTATGTGAAATTTACTATCAAGAAATGGACAACTGTTTTAAAAAAAGAAGATATTACCAAATCAGAAAAAAGGTTTGAAAAAATGTTGTAAACCTTTTTGGTGTGATGAACTGCAATCTTTATGGAATATCTTACTAGAAAAAGAAGATGTTTTCTTAAAAGAACAAAACAATAACAGAAGGGAGGAAAGACTTGATTTTTATGATGCTCAAAATAAATTTGATCGAACGTATAGAAAACTAGAGAGGATATTTAAAAAGGAAAACTTGGAAAAAATTGAAAACGTTTCTGTCAAAGATCCAAATGAATTTTGGAAACTATTGAAAAATCTTGGTCCTAAAAAGAAATTTTGTATTCCTTTTGAAATTTATGATGAAAATGGAAATGTAGTTAATTCACATCATGCTGTAATGAACAAATGGAAAAATGATTATCATGGATAATATATAATGCTAATTTGGTTAATTCAAATTTTGATGAGAACTTTTATCAAGATGTAACTGATAATCTGTCATATTTAAGAAATATTACAATTGGTTTAGAAGGTTTGAATCATGAATTTTCTGAATACGAGGTTCACAAAATTGTCATGAATACCAAAAATAATAAGGCTGTCGGTCTTGATAGTATACCATATGAAATTCTAAAAAATATGATATCCATTCAAACTTTAACCTCTTTATTTAATAAAATCTTTTATTTATGCATCATCCCCGAATATTGGAAATTTGAAATTATTATGCCTATACCCAAGTCTTCGCTTTCTGATCCTAGAATTCCCCTTCAGTACCGAGGCATTACACTCTTATCAACAATTTATAAGATTTTTACTGGCGTATTGAACAATCGACTTATAAATGTTGCAGAGAATGAAAAGGTGTATAAAGACGAACAAAATGGTTTCAGAAGGAAAAGGTCATGTTTAGAACATATTTTCAGTATAACATCCATTATTAGGAATCGGAAAACTAAAAAATTATCTACATTTGTTTGTTTTGTTGATTTTGAAAAAGCTTTTGACAGAGTTAATAGAAATTTGCTATTTCACAAATTACTAAATTATGGTGTAGCTGGTAAATTTTTTGATATATTGAAATGTATTTATACTGATGCAAATGCAGGTGTTTGTGTTAATGGATATAAGTTAATCGGACAAGGTGATTCTTTGTCAGCAACTCTGTTTGGTTTATTTATAAATGATATTGTGGACGAGTTCAATGATTGCATTGGTGTTAAAATTGGAGACACAAATTTGAAATGTTTATTATATGCTGATGATATAGTGTTAATAAGTGAGACTGAGACTGATTTACAGAATATGATATGTAAACTTGAAAACTGGTGTTGCAAATGGAAAATGAAAGTCAACATCGATAAATCAAAAATAATGCATTTCAGAAATAAGACTCAAACTAAATCAGACTACAAATTTGTTTATGGTGATGATGAAGTTTGTTACGTGGAAAAATACAATTATTAGGCACAATTCTAGATACCCATTTAAACTTCGAATTAACAGCTGATTCACTGGCAAATTCAGCTAACAGAGCACTAGGAAGTTTATGTACAAAATTCAAAGCAAACAATGGTTTTGGATATAAGACTTATACTAAATTATATGATTCAGGAATTGTTCCAATTTTAGATTATGCAGCTGGAGTTTGGGGTTTTAATGTTTATAAACGAAGTGAAATTGTCCAGAGCAGAGCCATACGATTCTTTTTAGGAGTTCACAGACTTGCATCAAATTTAGCTATTAATGGGGACATGGGATGGATTTCTTGTATTACACGCCATAAGTTAGAAATGTTGCGATTATGGAACAGATTATTGGACATTGAGAATGATAGAATAGTTAAGAAAAATATTTGTATGGGATAAGTCAATATGCAAAAATTGGAGTAAAGAAATCAAATTAATTTGTGAAGAAATCAGAATGTTGAAAAATTTTGAAAATAACACTTTTATTAATATAAAGAATCCCAAAGAAATTCTACAGAAATTGTCGTGAAAGATGGCGAAATGAAATTACTGTTGTACCAAAATTACGTTTTTATAGTGTTTTTAAAACGAGCTATAATGTAGAAAATTTTATAATTAATATTCAAAATAGGAGAAAGCGTGAACTTTTATCACAATTTAGGTATGGTATTCTACCATTAAGAATAGAAACTGGACGTTTTCAAGACACTCCAATAGAGTACAGATATCGTCTTTTTTCTCTGGTTGGTTAATGCACTTTTGAGCTTTTTGAGGGCTGCACTGCTATTCCTCCAAATGCTACTGTATTAAAGGCAGTCCTGTGTATTTCATCCAAATTTTCGGCAAAAGGCTTCCAAAAAAATATGTCAAAGAAAAAATTTTTTTTTTTCAGGGGGGGCACTGTATTTTTTTAATAGTAAAAATGCTATTTTTAGCTTAAAATATGAAGAAAAACTTCAAAAAAAGGCCGAGGGATGAGTTTTAATGGTAGAAAGGCAAATGAGGTGTCAAATGAAAGCAGAGAAGCAGTGCTATAACTTGATGCAGGCGCTTTTTTTAGATTTTAATTCTAATCTCTGTTCCATGGGGTTTTAGTTGAAACTGAGCCATTTTTGGCATCTTTATTGGGAATAAAAAAATACTCACACCAAAATTCAAAAAAAGCCTCCAGGATCATATAGTGCTATTCCTCTCCTTTAATTTGACATCTTATTTGCATTTCTACTATTAAAATTCATCCCTCGGCCTCTATTTTAGTGTTTTTATCAGATTTTAAGCTAAAAATAGCATTTTTTCCTATTAAAAGATGCAGTGACCCCCCCGAAAAAATTTTTTTTTCCCCTGACATGTTTTAGTAGACTCCTGATGCCAAAAATTTGGAGTAAAACTGCACAATTGCCTTTAATTGAGCATCATTTAAGAGCATTTCAGTTCTGTCCAAAAAAGCTGAAAAGTGCATTAACCAACCAGAGTTGTAACTTCAACAACATTGAATCTGAAATGCACTTTATCTTTCATTGTCCCTTTTATAATGATATTAGATTTGAGTTCTTCAACAGGATAAGACAAATTAATTTCTATTTTGACTTATTAAATGATGACAGAAAAATTGAATTCCTGATGAAAGATGATTGTATTAAAGAAACAGCTAGTTTTATATGTAACGCTTTTGAATAAAGACAAAATGCTTTGTATACATAGTTTAATTTACGTAATTGTCGATATTTGCCAATAACAATACGATACTTGCAATTATATATATATCGACCTCAAATTAGCGATATATGATATTTGTAAATATGTAAATATTGAAAATTAACATGTAAGAGTTTGAATTATATCTAATAGTATAACTTGAACAAAGCTTATATTTTTTGGGATTGCTATTACATATTGGACTAATGTATATATGTATATCAACAAATCATTTCAAATTTAATTCAAATTTGTATGATTCAACGAAAGTCCTTTTTTGATGTACTATTGTTTTGAAGTGAATTGTAAGCCCAAGAGGGCTGGGGGCTAGAATGTGAGCCCATTTCACGTTAATAAAGAATTTCTCTCTCTCTCTCTCTATTACTTATATTATCAATGATTAATCTTTTACTTCATTCAATTTGTGTAATGTTTATATATATTTATATTTGGCTTATTTTGAATCTGTACTTTACCACAACTCATGTGCTGTCAATAGAAAAGAAAATGATATAGATAGTTTGTGAAAAATCATTGAATGTCACCAAAAGGACCTTTTATAGATATTATACGACACTTTAGGAAATTCTGATGTGATATAAAAATGAGATGGATCCTAAACAGCCTATAATGTTCCTTTGTCATTGCAAAATATGAAAGATCGCTATGAGAATTATTGGTTATTCAGCTCATACCAGATGACCATTGTCCTCCAAGTCTGGTTTTCAAACTCTTCATTCTTTCTCTTCATCGCAAGATTGATGTTCTTGTTATTGATATTCCCCTAGGACTACCATATCACCCCTGGCCTTGTCCTCTATGCTTTTGTGATCTATAGCATCTCACGTCTCCTGTTAGTTTTGAAGTCCATTGCTCCAACAAGCTGACTTTCATATTGTGGCAGGATCAGCAGCAGCAGTACAATATGCAGCATTGCTGCAAAACATCGAGCATAAATCAGAGAAATAATTGAGGAATTTGATGGAATCTAGGAGGAGTATGAGAGGAACCTTAAGAGATAAGAAAAAGCTTCATTCATCCCAGAAGAAGTTTCAACACTCACCTTGAAAGCATTAACAGCAGCTCCGATTTTCTTAGTTGGTCACATGTATGTCACCTTGGTCTAACACAGTCTATGATTTGTGAGTGTCTACGAGCTGAGTGACTGAGTAAGTTTGTGTTTTACATCATTTGAGCACCAAATTGGGCTGTTTAGAGTAAACTGAAGGTCATGGTATGCCCATCATATCCAGTGTCACAACATGCAGTTGGAACTTCCGAATGACATTGTTACAGGCTCAGATCCCTCGGTGCCTCAAAAGAGAAATCATACTGAACAGTGAACAGTGCAAGCATAGGCAAAGTTAGAAACATTTCATGAAAGACAGCATATTACCACGCAATTAATAAAGGAAATTGATGAAAAAAATTGAAGCTGGGAGACGATACCCTAGTCTGTACGTGGCTTTATTCAGCAACATAACGCAATTAGAAAACAGGAAGGGAGATAGAGGCTGAAGCTGCTTCCCCTTGGCTTCAGGCGATTTGTTATCAGAAGAACATGCAAAATAAAGATAAGTAGTCTGGCAATTCTTGTGCATAACATTTATTCAATATTCCATGGCCAAGTCAAGAAAACTGACTCACCTGAGTCTTCGGTTGTTGCACGGATAAATAACATAATTCTGTGGCAATCTTTTTGGTAAATGAAGTTTATGGTAAAAAGCCTAGGCATTACTCACAAGTGTAAATTTCATAAACTGGGTTTTCAATGGGAGAGGAGTGATGGGGCTTCCCGTCCTGAACTTATGTACTTGATAGGCTAAATAAGACATCCTGAGAGCTGCTGGAGCATATGTCAATGAGCCGAATGACAAAATATGATTGACACTGCTGTCCAACACAGGCGCAGGTCACTTGGGGAGAGTTAGATTCGAACCCTGGACCCAGTGCTTGGCAGTCTAGCACGCTACCACTAGATCAAATCTTCTGCCACAAAATATGGAAATTAAGTTTCAATATGCAGGTTTCTCAATGGAAAAGCTAATTTATATAAACTATTTAAAAAACATATGTCAATGAAGAGAAAGGTTGAAACAGTTTGCAATTGTAATATCAAACATTCATTCTTTTTCTTATTTCTTCATATGAGCGGCTAAAAAATAGATATCAAGAAAATATTGTCTAATTTTGAAATAACTTTCTGCTACTTTTGTTATGTCAATAGTTGCTGCAACAGTTTAATTCTCCATCCAAAAAAAACAGGATATGAATTTCCATCTGCCTGGGCCGGTTACTTAGAGGCAAATGCTGAGATATGAGTAGGCACAACTTACACCATCTGTCGACTGGTTAAGTCTGCACTCAATGTCAGAGCGCAACTGTCATCCACAGAAGTATGATAGATAGATAGTTAGATATGGTAAGTGCAGCCCTCTAAGCCCAGTTCTGGGTGCTCACAAGGGTTGATTGATGAGATGGGAGAAAGAGCAGGAGTCCTCAACATGTTACACATTTACCCCATGTGAGGGATCTTTTACTTGCCCAGCATAGACACTGATACAAGGGGCCACCAATCTAACGTCTCATCCAGACGACATCCAGCTGGGATTTTGCTCATGAAGCTCCACTGAAAGGCAAAGACCTTCAGCGGAGCAGGCGGGCACCTTAACCACTTGGCCATCCAGCTGCATGATAGTTAACCTACAACATGTAACCATTAATTTGAGATATTGATAGCTCTAAGAGTTGATCACACATGTGTATACAATCTGTGACGTGGATTTGCGAAAAGAGTGGACTTTCGCATTTTGGAAATGGCATTTATCGATATCTTTTATGTGATAGGCGGATATTTATAAATACGGGATTTGGAATTTCCTTACAGCA
Source organism: Platynereis dumerilii (assembly GCA_026936325.1). Classification (NCBI taxonomy): domain Eukaryota; kingdom Metazoa; phylum Annelida; class Polychaeta; order Phyllodocida; family Nereididae; genus Platynereis; species Platynereis dumerilii. The sequence continues at coordinate 78,020 of JAPTHN010000128.1, forward strand.
ATCAGCTGTCTTTCTATCTGCAAGTTATTTCCATTTTTATCTACTATGAAGTATTATAGGGTAAGTTATTGCAAAAATCTTATTCATAGAAGCAACCCGAACCTTGTGTTGTATCATCCAATTTGCAAATTGCCACCTTATGTATGCATTGGAAATACAACACGTCATTATTAGGCACTGGACCATCAGCCCTTCTTCGCTTGGTCAGCAAAATAAAGCATAGCGCCTTATTGACCAAGCAAGTAGTTGTGTACAGCAAACCCAACATTTTGCGAATATGACATTGTATATATGGAACCTAGTATATGTGCATGTAACCATGTCATTGAAATATGTCATTTCTTGTTCATTCCACTATAATAATTATGGAAACCTAAAATGACCTATAAATTTGCTAAATAATGGAAACAATTGCCATGTACAAATAACATAATCTCACTGACATCCACTTTTAAAATCATCTAAAAGAAAAAATGCTTCTGCAGTTCCTGGTGCATACATATTATGTCCCTGAGTAGACATATCTTATGCTAATGTAATAACACAATCAGGAGCTATGACCATAAATGTATTTCTTGCATGCATAAGGTGGACAGTGTAAAAATATGAGCAAGGTCACTGCATAATTTATGGGACATATCAATATCATATAAAATATTTTATGGTAGGAGGTTGAATTAAGACACATCAAGGTAGAGGGAGATATCTTGTCTGTACTGCCGTCTTAGCGCGCTTCTTTCACTAATCACCATTCATCGCAATTGAGTACGAATGTGAAGACGCAACAAAATGTCACAATTATCCCAAGTACAGTAACTTGCACATTGTACTTAGAATAGAAGGCTTGTGAAGTTACACCTCAATAATGACACTTTTAGTCTTTTACAGTTTGAATAACTGGGATCTGTAGCAGTGTTGTTGTACTTTCTTTAATAACGACCTGTTGGGGCTACCAACAGTGCATTTCATAGCTGGTCTAGCTCTGGTTAGATCTAAGTACAAAATGCTTGTCTGGATGACATCTTAATGGCGAAAGCTACACGAATGTCTGGATGTACATTGTAACTGACTGCATTATAGACATTTTTTTAAAAGAGATTTCAAGAAGCAATTAATGTCTTAATACAGTGTACTATAAGAATCAAACATAATTATAATATAAAAAAATGTTGTTGAATTTTCCAGCAACTATTTCCAACCCCAATGAAACTAACATTTGAGCTGTAAAACTGTAATATCAGGGTGTGAGATCAACCTGTCTAGAAGAATTTGTGACTATTATATCACCTAGTGGCTAACTTGTGGGCAATTCCAATCAATCAACTTGACCACGTTGGTGAACATCAGCTCCATGAGGGACTTTTTTTCTGCAAGTAACAATTCGACATTGGTTGTAAACCCAGCAAAGCATAGCTCAGAGAGCATCTCTGGAAGTTGGCTTGCAATCTGTCAGCAGACTCTAACAACTGGGACCATCTCTTGTTAGTTTCAGCTTCAATTCCCCATCCAATCAGTGGCATGAATCCTTTATGGTTGTACTTGCAGTACAACCCATCCAAATTCTGGTTTTCCTGCCTTTTCTATGAGATGAGCATGAACTTAGTATCAACGAGGCACTCTGAGGTTTAAAGTTAAAGAATATTCAATAAAATACAGCATCCATCCCAAAAAATGTTCAGATTCTTCAATCACATCAGTGGAAGCAAATGGACTTGTTCGTCTCAGAACTAAATTGCGTGGCAAGAAATAATCTAGTACATGTATTCTATTCGTGAAAAGCGGCCTGCCTCATCTTTCAACTTCAAGACATATGCCACGATGTATTGGGATTCACTATATGATGTACTATTAAAAAATTTGATTGAAATAATAACAATATAGCAATTTCGGATTATTTGTCTATCCCTGAACTAAAGCAGCCCTGCCAAAAAAACTTTCTGAGTCAAGTTTAAGACATTTGGGACAGGGTTGCAAAAAAATCCTATTTAAATAAAAAAAATCAGATTTTTTTGATTTAAATCAGATTTTATTGATTTTAAGTTTTAGGTATTCTGTAATGGGAAAAATTTCTTTCACTCCCCAAAAGTCATGTAATCAAGTTGAAATTTGAAGTTGCAGATTGTTAGTATTTTTTTACTTTTCCCAGCTGCAATAAATTCCCTCAGAATATGAATTTAAAGTCAATTCAAGTGTGGTATTTTGTCAACTTTTTGGACCTACTTTTACTAGGAATGACCGATGAAATAGGAAAAGTTTTACTTGGCTGCCAAAAGAGACTTTTAAAACAGGGTTTAATCCTATTCCGAACACACAATTTTTGACTACTTGGAAGCCACTGTTGATAGAATATCATAGTTTGGAGCAAAGGAATGATTGAAATTACTATCGATGACCACAGAATCAGTATTTTATAATTACTATTGTTTGTTATTGTTGTTTTCTTGTTTAATGAGTGGCTACTTTTGGCATGAGATTAGGAATTTGTCACATGAGAGCAGACTGCTGTTTAAGCTGGATTAAGGTAAGCCAAATCCACCCTGGTATCTCCATCGCAGCAGTGATTCCTTGCCAATTCAAGTGTAAAAGTGTCAATTGATTCATTATAGCATTTATACGCAAACTATTTGTAGTTTTTTAACATATAGTGGTTTTCAATAAAAATCATTGATTAGAAAAATCATTGATTAAAATCACACTTTAAATCAAATGATTTAAATCATGCAACCCTGATTTGGGATGTATATTTAATTTATATAAGGAGACTTTTCTCTTTATTTTAAACGTATTATGTGCTTCAATGTCTGATTTTAGGAAATATTAAACATTTTATGAAATCATTGTAAAACAAGTTGTTTGTGGACCTTTATTCACTGCACTGAACTAAACTGTGCTGCCAGAAACAAAAATTCCAATGTCCTTGAATCAGCTTTCTGTCCAAAATCCTTTTGGCAAATTTTCCACCTCACACCTGGCAAATTGATGCCTTGTGAACTTGCCACATTAAGCCTTTTTAATTCAAGCTATAGTGAAGCTGTTTGAATTGTCTTACAAGTAAATTCGCTTCAAGATGAAGCAAATCACTCATTTCTTGTACCGGTACCTGAAAAGTGAATGTTAGTCAGTGGCTATTTCCTACATCGAAAGGCATATAATTGTAAGTTTTATGTTATAAATCAGTTTCTGGTTTTAGAAACTACCAATTCTGAATCTCAATAAAAGTGATCATATTTCACAAAATTTGCATTCACGGAAGTCCAGCAGCAGAAACGCAATAAATAAATAAAGACAATTTATGAATAATATAATTGTTCATACATCACAATGTAGCACTTGGTAGAATAACAAACTCTCAGCTTCAGAAGAGTCCTATCTTTTCGCAACCTGCATATGATATATGTGAATTGCATTGCCTCACGTAGCAATGAGCTTGCATTTCTGTCTTACATGAAGTTCCAACTGTATGAAGGCAATATCAAATGAGAAAATCAAGTAAGGAAATCCACAGAAAAAAAGAAAAAAAAACTAATCGATAAATTCTTCAGCATTACAGCATTGTTCTAAGTTATCCATTTTATTCCTTTATTAATATACTGAAACCCAAAACATGGCTGATAGTTGGGGCTCAATATCCTGTTTCCAGGTGACCCAGCCAGCGATGGGAAGTCAAGAGCGTTATCAACTTAACTAATTCCCCCTCCCTGGTTTGACAAAGGATGAATAAGACATACTGAACATGTGGAAGCACTTCCAAATCAAATGCCCACCAATGCATATGAACAGTGGGAAAACAAAACCAGTTCTCTCGCAACCATGTGCATGATGTGTGCATGTCTGATTCTGTTGTAAATTTGGCAATATTGATTTTGTTTGCCATCAGATGAAATTTTTAAGATGAGGTGAGATTAAACCGATTTGCAATAGAAGTAGCTATCTGGTTCCATTAATGCTTTGAATAATTTCATTGTATTTATAACAATATCACCATGAAACAAGTCATGATGACGTGCAATAAATGATTACAAGGTGTGCATAGTATCATGCTGACATGTGACATATTTAAAATATTAAATCCAAACCAGCAAGTTGTGATGACTGTCATGTATGAGCTCAGTGCCACATCCAAGGGAAACTGCTTTATTTTATTAGATTGGTTACACACAAATCCAGAAGTAGTACCAGAGCACTTCAGTACGGATCAATCACATCTGGTACTATTGTCTAATCACACACAAATATTTTGCATTTGATATTTCCGTTTTACTAAGATTCACGAAATTTCTTGTAAAAATGAATGTTACTCACAGTTCAGTATGTTTATACCATCCCCATACATAATGTTTTTTCCAGCATCCTTGTAAGATTCACTCACCTGCAAAAGAAAATGAACAGAAAAATCATCATTGATTAATTAAATATACAACTCACAAATAACTCTACAACATCAGGAGTGTTGAAATCGTTGCCTATTCATTAGGCTAAGACAAGATATAATTTACAATCAGATGCGTAGACATTCATTCCGATGAGCCTTAATGTTAGAAATGAATTTTAATTTTTTTAATAGCACTGAAAAATTTAAATTTTGAGTTCTACTGGAGCCTTTTGAAATTGGTGAATGATTGGGTCAAGGGCAGGTCTACCGCGGGTCAAGGGCTTGAAAAAAATGAAGTTAGCGAGTGGCCTATGAAATTAACTCGAGCCGAGTCGGTCCATCGCCTCTGGATGGCACCGATCCGTGATTAGACTGGGGTGTATGATGCAATGCCAAATCGGCGGGAATTCCACTGGGAAAGAGCAGCATAATAATTCAAATAACACTCTTGCAAAGGTAAGTTCCCAGAGGAGTAGTAATTTGTCTTTGTGATGCTGCTTGTTGTACAGTAATCGAGATATATTTTCAAAGCACCACAGGGGTTAATTGTTTTCAAAAAGATCCATTAGTTCGTAAAGCAGTCTCCCTGGATATGGGACCAGTAAATGCAAGAGAAAAAATCAATCAATAGATAACGATGTATGCAGTGGTACCTGCGTAATAAGGGCCCATGTTGTAAGACTGACTAGCCTTGTGCGATTACCCTTCCTCCTGCATTAAGTAGTATTTTTAATGTATTTTTCCCCTGACGAGCCTCCGCACCCACATGTGAGACCTTCATGACTGCAGAAGGGGTGTATGAATAAAAATATGGTAAGACATTGTCATGTTTCGGCCCATTTGTTTGTCACTTGTAAACTCAATTAGCCAGCTGAAATTACATGGAACCATAGCTCTCTGATTCTCTTGTCATATAATTTTTGTATAGGTGATAATAATGTACCTATTGCGTAACTTAGGCAGGTCACATAAGAATAAACCTAATTACATTGATGCCAACTTAATGCCTAGAGCTGGGAGACATACCTTAGGTCATGCATGCCTTTAAAAGCGCATAAAACCCACTCTTGAGGGCTGCTACAGGGAGCACCAATTGAACCTTGGCATGGCGGAGCCCCCAGTCATTACTCATTCGACAGAAATCCTTCCCAACAGTCTGTTGGGACAGAACACAACCAAGTCAAGTCTTCCAACTCATCATGATGCTAATCTTGCGCACAACTCGTCAGCCAAAAAAAGAAGAGAAAAGGAGTTCAAGGAAAAATGTCACCAGATAAATCTAATTTAAGCCAGACGATGATTCTACTCCCTCAAATTGCTGAAGAAACGCATTCCTTCAGCTGCATATCTCCCAGACCGCGAACAGATTGTATGACTAGCTAACATGATGCTAATGGCAGGAATGTTTTTTTTTGCCAGAATTAAGTCCAGGACCCTTTGAGGAGCAGCATGTAACAATTATTATAAAATTACCCGAATACCATAAGAATGATGTATACACGTTGTAAAGTATACCACTGCACTGGTATCTACTATAAAATGAAAATCTAATTATTTGGAGGAGTTCCATTAAAAATCCAACTTTTCAAGCTGTAACTTTTAAAAATGCTTTTTTCTTTGATTAAACTGCTACGTGCTCATATGAAAGGTTTAACTGTTATAAGTAACAAGTGGCAATGCCGGCTGCTGGTAGCATTGTAGGTTGTGACCACAAATAATTATACAATTTTTTGTACCCTTCAAATCGTGTATTCTGGAATGGCCTATTCTGGAATGGCCTCATATGGGCCAAACCACCATTTACATACTGCTGAATCTCAACAATGAAAAATCTGATTAACCGCTGTTTCCAAACTTTCTACAAAATAAAAAATTCAGTTATGAAAGTTACACTTTTTGTAACTGTTAACTAGCTTTATCCCACAAGCTCCTCCACACTCATCTGTTTACTGACTCAATGTTTGGGTATTTTCACAACGTTCCGGAAACTAGAGGGACTAGAAATCTCCGTCATTAATTCAGATCAGGAAAGGACTAGGGAGGTGGACATCACATAGTCATGAATCAGAAGTCATTAATTTCAGCTGCCAGTTTTTCTTGGCAACGATGGCATTGGTATTGCTGTGCTGCAGCCGCCGAACTCGTTGCTGACACCAGGACCTCAAACAATCAATCTTCTCAACACGATGTGGCTAGAGTTTAGTAGTAAGGGAGAAAGCAATTGGCATATTTTCAATGAAATGCTTATTGTACAGGGTGTCTACAGACAGGACAGTCACTTGTCTTCTTTTCTGTACTCATATAAGTTCAGAATTTGGTGATAAGTCTTGACATAAGAGTGGATTTGATAGTCAGCCATATTAGATCTATTGCAAATATGTTTATCTGTGAATTAGATCACAACTAAAGACAAAACGGAAGCATGACATGCAAAAGTGCCTACGTTGCTTCAAGCTGACTACAGTTGTCCTGTCTTCCTCATTGTTGATGAGAAATTTGTCACCATGTATGTTGCTTGTAAGATAAGGAATGAATCATTTGTGAGTAGTGGGACATTTGCTGATGCTCCAGCTGCCAACAATTAAAATTAGGGACCTAAACTTGGTCTTCAACATGCAGTCATCTGGTGACAATAAAATCACAAGAAAGTCTCAAATAGTCATTGATCAGAGCACCGGAATCAATGCAAATTCTTATAACAACATTGTTAAAGAATTTGTGATGCCATGGCGTCAGACAAGAAACTCATTTTGTGGCAAAATCATCTTCAAACAAGGTGGAGCACCTGTTCATACCGCATAGAAGACTTAGGATTGCCTCAAAACAAACCTGCTGAGCAAGGTAGACTGCCACCCCTTGTCTCCTGAGCTCGACCCAGTGGATTACTCAGTATCGGCAAATTGGGAGACAGCATCCAGCAAGTTATCCCAACCCTCGCACTAAAGTTAAAGGCCTCCATCATGTCTGCATGGGACAAAATGTTGGCGGTGTGCATCAAAAATGTTTTCACATCATATTAGTCTCATCTGCAAGAAGTTACCACTGCAAGGGGTGCGAATATTGGGTAATATGACTCTTCTGATTATACTGTTTATATACCAATCATGTTTTGTTGAATAATGATGCTTGGCATAAAATGAACTGTAAACAAATGAAATTGTGTTGACGGTCCTTTTTTTCTATAGAAACCCTGTAACTGGATGTGAGTCTATCTCAATGTCAGATAAGCAGCTTGATTTTTGTGTTACAAAAATATGTACTACGGATAACTTTAGTGCTGTTGCAGGGTCCATGGTGGGTATGTCCATCCCCCACAATATGTTCAGTGTGCACTGTAAATTTTGAATTCTGATTCAGCTTAAATGATTGAGTGAGATGGTTGCACAATTCCTTTGAGCTATCATAGCTTGTTGTTTAAAGTTATAACAACGAAAAGATTATCATAACTCAAAACATCAAGCTATGTTGGCTCAAACAATTTGTGCAACCATCTCACTCAATCAATTCAGCTAACTCAAAATTTCAAATTTTACAGTGTGTGATAATTCAACCTCACAGTTACAGTTGCCTTGTTAAATATCTTTGCAATTTGCATATTAGATAAACATACAAACGATTAAGGTGAACCTCCTTGAATGCTTTTATCATTATTCAAAATTTAATATTGAAATAAATAACAACCTACAGGACTTCCTCAAAGGTAATATTACGCGGCCGTTGAGTAGCCCCTGTTGTTTTTTTCATATGCAATAGATTGGTGTAAGGCTGGCAACTTCACATGATTTTGAAAGTAAGATAATATGTAAAACTTTCAAAACAACATGAATACTCAAATATAAGCAGCAGGGTTTTGGTTTTGTGACTGGTTATGACTGTGATCAAATTCACACCTGCATTGTTGTCTTTGAATAATTGCACCAAAGAAGTAAAGACAGTACAAATATTATAGAAATTGTTACAAAATTGAAAAGTCCAAAAAGTTGAGATTTGATTACCAGAACAACAGATACAAAACAGTCTCCTGCTGCTTTTGTGACAGAGGCTATATTGAAGGGAATGGAGGCATTATATTAGAGGCTATGAGGATATCATTGAGGCTGCTACGTCATTGTTGGCCTGTCATGATGTCATCATGAGATGGATGAGGTCTGGGGTTTAGGCAAGGTTTATTGGAATTGGTGAGGTTTGGTTGCTCATCCTGCAGCACAGATCAGAGACGGAGACAAGGAGACGAGGAGAATTGGGGTTGGAAGCATCGTGATTGGCTGCACTAAAGAGGAGGAGTGGAGAGGGTTGAACAAAAGAAATTGGAAGGGGAAAGAGAAAGCTGTTCTTACATATCCTGGGCGGATGAGACAATTGTAATAAGATGCACAGAAAACCAAGCTAAATGGACAAAAATCGCTAAATGACCAAATTATAGACAGATATCGATGGACAGACAGATGAATTTAGTTGAATTCATTAACAGATAGATAGATAGATAGACCTAGTTGAAAAATCACAATGATTGAAAAACCAGCAATGGACATATTTTTGTGTAAGGATGATTTTAAATTGATCTTGCAAAAATGAAAAACAGCGTTTGCTAATTGTCGGTATTCAGGTTCTTCCCATTAAGTTAACCAGTGCCCTGAGGTGCTTGTGCCATCTACACTCTAACAATTGGTAAGCTAAGAAGATATTATTAATTCATTTAAACCTTGATGAGTGTGTGTGTGTGTGTGTGTGTGTATTTGTTCTTTGGGTCTCATCAGCACCTTGTTGGGCTATTTAGAGACATCCTTGGTTTGTATCAAGGGAGTTAATTCAGTTGGATTGGTGTTTGGTAATTATTCTGTGTTTCCTGTCTTTGGCTTCATGTTCGTTTGTCTTTGTATTTGTTCTTTTATCACTTGCAAAGCAACAAACAAAAAATATTGTTGAATCAAAACAATAATGGCTCCATAAAAATCGTCTGTGAAGACGTGCTGAGTGACTAGATCAAGTACGTCTTTTTTGGTTGCAAAGGTGTCTGGTGGCCAACTGTGCATCCTTTGGTTAGTTCGCTCAGTCAGTTTGGCACGCAGTTTGTCAAAGCCAGGCATTGGTACCAGATAAGAAACTGCCAGATTCAGGTATTTTTGTACAAACATTGGTCTTTGAATGTCTCCATTCGGTACTCTTCCTTGAAGGAAGCGGAAAGATATTCTCTGTAAGAGATCTGTTCTGGTACTGGCTTGTCTTTTCCTTTGTTAACTGGTTGTCGTTCCTTTTCGTTAATTTCTTTCTTTCGTTCTGCTTCCTTGTCTGGTGAATGGTCTTCCCTTACTTCCTCTTGACTCTCGGCTGTTTCTTCCTCCTGTGGATTCTCTCGACCTTCTTCTTTTTCTGCTTCCTGTGGAACCTCCGGAACCTGTTCCTTTTCTGCCTCTTCATCTTCTGCTTACATGGATTCATTGTCAGGTGTCGTGCTTCTGTCATCATCTGAGTCTTCATTTTCCTCATTTGTGTCTGTTGTAGTTGTGTGTTCTTTGTCCATTGCTACCTCATGAGGAGCTGTGGCTCCAGCTGATGGGTTTGGTTGTTCAAGGTCTGCCTGGGATGTAGGCCGTTGTGTGGTGGTTGTTGTCTGTGGAGTGGATGTTTCAGTTGTTCTTCCGGAGTGTCTGTTTGTGTCTTCTATGTTGTCTGTGCGTTGTTTGTGTGATCTGTTGATGCTGTGTTCTTCGAGTTGTAGCCTTCGTCTGGGTGTTGCATGATGTTGAGGTTGTGGATATCCCGCCATGTCCGCATAGCTTGGAATTCCTGAGTGCTGTTCCACAATCCTTCTCGCCTCTGGAAAAGATATCGCTTGGGTTGCCTTCAATGTGAGGATTTCTTTTTCTTTTGTCCACTGTTTACACGTGATCCTCCTTACAGTTAACACAAAGAGGAGGGGATGAGCAAGGTTGATCTTTTGATTGGGTGTGGTCCTGGGATCCACAGTGTCCACAAACTTCTTGTCTTTGGCACCACTTGCTCAGATGACCGAAACGTTGACATTTAAAACATCTTCTTGGGTTAGGAATATAAGGTCGTACCTTGCACTGTTCCCATACAACTGCAACACTCTCAGGAAGAGTAGTGTCTGAAAAGGTCAAGATAAGAAGTTCTCGATGATCCCTCTGCGGGATGTGATGAAAATGTACGACATCAGTGAAGGTTTCAAACCACTCTTGTAAGTCCTCGTCAGAATTTAAATAGCTAAGTGAGGAGAAAACCACCCCCTTACAAGTGTTTAATGTGCGATGTGGCTCGACTATAGTCGGAGTTCCTGCAATACTTGTCAGCTCAAGCAGTCTTTGTGTTTGTTGGTCATTTCTTGTTTTAAATAAGACAGTTCCATCTCTTTGTTGTGTGGTTTCTTCAGGTTCTCCGACTTTTTGAAGAATTGTCTTGTAGATTGCAAAGGGAGAAAGTTTGCTTGTTGGATTTAGCACAATGTATCGGTGTCGGTATTCTGACTTCCGCGTGGTCGTTGGTCGATTTAGAAGTTCCAGATCGATGCAGTCATCCGAGGATGACCGCTGCCGTTTTAGTCTGGACTGTGAATTTGAAAGAGAATAGGCCATAGGATATTTGGTGTTCATCCCCCATGCTCCCCTCCCACCAAGGAGCCCAACAAGGGGAGACCAATATGGGTAGGGCTAAGCCCAGTACCCTAGTCCCAGGGATACATGGGGGATATACTCGTAGAAGGCTAGGTAAGAAATACAGCTGCAATCATATTTAAAAACATGGCCAGCATGTAGACATGGTCAAAACCTTCTTTGATTGACCCTTCAGCCATGGCCAAATAGGACCGAAGTCCTAATGACAACATGACAAGCCGATTGACTGGACCGGGCCAATCCAGCCTCCCGTCTAGGAGAAATCCAGGCCAAAGTAGTGTATTGTATGGGAGGGACCAACTTAGTCCCATCCAACTCAACTACCAGGACCCCTTCATCCTCCGACACCGGTCGCAACCCACGGCAAACAGGTCGCCCCATTTCCATCGGGGAAACGTGTGCTTGCGCACTGTTTCGTGTTGGCCACATGAGTTAGAGGACTTCACCCTTGTGATACCACCCACCGCCACGAGGAGGCCCGAGACCTGCGGGGGCATAAACCTTGATGGTATTGATGATTTATGTACAAGGAGAGATGGCTTTTTCGACACGTCAAAGAGGTCATAACTTATTTCATGTTAATAAAACAATATTGTGCAGTCGTTTGTGACAATGACTAACCACCCAGTGTGTTGTGTCGTTGAGACATTTTTCAAGTGTTGTTCAAACCTGTTGGAATCACATTTCAGTTTTCGATTCACTTGAACTAGCATGAAATCAAACCACAGCTCTGACATGAGGATAGAATTTCAAAGGAATTTTAGAAACAATTTTTAAGGAGAAACTAATAGCCCATATTGAGTTCACATGAAAGTGACAGACCCTTTTTAGAATACAAACCTCGATTTGGAAACAGGTTTGTCATTCACACAAAATGCACAACAGCAGCAGATTCTAGGACAGGGCTAAAAGCTTCAGATTAAAAAGTAATAGGGTTTATTATAACCACTCAACACAGCTAGGCTGCATCAAGATGAAACACAGCTGTTAACAAACCAGGTACCTTGACACCCACACATTTCTCCATAATGAAAAAAATGGCAAGAACAGTAAATTGCAAAATGCAATTAAGACAGGTTTTGACTTTTTAGAAAATGCTATCGAATTTTATTTAGAAAAAACTACTTTGTCAAGTTTAACCATCCAAGAAATGAACCTTTTTTCTGTAATTACTGAAAGAGAAAATGGACCTTATAACTTCCACCAATATTAAGTGTTGCTTAAATCACAAAAAGACATCTTAACTTAAACAATAAAATTATAGTTAAAACGGTATCTATACTGAACAACAAAAGAAACTGATAAAACATCTTGAGTTTAAGAGCCCTGTGGTAACTTTATCTCAAGAACTCTAGGCTGTATTTATACCCTCTGTCTACAAGAACGTGTTTTCATTCAAATACCAGATAAGCTTGTTTTAATCTGATTTAGGTTTGCAAATTAATTTGGAAATGGTAGGATAATCATCAACTTGGATGCGAATAAAGGATGTTAGAGGAATGCTAGGAAAAAAAATTATTTTAGCCAAAATAATCAGTTATTGAATGAGAGTATTAAGGGAATTTGACAGATAGGATCATCTTCTCATGAAAAGGGTCATGTACAGTCAAATTGTAGAATTTAGCATGTATCACACCAAAATAAATAAAACCAGCTCTTTTTTTATGTTATTCCTAAATCACAAACATGAATTTCCTTTGAAACCCAAACCAAGATACTGTTGAGGAAGAAGGAACATCTTGGAATAAAATTCTACAACACAGCATTGTCTTGGGACCGCATTCAGAATGGTGGAGGTTCACTGATAACCCCTTAAGTGTACTTCAGACATCAAGAAGCCAGAGCAATTCCAAAACCATTCGGAAGACAATGGAGGTCTGCTAGGACCAAAGATAGCATGAATGATTTGCTGGAGGAGGTCAAAGTTATAGGCAATGTGCATTACTGGGCTTATACTCCACTCAGAACTCCATCTAAAAACGATCCTTGGTATTTGTTGGCTGAAGATATATACCATAGATGTAAGCTACAGATACAACCTAAAGTGCAGATGTAACTGGAAACTCTTTTGTCTGGCTATTCTAAATGATATTGGTGTATCTGGGTGAAAAGGGGGAGTAGTTTTATGGTTATAAGCATAAACGGTAATGCAGTTTCTAGTTTTTGCTCCCTGCAATATATACAATGGCAATCCAGTTTGTTCTGTGTCAGTGCAGTTATGTCCATTTTCATAAATCTATATATCCAAAGAAATGACAATATAGAGAAGGGATTTTGTGTTGCTCACAAGATGCTAACTCAACTGCCATTATAGCCAAGGAACGTTTGTTCCTCATTTTCAATCCTGCTACATGTACTTTAAAATAGGTCTTTGTCATGATTCCTTACAGATAAACTGTCATCCGAAACAACTGGCTTCTAGAACTACATTATGCGTAATGATGATACTTTTTAAAAGGTATGTTTGTGCTCATTGAAGAATTAAGAAACTCAACTGACAGAAATATCAGTTTTTTTTAGCTTCATGTATTAGTTATTATCTTTCTCTGTTTATTACCTACTTTCATTCATTGCTGTTAATTTTATCATACATACATATTGTCGATATTTTGTTATACAATACTTTAATAATCTTATGATATATTTAAAGATGTTGTGCATTAAATTTTGACAGCACAACAGTTACTTTAAAACTTATTCTGAATCTTAAGCGAGCTACTATATACAAAAATATATTATTTTAATAAAACCTCTGGCACCATGTTATGATAATTACGTAGGTGATCCAACTGCATCACAGCTACAGTCACTCTCAGTTCTTGATTACATGAAGGGATGTAGCCTTTGGACAAACTCTGGGCTTCAGGCTCCCAACTCATATTATACGTGAATTCCCCTGGAGAGAGTCATAGTGCAAGTATGCTTGTCTTAGGGCAGTAATCACAAGTACAGAATACTAGAAATCCCCAAATGCATTGCTGTAATGGCTATGCTGGATGCGAGTTGCTGGCTGTTCTCAATCTTTCATCACATACTTTCTAATTGAACCGAGGCACAACAGACCATGCTTGATCAAGGGGGGATTTTGAAGTATTAACATAAAAATCTGAACCCTGTTGATGATTTCAAAGTTCTCTCTGATTCTGAAATGTTTTTCTCTCCTAGTATCAGACCCTCACATGCGTACTTGACAAAAAGAACAATCAATTCTTATTTCTTAAAAACAAATGAAATTATTGAGCTGCCTTTTAGTGCATCGGACCAGCAGACAATGTGTCATATCATGTTATCACCACCAATTGCCTTCTGTCTTTTGATGTTTGCCACATGTGCTTGTCACATGTGACATGTAGCAATATGATACTGGAGAGATACCCAACAACACAAGTGACAAGAGGAATCTTTATTTTAAATAGACATTGTATTATCACTTATAAAAATTGTTTAATTTCCTTCACTCTAAAACAATTTGGGACAAAACTGGTTTTTTTAACTGGAAAATGTTTTTTTGAAAAACAAAACTTCCATGCAAAAAACCAATATGGATTTTTCAAAAAAACCATTTTGGATTTTCAAAAACCAGTTTCGTCCCGAAATTATTTAGAGTGTTTTCTGAATTACAGATTTGAAACCTGCTTGATTTGGTATATTATCATAAACTTGAGTGGACACATATCCTCAAAAAGCATTATCTCATTTCTATGGATGCTTCGAGAGCCCCTGCTTGAATCCAGTTAGGCTCTCCGAACCGGATCACACCTCCTCTCCAGGCACAACACAACAGGATGAAGATGTATGCGCTCCGAAATGGCTGCCAATCCCCAGTACCACCTGCTCATTATCGTACTCATGTCCACAGAGTTTGTTAAGTAGGAACTGCAGACATGAAACACCCCAATTATTAATCGTCATCTTCATGGAACGATTGGCACACAAAATTTTAATTGAGCATTTGAAAATCAAGGCTGCTTCATTAAAGCTAAGCCCCATACAGAACATACCTTGTATACATGCATTGAATTAATACTCTTATGCGTTTTTGCAGACCTCTGGTGCCCCACACAACTTTAATAACACAAACAGGGGGAAGGACTGACGGGTAGATTAATTCTTATGAAGAGGGAATCTGATTTGCCCTATAGCTAACACCTGACAACCACAAGTCCAAATCTTTACACACATTTTGTGAAAAGCAATCTAAGTGTACTAGTTTTCCCATCGCTTCATGATATATTTATTTTATATTTAGTTGTCCTCCCCCCCCCCATCATTTTATAAAATATCATTTCGGACAGTTGAAGGTACCTTCATAACTGCTTTTAAAAAAAACTTAAAAAGCCAGCTGTAGTTCCTGACCATGGATGGAACTATATTTGTGCATAACCTTGGTGGATGGGATCAAGGACAAGAATCACTAAATGAATGCACATCTACTTTTCCCATTTCAGCTCTGAGTAGCAAGGACAAACCTGTCAAAATGCTGTATATCATATATCTTTTAGAATATCTATAAGGTCGCAGAATATTTTAAAAAATGCTGACCTGTAACAATATATATAGCAACTTGTCTGAAATCAACCACCAGAATTACATCATTATAAATGTAGCAATTAATGATGAATTGAAAATTATCTTTTTGAGTGACAGTGTAATAATATGTGAAACAGACATTCAATGATAATGATAAAGTTAAAACATTTGAAAAATATCTTGAGGCTTTGATTCATATGATGCATACAATTACGCAGCAAT
Source organism: Platynereis dumerilii (assembly GCA_026936325.1). Taxonomy (NCBI): domain Eukaryota; kingdom Metazoa; phylum Annelida; class Polychaeta; order Phyllodocida; family Nereididae; genus Platynereis; species Platynereis dumerilii. The sequence continues at coordinate 93,776 of JAPTHN010000128.1, forward strand.
TTTTATCCATGTCCCTTCTATTCTTGAATATCTTTTAAGGGATGCTCAAGTTATCTTTTTTCCAAGACAGACTAAGAGATACTCATATCATGAATGTCCACGATGCCGTCCTTCAATTATTGCCTTCTGGTGTTTTATCTTCACTGGGCCTCAGAAGCTCAGAAAAAGGCTCAGAAAAAAGGTTCAGAAAAAAAGGCTCAGTAAAAAGGCTAAAAAAAAGGCGGTAAAATCTGTTGGTGAGAGACTTGACTGACAGAAGACAATTATTGGACGGGGGAGCCTTTTTGTCTGCCTCTGAACATCTCGTTTGGTCAGTCGAATGTGTGACATCAGGCGTAAAGCTGCGTGGTCAATAACGCTGGCCTAACTGAATTATGACGTCATTAGTGTAAGGTCTGATGATCACACTGCATTGATGAGGTTAGCAAGGAAATTAGATGGAATGCAGTAAACCAAGCTGGCAGAAACCATATGGTCAAAAGTGTAAACTGCCATTCTCGAAACAATATGGAAAGTAACACACTTTGCAATAACTTGACAGACCTACTGCACTTTTGTATGCTGAAACCCATTGGTATTTGTAAAACCAACTTGGCTAATGCGACTGTATTCCTCGTGCACTAAGGGTATTTTCAGCCATCCGATAGACTGGAAACTCCATGACTGCAGAAGGAGCAGAGATAGAACAAATGGATAAGCACATTGGGAAACACTTTCATGAAGTTGGAAGGTATGTATAACATTGCATAATACAAGCACTCTTCTGATTATGGTGACAAATTTGATACAAATCAATGTTTGATTATCATGGAGTTGTCTCAGTTAGTTGGTATTGACAGCATTGTTTCAGTTGATTGGTATTGACATAAAACTTCAAATATATAAGTCACCTCTGTAATTCTCATTTATATTTTGACTGAAGCAATTGGTCATATTTTAATACCCTTAACAATGCATGACTGCCCACTTACTGAGAATTGACGTCAGTCATTAGAAACACAGACAGGCCACTGATATTGGAAAGGAAGTGCAGGCCTAGTATTTGCTTGTCTTGATTTGTGCATTATCTCATCAAACTTTTCATGTTGCAAGCAATGAGTGTCATAATTGTTGCTACTTGCTTGATAAACCATCTAGAAAACAATGTTTTTCTCCATAGTGTCGATTTCACATTATATTCCGACCCAATTTGCCATAATTCAGCTTTGTAAGCTTACTCGCTCGCAAAGCATTATCGCATGTGATTTACCAGACCCAACAGTAGATCCGACATAATTGAGCAAAAAATTAAGCCACTCCAGATAATTCGGCAGAATGAAGAAAAACAGCTCTAGGATTGAAAGCTGGTTATAAAGGCAAGACATTAGGTCGCTAATAGGTTAGGTCATTGAGCCTCTCATAAGATATTCACAGCATCCTTCTGATAAATAGCTTCTCCACAGAACTTCATCAATATCTTCACTGAAAGACTGGAAGTACTCGCTAACTAATTTCTCTCAAAATTAATGACCATATGAGTCTGGCAAACATTAAATCTATCCAGCAAATCTTAAAAAAACATAATTGTCATCAAAGTTGTGTCAGCAGCGTAAACGAAGACATTTTACATAATGTATAAATATGTACTTTGATGGGATTAGAGAAGAAAGAATGGGACTCAACATGTCACTCATTTATCCTATTTGAATGATATTTTGCATAGGATGGATACTGCAGTAAAAAGTAACATTCTCTTACAAACTGGCAAAATCATGGCATGACACTTCTCCTTTTTGGAAGGGCAACACGTTTACCTTTAAAACCTGATCATGGTTGAAGCTGTCCTCAATCTACCCACAAAGATGAATAATTGGTTAAACTGCATCAGCGATAGACCATTAATTTCCACATACAATGTACATGGCTCATGACATGACATTCCGGGATTGAAAGCACCATATTCTGCTCTTGAAAGCCAAAGCATGATTAAAGTTGTACTCAATCTATCTATCAATGGTCCACTGAATATTCTTGTAACTGGGACTAGCCCCACTTGAGCGAAGGCTTGATAATCAGAACCTCCTTGCATAATAGCATTAAGGTTCCAATAAATCCACCCCTCGCGTCCTGCCAAAATGTAAAGTTTTCATCAACCTCAAACCAGACAGTTATTGATGTATTGTTCTTAAGTGAGAAGAGGTGCTTGTTCAGCAAACTGCCTGGAATACAATAGAAGAGCCACCTGATGAGGATTAATACATCACCTGCTGTAGATTCTAAGATGGATAGTGATAAGAAAGGAAGACATATGAAGGCTAAGCACAATACACAAGTGAGGTTAAACAGAAAGGGGTAGAGAGCAAGGGTGATATGCAAGGAACAAAGACATAACGAGGAAGGTAATACATGTATTTGAAATTCAAATAAACAGCTTTGAAAGTGATATTCAGCACAATATGCCTTAATATAAACCATAGCCTTTGTTAACTCAATTTTAGACAAATATAGCAGCAGGCAAATTGCTTGAAAGATATTCAGACAGAATGATATAAAAAAAGGGTGTTATTGCTCCTCTTTAGGAATTCTAAACAATTAAAACCCATGTAGATTCATCAGGACATTCTGCCACATTTAGCTTCTGATGCAAATCTAACTAATGCTTGCAAACTCATTCCTGACTTGATTGATTTTATTTATTCTACTTGTTTGTGTTGAAATCCCAGTAGCTTAAAATAAAACAACAGCCAATGAATCTAAATTTCCTTGGATGAAAGGTATTCATATTAATTGTTGAGAATGCCGACAACAACATTTTTCACTTTTTGTTTTGTGTCTTGGGTAATGATACTTTAAACCAGGCTAAATTTTATGGCAAACGGCAGGAAGGATAACATTGCCTTTCTTTATTTTGTGGGAAGATAAAATAATAATTTTGCGACGAAAATACAGTTCAAACAAAGACAGTTCAATTTATTGAAATGAGCTTGGTGTGAATTAAAGCAATGATTATGAATTGTGCTAGAGCGTTTCAGGTGTGGTTAGTAATAAAATTATTTTGTGTATTATTGATTTGTAGAATTTGTTACACAGGTTTACATCAACCAAAACAATAATGGTTTCTGCTTTATTCCAAAATGATTGATGACAGAAGCATCATCCTCCCTCTCTAACATTCACTTTGTTCATTTGAAGCTATTCCTGATGCTGAAGGAAATTTTTTATCAGGAAAAAAAACATCAATACATATATTGTAGCTTAAACTGGATATATGGTATGACTTAGACTTTTAGACTTTTTATTTGCTTTTCCCAGCACGGATGAAACAAAGTGTAAGGGAGGGAGGGATCTTTAAGACAGATTTCTGTCGCGTGGCCTGTCTTTAAGACAGATTTCTGTCGCGTGGCCTGCGGGTAAAAGGATAACACTTCAAAATTCAGTTTAATACTCAGGGCAGCAGGAAAAGTGGTTTATGGGCACAATTTGTAGGGGAAGTCGAGAGGCATAATTCTAAGTTAGTGCCTGGCACAAAAAGGCGGGTCTTAGTTTAGGCTATTCTATGGTTCTTTGAAAAATCTTCAACAAAGAAACCTTCAGATTTTATGATAAAGTTATTCAAATATGATTTGGTTGAGACAGATCTGATGCTTTGCCTGTTTGAAGAGCTGCTAATATATTTCTTTAAAAAAGAATGGGAAAGCAGGCAAACGCATCTTCTTCCAGATTAGATTAGATTTAGATTTCTTTTATTTTCTCACGCCTTGTACATTATTTTACAAGTATATACATACTTCGGAAAAAATTTATAATTACAAAGTGGTGTGAAAAGGGGGTGCATTCGAGTAAATATATACTATGACCGAAGGTGAATGCACCCCCTGACATAGGTTAAATAAAAATTTACAAATGAATAACCATAATTATTATTAATACAACTTCATGTCCCTATCTTAAATGATATGTCTTATCATATCTAAAACAATATCAATCATTCATACATTTTTATACATACTTATTGTAAATAATTATACAAGCTGAAGAAAGAAGTACAATATGAGACTTCATGCCAGTATCCACAAAAAGTTAATCATTAGTAAAATATATGGTAAGAAGTGATATTATAATTCGTAATTTCTTATATTTCACACAATATTTCTAACAGTCTCTTGATATAATTAAGTAGCCAAGTCTTTTACAAAATTTTCGTTTCAACTTATAAAATATTTTATATACTCTCCGTATTAATAAATATCAACCTCCAAGGATATATACTTTTGTACAAGTACTTTTTTTTTTCACATATTGTAAATCACTACCAAAAAGTAGAACTTATTTTAGTTCAACATAAAGTGTATGAAGACAAAAACATTATTTATCAGGAAATGTGCCTGATTATTTTTGTTGATAAACTTTGCAGAGAGCTCACAGATGTTTTCCCAAAGAGATTGTCGATGTAGGAGTATAGTACAATCTTGCTGATGTCTGGCAGCATTATATGATTTTTCTTAAGCATAATGTCTTTAATGTTTAATCTTCAATTTCCTTATTTTTCATAATCAATATATCTGCGCCAGCTATAACGGAGTTTATTCTTATTTTTACATCCAGAGAATTTTCTTTCAACACAAGACATTCAGCTGATCTACTCGTTCCGGAGAAAGATTAGAAATTCAAGTGAATTGTGCTTTTTTTTATTTATAAAAGATTGCTGCAGAGGTGTCACATTAAAACTTTCAGCATTGTAACTGTTGAAGCCGTTTCATCAGTCATGAACAACATTATTATGTCAAAACATTTTTTAGAGCAAAAATGAGAATCATAATCCTAAAATTAAAGCTCTGTTCAAATTAATGCCGTGATCATTTAAATCATCAGCAAAGTGATGCACAAGGTGGGATTTCCATAGTTTCCCCAGAACGATTAGACCAGCATCAAAGATCCCTGACATGGGGATATATAACATGGATGGGACAGACTGCCCTGCTTAACATCAACTATGATGAGAGGCAAAAAGTGACCTGCACGAGCTGCACTTTCCATTTCATATAAATAGTTTAATATCAGTGGACCCCGAGATTCACCCAACAGTTAATATGTAAATGGCAGTGCCATGAAATTCACGCAGCATTGTCATAGAACTACTCCATTATCTTCAACATTCCATGCACAAGGCCAAAGTATCTTTTTAAAGGACTGGGCAAATGGGCAGATAGATAAGATTACATAGATAAGACCAGATCTATAGATTCGATTAGATAGATTAGATAGATTAGATAGATAGATAGATAGATAGATAGATAGATAGATAGATAGATAGATAGATAGATAGATAGATAGACAGATAGATAGACAGATTGCACTAAATTATTGATGTTACATAACTGAGATCAATAAAACCATAGCTATTCAGAGGTGACTGTTTACTATTAGACTGTTACATAATTTGTTGATAGTTAATGAAGATTATGTAACCTTATGTTGATACACATGTTGATTTAAATCCCTGAAATATATCATTGGAGGTTGTTATAGGACAAGACTGAAATTATAAGTTTATTTTGGAATTTATTTAACATATTTCAATCATTTACCAAACTGAAACTAAACTCTGACTAAACTACTAGCTCCACTTTTATGGCAACTACAGGCACTTCCTGTTCAGGCAGTCACTCCAGCCAGGAGCACCACACAGAATGAGCTGTCCTTGTGCTAAGTGAGCTTCGCTCAAGGCTGCCTTCGGCAGCCATGAGCTGCGCTCATATTAAGCTGCACTGCAATAAGTATCTTCCCTCTATGTGGTATGTCTTGTACCTGTTTTCAGATTGGACAGACCTGGTTTATGCGGCCAAACAAATTGCAACAACGAATGTCGACCACCAAGCTGCTGGGAGTTGGTAGTTGAGTGGCCCCATAAATAGAACTATAGCATCACTAGGATGCCAGTGGGACTGTAAGCCAGGATGACTCGTTGATCTATCTATCTGTTCTATCTGTTGTGTGCAGGCCTGGGTCTGCCAGGTTGCTCACCCACTGTTAGTGGGGGGCAGCACTTAAGTGTTTTTTCATTATTTTCCAGAGTTTCCTGGCTGTTTTTTTTAGTTCCTTTGTTTCTTCTTGGAAGATGTCCTTGGTTTTTACCACAAGTTCCTTGTTGTTAGTGTGGATTACTTGGCATTTTTCTAGGATGTGTTCTTGTGTTTCCAATTCATTTCTGCAGTTTCTGCATTGTTGATCTGGGTACTTTTTCCTGTAGTTTTCTTTGATGTCCAGCATCTTCGTTCTTGCTTTGAATATTAGGCCAACTTCTGTTCGAGTGCACTCCAGCATGTATTTGGCGCAGTGGCCCAGTTTATCTTTTGCCTTGTTGTCTATGTAGAACTTCGTTTTTGTTTTCTCGGCTCCTTCTCTTTTTAGATTCTCGATCATCTTCTTTTTGATGGTCAGGTCAACCCGTCGCTTTCTTGTTTCTTTTCCTATGCACTCCAGGTTGACGTTCCCCAGGGCGACATCCTTCATTTTTTGCGTCGATTTCCACCATCCCTTTTCACTTTCTTCTTCTCTGATGGCCTCCAGGAGTATGTTGTTGCTGTTTTTCAACTTTTCCATGTACAGGATTTTGTTGCGAGCGACGAGGTAGCTGGTCTCCATTAGTCCTGTTTCCAGGTACAGTGGTTCCCGGGGGGTCGATCTGGGTGTTGTTATACACATCTTTATCACGTTATCGATGATTTTCCTGAGGTCTTCTCTTTCCTTTTTTGTGCTGTTTACAGCCTCCCAGGCGTATGTGGCTATGGGGAAGATGCATGACTTCACCAATTGCCATAATGTTCTCATCTCGACTCCTTTTAGGTCAGGGGTACCAGCTATGGTCATGGCTGTGTTGTATGCTGCTTGTACTTTCCTCTTGACCTCCTTTAGGTGTTCATCGAGTTTTCCACTTCTTGCCATCATTAGCCCCAGGTACTTGTACTTTTCGCATTCTTGGAGTCTCATGGGTCCTAAGGTGAATTCTGCTTTGGGGGTCTTCTTCCCAATCCTGAGGATTTTACTTTTTTCATCACCGAACTTGATTCTGTACTTTATGCTCATATTGTGTGCAATATTTAGCATTTCCTGTAGTTCTTCTTTACTTGACGATATAAATGCTACATCATCCATCCATAGGAGGCATCCAATTTTCTCGTTTCCCAAGTTGATCCCCAGGTCCTTAATTTTCACCTCCTTGGCGATTTCATCCATGAGTGTTGCATACATGATGACTGACAGTACTCCTCCTTGGCGGATGTTGTCTTTCATCGTGATCTTTCTTGTTGTTCCGTGGGTTGTTTCTATTTCAGCAGTCAGGTCTTCGTTTAGTTTCTTCACAATTTCCCACAGCCTGTCCTTTAGTCCTTCTTTGTGTAGGACATGGAGGATGCCTGCTGCCCACGCCTTGTCGTATGCCTTTGTCACATCCAGGAATGCAATATAGACATTTTTTCCCTTCCTGGCGAGTTCTAGGAGTGTTGTAATGTGGTCGACTGTTTGGGCACCCTTTCTTCCTCCGCCTTGCATGTCACTTATCTTTATGCTTCTTTTTGCTCTGTTGTTGATGATTCTTTCGAAGAATTTTCCCATATTGCTGCCGATGTTTATTCCTCTTTCGTTGGAGCATTTACCCCTCACTCCTTTTCCTTTATACAGGGTGATGATTCTTCCGTTTTTCCAGTCTAGCGGGATGTTGCCCTCTTCCAGTACCGTGTTCATGTTTCTTCTGATTTTTTCCATGTTGCCCTTGTTTGCATGGATCAGCGCTTCATTGGGAATCAGGTCTGGTCCACAACTTTTCTTCTTTTTCAATTTCTTCCTTATGGCCTCCATTTCCCAGTATCTTATACTTCTTGGTTTTTCCATTTTTTCCATTTCGCCCAGCCTCCTGTTATTTTCTTGCAGTATTAGCGTTGTCCATATTTTTCCATCAGCTTCTTCATCTCTAGCCCTGTACAAATTCTCATAGTAGCTTGCTATGTGTTCTTTTGCTCGTTCTGGGTCTTCCAATTTCTCCCCATCTTCGTCCAGTGTGTCAAAATCTTCTCTCTTTTTCCCCAGGAGCTTCTTCCTTACTTCCCAGATTGTGTTTGGGTCCTTGCTTTGTACTATTCTTTCCAGGGTCTTCTTTATTCTTTCTTTTTCTTGTTTTTCTGCCTCTTTTCTAAGATCTTGTTGGGCTTTGTAGTATTCCTCGAGCTTCTGCTTTTTCTTGTTTGGCGGTGCTGACTCTAGCTCTTTTTTCCTCAGTTTCTTCTCTTCTCTCAATTGTTTCAATTCTTTCGTCTCCTTCTTTCTTCCTCCAATTGTGATCGTTTTTTGGCCCACTGTATCTTTCAGTGACTTCCTTATCTTTTCTGTCATTTCTTCGTATGAGATGTCTTGGTTCGGTAACAACTCTTCTAGTTTCTTGTTGTATTTCTCCCAGTCCGTCTCTGCGTTAATGTTCCACTTGGTGATTTTTTTACTTTGGTGTTTCACCATGATTCGCACTTTGAAGGTGATAGTGTTGTGGTCCGTTTCCGTCTTTTGGTTTTTCAATCTCTTCGCTCCTGTCTCGTCAATTTCCACGTCCCATACCTTGGTTGCTCCGCTATTGTTGGCTGTTATGTAGTCTATAATTGACTTTTCATTGGGGTTGTGTCTGTTGACTCTAGTCCAGATCCCTGTTGTGGACATGTGATTCAAAGTGTGGAGACCGGATTCTTGCAGGAGTTGTTGAAGAATTTTCCCGTTCCTGGATATGTTCTGGGTTGCACCCTTTTCATTAGTGGCAAGTTTTGCATTGAAGTCGCCTGCTACTATCACAGCTCCTTTACCACTCATGAGCGCTACTTGGGTTTTGACATCTTCATATACTGCTTCGACACTGTCCTTCTGGGCATTTTCTTGTGGTCCATAGAAGCAAGCTATGTAGATCTTCTCTCTTCGTTGCGAGGACAGTTCAATCCAGACTATTTCTGCTCCGCTTTCTGTTACTTGGGTTTCTACTATGATGTCTCATAGCTATGTCAGTTGGTGTGATAGCATCTAGGGTGTACAGCCACAGACTGATGGAGAGCAGACTTAGGGCAGATAAGGTGATGCACTCCTCCGTCAGAACGCTATTTAAACACACCTCTGAGCCAAGATGAATGCGCCTCATCAGGTGACCATGTTACGAAAGGGCTGCGCTTTACAATAAATGGAAGACTGAGGTCCAGCACGACATTGCCCCTAGAACCGTTTTGAACTCTACTGGGGATGCATAGAGACCATGATGAATATTTTCTAACCCCACAGGGCCACAGATAGCCAATGGATATTGGAAATGAGTGCAGGGTGGCTTATGGAACAGTATTTGGTCCCTACAGACTACAGATATCTGGATGAAGATTCCTTTAGGAATCTGCATACTGTAAAATGTACGTGTAGCAAATTAAACATACAAAACCCTTAGGTAGATCCCAGACACATCTTATGATTAAGAAAAGTTGAAACTATAATTTAAAATGATTGTGTCCCTTGTTCCAGCAAATGATCTGCAACTTAACAATCTATAAAGGGCAGCCGTAGCATGCAGCGACCCGTCTTGGGTGGCTGGATGAGGTTTTCATATCTTGTATCTTTGGTTGTAAAAGAATTAATCAACCAAAATCTCAAGTCTTTTATTAAAATCAACCCCAGAAATCATCAGGATCATCAAAAGTGACAATAATAAACTGATGAATTCCACAGTAAATTTAATGTTCATTCAAATTTGACTTGGCCAGTTAGTTTTTCAGCCAAGGCCAGTGAGTCCTTGCACAAAATTGTCCTGCAGATTTGAATCTTTGAAGTGCGAAGCCTGCTCCATTTATGTAGACAATAATTTAAAAAATGACACAGTAAAAAGTATCTTACTCATGTTATAGGTTTTAGCTTTAAATATTGGCAGAAACATACTGGCCTTAGAGTAAAGTATATTTTGCTTGAGAATGTGAAGTGAATGATATAGTGAAGGAGCCCCAAAAGCACACAAAGATGGGACCATTTACCATTAGCTATTGAGCATGCAGTGCACGTTAGTTTAAAAGGCAACTGTCATGGAGGACCTTTGAAGAGACAGGCTATAACACGAGAGTTATCGCAAGAAGTGTCTCCATCTTCACCTATGGATTCGCAGGGACTCATCTTCTAAAGATGTCACATACTTCTAAGCCGAGACCACACAAGACATGACTCCTCCTATGGAAGAACTCTGCTGGATACAAGCAAGGAAATGATTTAAAGGCCTGAATGAAACTAAATACCTTGAAATCCTTTCTGACTGAGTCAGTTCACTCTGGAGACTCATCAACCTCCAAACGGACCACCTCACTAGCTCCAAACCCTACATATATGCCTTATTTTCATCCTGCAAGCAGTGAGTTAAATGAATTGTACCTATTTGACTTTTGGCATTGCCCCAGAAGTGTGTTCAATGCACTGATCCAAAACAACCCAAAGCGAGAGATCAGAAGAAAAAAAGTAGACATTTAATGTTTAGTGCTACACATTGCCTTTGTGGCGCCTTTTCAAGTTGTCAAGCCGTTGGTGCTAGTATTAAGCTAGCTTTTAAGCAGGCTGTTACCCAGTCTGGATTAATGACTTCTTTGAGAACTTGCCTAATCAGACCTCAGACTAAATGATGTAATTTAGTTCACGGAAATTATCAATGACTCTATTTAATCATCAGCCTGTCTGTACTGGAAGAGTTTTTATTGAACCGGGCAGCTGCAGGTTTGAAGAGCAGCAAAGTAGACTTTCATCGACAGCATACAGCTAGAACCCAAAATAAGACCATCTTATTGCAAAGCAGGATAAATTGCGATCGAAGGTGGATGCAGATAGAGAGTGAATAGTTCTATTCTGAATATTTTTGGCACATGTCTAATTTTAGCAATGTTCAGGAAGAGACATTAAGTGGACTAATATAGATAGAGGTGTATGGATGGATTTTACGTACTTGTTAGGTTAATTACGACAGAGAGAGAGAGAGGACATAACAATGAGGTGAAATAAGATTGAAACAGCTGTCCAACATAATGACTGAGTTCATGTGGCCAAGTAAAAGGGGGTATAAAATCGAGGACCCATTTATTTTCAACTGAGGGTGATGCCAACTGAGCCGACCTTCCCCCTAATAAGAATGTAGAAAGATATGCCCACTTGGTATGGCTATACAGCCAGTAACAGATGCAACCATCAATGAACTCAGTACGGATTCTGTCCCTTCAAAAATATCTTTTAAAAATGACCCATGTTAGGAAAAATTGCATGCACAAAATGTCAATACCAAAAAAAAGTATAGGCAATTGCCAAACCCTGAGAAGAAAAAAGAAGGGCTCCATTATCTCGGAAAATAGTGTTGCAAAAAATCATGGTATGGCTGGGCTTCATAGCTGTAGGGAAAGAGCACAAAAAGATAAAAAAAACAGCAGCGGGTGATAATTAGTTTTACTACTTCAAAGAAGAGAATCCATTAGGTTGCTCTTTTAATGTTCTTATTGAAATATTCGCATCTTGATAATTTTTTATTCGTCAAATGAAATATATGGATTCCTTTCATGCTAGCTTTGAAATTTGGTTATATCAGCACTTTTCCTTTTCTTTTTTACTTAGTTTTTGAATGCACCTAACCAGGAAACTGCGACTCTGCATATACACATGAATGCATGGATACCAGACTGGAAGTGCTTTAATCCCCTTTTCTTTAAATAAAAGACACATACATCCAGTTTGATTTTATGACAAAACCATTGACCAACTGATGTTGTGTAAAAAATATAGTAAAGGAATAGGAACTAAGTCTTTAATTTTTAGCATTATTATAAACCAAATAAAAACCCAGAAACTGTATCAAATTTCTGCAGGATGGCAATACATCTTGCAATAAACTCCCAACAGAAAAAACAGGGAAGTGACAATTGCATGCAGCATCAACCTTGTTGGATTGTTACAGGCCTATATGAAAAAAAAGTCCAGCGAACATGCATTGCAGTCTCGCAGTGCGCCAAGAAAATACAGAAGTAATGGGTTGGTAATGACATACATTCTCAAACTAAATCTCAACATCACAGTTCTAAGCAATATCATTTTTGTCGCTTCTTGCTTTTCACTAGTTCTTTTTCTTTGCTGTCTATCATCACACAACCACACAACCCCTGTCCCCTCTCTCCACATTCCAGAACCATCCAAAAAGCAATAACATGTCCACTGCCAACCCATTTGCCAGGTCCAGACCCTCAGCCTAACAGAACACATAACTAGTTTAGAGCTACGACAGAGTGTGACTGTGTCTTGTGAAGAGCTGCAAAAATGGCCACCCTGCCATTGATAAAAGTAGAATTGCAATGCTAATTACATAGTGACCTGCTCCACCAAGATGGGTTCATAGTCGGCCTCCTATCATATTTAGCTATGAAAATGACTTTATTGTACTCGAATAGGGCTTTAAAATGATGTTTAAAGTATGTTTTGATATCTCCAATCCAAAGATATGGCACCTAAGACATCGATGATACGAAACATCAAACTTTGAGAAAATGGCATATGAAATTCCCGCCATAACAATGAAAGAATTAAGAAAATCAAGTGGGACACTCAATTTGGATCATTTAAAATCAAGTTTAGGTAAAATGGTCTGAAGTATTCAAATAAAATTACTTTTGCTAAAACGTGGTACCAAAAGCTAAAAAACATCAAAATGCAGTGGCGTAACTGGGGGTCTGAAATGGGGGGGCACCTGGGGGGGCACGCGATTCTCTGGGGGGGGCACCCTCTATACTAACAGTATATTTTAGCCAGAGTTGGAAAGTTCATATGGGGGGGCACCTGGGGGGGCACAGGTCCAATATGGGGGGGCACGTGCCCCCCCGTGCCCCCCCATAGGGACGCCACTGTCAAAATGAGACCTTTTGACACATTTTGATCATTTCAGATCTTGAAAATATATAATGCCTACTTTGAACTCATTTTGGTGGAGCAGGTCACCTATATGCATTTGACAGATAGAATAGGCTACAGATAGAGAGTAAACGAGGCAGTCAATCAATGGATAAAAGATTTATCATTCATCTCAAATATCATCACTCATGAGTTAATTCCAACTTTTACAGCCAGTCAATGATGGCAATTATCAGTTAATCAGTCACTTTGCTTCTCCAGGCTAATCTTTATAAACATTAACTGGAATTTTAAAGGCAAACCCTCGAGCTAATCAGCAAATTTGGCTAAATGTACGAGTCAGTGCTGGATTTCCCATTAACGGTACGGTTAAGACAATGAGAAAAAGTTACTTTGTTTTACAAAAATAATAGAATAGATAGAACAACATTTCTGTTTGTGTTGTCATTAATGTATATAATAGGGACCATTCAAAAATTACATAACGCAAAAATAGTCCATTTTTGACAACCCCCCCGCCTTCCTCCTGTAACAGCCTGTAACACAAGTCCATACCCTCCTCCCTGTTACATAACAAGGCCTATACCCCCCCCTCAAAATCGCTCAAGTCACGCACATGCACTGGTGTTCCGCACCCGCAGGCCTCGCAATATTTTACTGAATTCAAAGATCCCGATTTTACACGAGTTCAAATTTCATGTCTCATGCTCCAAAAAATTCAACAAACAACAAGCATACAAGTTTGTACGCCGGCCGTCATTGCTATGATTACATTTTTTTCATGTTTCAAAAAACTTGATTGTGTTATGTAAAATTTATTCTAACCCCCCCCTCCCCCCTGTAACACAGCATAACACTATCTCTTACCCCCTCCCCCCCCTCCGGTGTTACGTAATTTTTGAACAGCCCCATACATTTGACAACAAGTTCGCAATTCTTTATGATTCTCAATTCACAAAATTTCGCTTAATTTTCCATTCTTGCAAGCATTCAAATAGGAAAATTTACAGTGCTCACTTCATTATTTTCTGACTACCAGTTACTGTAAGTGGTGATTTTTTGTGAGTTGTTTCAATGGAAATGCATAGATCTGTTGTATCGATTCTGCAATGACAAGGCCAAATCTTAAGACTTTTAACAAGTAAGGAATGGGCATACTTGAGAAACTTAGAAAAAGATCATTTTACTAAATGTTTCGTTTTGGTGCAAACTCCATTATTGAAGAGGGTAATTCTGAATGTGTAGTAGCTCATAAAAATCTGTGAAACTTTGCACCCACTTCCATAAAAGATAGGATACGGTTAAAGTATCAGTGGTGTCAGTGTAGGTAGGGCTGGTGGGGCATTTGCCCTATCACTTTTTGAACAAAGATCTTCTGTTGGGTTGGGTGAAATTGTAAACATTTTTTGGACATAGTTCCGTGAAGGCCTTTGCTAAATTTGCCCCACCATTTAAAATGAAACTGATGCCCCTGTAAAGGATCAACATGTTAAACATTTATCCCTTGATATTGCAAATCGATTTCTCCTCCAAATGCGGTTTTGGGCCAACACATTGACTTTCAGCTGTGACCAGTCTTGCAGAAAAAGAGGATGAAGAAAAAACCAAATGATTAACATGCATATGCAGGACGCAGCAGATATACGGCACTTGTGAGGCCATAACTTAACCCCAATGCAGACCAACTGGTCATGCCTGCAACCACTGAACCCACCCCCCTACCGCAGATGGAATTAGCAAGAAAATATCATGCATTTTTCTTCCTTCTATTTGTGCTATGAATGTCAATATGACTCTCAGTCTTCTGAAGTCATATGGCTAGGGAGTAATAAAGGGACTCCTTTGGTCACCTCTGTTTGTTCTTGAACATGTAATCCCCAAAGTAATTCCATTAGTTACCATATTATTAATCTCGAATTGATGGCAAAACTATATATTTTAAAGCAGGTTTTGTCCTCTCATTGCAGTAAAAAGACATATCAATTCAATGTAAACAAGATAGGATGTTCAACCATTTAACCAAAAATGGTAATTACTTTTCTCTCCCTGGCTGTAAATGAAAAATGTATTGAAACACAATATGGTGATAATTATTTCCTGTCTGCAGATTGAACACTCACAATCGTTAAGACATATCATTATCAAATTACCTGAAACCTAACGAAAACATCAATTATCTAGAAATTGAATACCATTGATTATCCTGTTCGGCAAAAGAACTTCACATTACTGTCCAATTAGGTCCTGCATAAGAGAAGCATGCATTGGTCTTTGCAAAATGAAAACCAGAGGTTTACTATAAGCAAACCGGCATAGCTGAAGAAGTATTTTCTAAAAGTCACTGAGGAACCATTGAACAGCAGGGAAGAGAGATGTTACTTAACATAATTAAGAGAGACAATGTTTGCTGTCTTTTCCTGCATGGGTTTGATAACCAGGTGTTATGTATGTACTTTGGATGAGACATTAAATTGGTAGCCTCTTGAACCAATGCCATGGTTCTAAGAGGGCAATACTGTGTAATTCACTCTCAATCAATCAATCAATCAGATGTGCATCGGAACAATTTTGAAAGCAACAACGATTTTCTTTTGGGAACCTGCAGGACATGATGTATGTAGAGTACAACAGTGGTCAGTGACCTGGCTAAGGTTGTATTGGCAAGAAAAAGAAAACTGACAGGTTCAGTAGAGGAAAACCTTTGGCATGGTAAAGACTTTTAGCTCTGGTCAATGTATGCAAAGTTGGATTAGGTGAGACTCAGCAATCCAGCTGGCCCAACACAGCCAATGGTCTACCATATATGGAAAGGGGTAGAATAGCAGGTTTCTGTGAGAAATACATGACAACATCCTTGGTGAGGAGGCTGGCATTGGGCTGCAAGGGTAGGTAGTGTGTATCAAGTAGTTTATCTTTTCTTTAGTATATTGATTATGAATGAAGACACAGTTAGGATGAATACAGTAACTGTAGTTTGATTGACGTCGTTGGCTATAAGAATTAAACAAAATGTGAAGTCTCGGTTTGATTAAACACTATCTTGGTTCAACCAAGGCAACTCATGTCAGATGGACTCTTCATCCTCTACCAAGAAAGCATCTTTACTAATTATGTGTGAATAATATCTGAATCATAGAATCAGGCGCCTGTAATCATTACAGGTGCATGTCTGGCTTATTAAGTCCAGTAAGTACCAAGCTGTCGGTTATAGAGCCTGATCACATCAGGACAGCGGTTTATAGATTTTATTTGATAGACGTGAAGGAAACTTATCTTGCGTACTTCAGTTTATTTAGTTGAGCTGCACATTTGTATTCAAACTTCCACTTGATGAGGCACAATATGTCAACAAAAAGGAATTTACTCATCACGGCCTTTCAAGTACTGGAGGGTCACATCAATTCTTTTCAATCGGCCACTTCAGAAAAAAAGTTTTTATGGGAATATCTCAATATTACTTGAAATATATTGCCATTACCAAGCCCTTTATGGCTGGTGGTGGTGTTAGATATCAGCTGCAATGATCAATTTTTCTTTCTTTTGGCTGAACAAACAGACAATGTATCTCAGTCAACAAGCAGCTTCTTATTGTTGGGGAAGAGCTGTCTCTTGCTGTTTCAGATGGGTTTGTTTCTGTCTGTATGCATGTACGACCATTCATCTGTCTCTCAATAGTTATGAAGTAATATTTATTTCATATTTATCTATCCTTTTGAATTAAGTAATTTTATGCACTAGAGGATCTCAATTTTGATTAGAAGTTCACTATTTTGGCAAAATATTGTGAATGCACACTATAGCTACATTTATAGCATGATCACAATCAAGCAAAACTGACTGATTTGCATAAGCATAGTTTTCCGAGAAGAAGTATGCAAATAACACATATATACATGTACGATCGTGTAGAAATATAAGTTGAAGTCATAGTAGCTCGTAGCATATATTACATCATATTTGAATCTTTGCGAGTACAAGGTACTACCGAATAATGAAGGGCTCCAAGAATGATTAGGGAATCAGGGGTATCAATTTAGACAAAAATTTCAGATTCAAGGAATTCTAAGCAGTAACAAGCACTGAAACAGGCATTCCACAGCATTCCCTGATTTATAAACATAGCAGTTGTCTTTGATATGAAATACAGAAATGAGTCATCAGCTTCCATGGCTTTGAAAGTGAACTCTGTGTTCTGAATTTGCATTTGCAAATAAGATGTATTATAGAAGATTGGAGGATTTGCAAAGCTTGTTTGATCCGAAAAAGTAATCACTCAAGAGCCCAAGATGCTCATCCATGTCATTTTGTAAGTGGATTGATGAACCTACACTATGATATGTTAATATGTTAATATTTTGTTTGTCAAAATGATGGCCCACTTTTGTCATTCATATTTGACCCAGTTCTATTCTTTCTGTCTCATTCCTTGATAAATTAAAAATTCTTGAAGTTGAATTTGTCTTGTTCTTGAAATTAAGAATTGCAATTATAATCTAACCTCATTTGATGAATTAAAAATTCTTGAATTAGAAGCTATCCTTTTCTTTAAATTAAGAATTGCTATGATGTAAGAAATTAAACAACATTAATATCGAAGCTTAAAGCAAGTTTGATTGACTCACCTGTTAATTACTATTTACAGTTAGTTCATTAAGGACATTATCTTACAGTTATCATTAAATCTGCATGAAAAATTAGTACCCAAGGTCTGCATTTGATATGGCAGATTGGAAGCCCGAGGTCCAAAAAAGTAAAAGATAAAACGGCTCATTGTTTTCTGTGAATTATTTTGACCCTGATAAGTCAGCAACGTCATTTCAAGCTTATTTGTTCTCTTATCTGTCAATGATATAAGCGCTTCAATCAGGGTCACATGACCAGTAGTCAAATTAGCGGATCCAGGACACTCCAATAGAAGAGCATGCAGTTTCCCATTAAAAACCAGACAGATCTCTCAAGGTCTTGTAAAACCAATTGCCAATGCCACATTAGTTGCTTTGGAAGCAAATTAGATGAGCGTAAACCTTCAAATGCTCTTAATTTTTAGCAGACCTCGATGCACCAGATCATGAAGTTTTTGCCATCACTCATATCACTATGCCTTGAATGAAGTAAATCATATTCTTTCACATTAAGAATTAAAGCAAATTTCTACCATATCAAGAAAAATATTACAGCAGATGGAAAGATTTTTTTTTTTTTAAAGGATTGAACAAAATATGAAATTCCACTGCTGAATATCAGCAAACTAAAAAAAGTGCTAGATTTATAACATGAAGAAATAATTTTTTTTTACTTGATTTAGAATTGCTGCTTTGGTTATAATTTTTTTAGCAGTGTCACTCTTGCGTACCAGTTAGCGATTGGATTCAAGTGTTTGCCAGGGTACAAACTTACCTGGATAATGGATATGGTAATTTTTGTCCTCTGTGGCTGTTCTAGATAGATTTCACACTTTTCTCACATTCAAACACACTTAGGGCTAAAGACCCAACCACAACTATAAAGGAGACAGAGCCAGCAAGATGGCAATCTGCATTTGACCCCCAAAGAGTGAACAACTCTCCAATTCTCTCCCTTTCTCCTAATTTCTGAAGAAAACAGCAACTTACAAGTTTGAATTTGATATGTGTAGATAGACAATTTTATACTGTAAACGAAAATGACATTTCTAGCACAAAGTATGTTATATTGATTAAGACATTAGACAAAATATGAAAAATATTAAAATTTTCTAAAAGTTTGATTGACAGCTTCTAATGACATTTTTGCAATATTTCCATGTGGCTACTAATTGATCTGAAGCGGAGTTGGCTGTGGCCAGTGATGCATTTATAAGGGGTAAATTACATGTAATCTTAGCAAACAGTGATTTAAAGAAAGGGAAACTAAATGTAGAAGAATTATATTTCAAGAAAAGTTGAACGATTTTCAATTACTGATACCAAGCTTGATGAACCTACACTACATAGATTTACTTAATTTATAAATTTGTGTTTCAAATACCCAAATAATTGTGAATTTTAGTGAGAGGAAGTACAGTTCCTGACCTCTGATATCATTGCCAAAGCATCTTCGAAATGTGTTAATTTAGACAAGTCAACAATGACTCAACATAATTAAATTCCCAATCATACAAAATTCCAAGCTACAACATATTATGTGAGCATTTCTATCACACACAGCAACAGAACACAATTTAAAGAATAAGCCAAATAAAAGGCAGGAGAAGGAATCAAAACATATGGTTTATCAAAGAGATGTAAAGTCCTGTATTCTATACATGATAATACATGGATGATGGATCTATGTAATCCGCTTATTGATTGGCTTTGTGGGATTTACTTGAGTCCAGCTTTTCGATATACATCTCATTGGGTATAAACACAGGGAATGGCAATGCAGCTTTGCAAGAAATATTTAAATATCTGTTTCAGATTTGGCTTTTAGGTTTTGAAGACATATGTTTCTTTTTTAAATATGGGAATAATCTTCTTTAGCTTCACCAGATTAAAAAAACTCACATATTCAAAGGATTACACAGGATTGTATGTCTGAAACATTTTTTTATATATACTTACCAGATTTCTTTGATAAAATTCTATGCCTTGTAACACTGCCCGAAGTAGCAGTGTTTCATTCCTTTGTGTGTTTATATGAAGAGCAAATGAAAATGTAAAAAGAATAAGAAAAAAAAAAGAATTTTGGTTTACTTTGAGAAAGGATTTAAACTATGAAGAAAATTGCACAAAATCAGTTTTTGTTTTAATTACAAGAAAGATTGTGAAACAATCGCTACGCTCTTTGTATACAGGTTTTTTTCTTTTTTCCTCACTAGTAAAACAAGTGCATGTTACAATAACATTCAATCAGGCAATTGCCAAAAACTTGTCAGTTGCATGGCATTAGGGCGTTGTAGTCAAAATTGCTTTTGTGGAATAGTGGCGGCAGCAAATGTAGATGTATCACTGAACAGTTGGGTGTCTGAGTTAGTAGGTTGATTTCAGAACAATATTCATTTTTTAACAAATTATAAACTAAATCGGTGAGAATCGACTAGAAATTTAGTAAAGAAGTGAAAAAGTATGGACAGCAAACTATAAATGTGTATTGGATATGAAATAAAGAACACAAAATATGAGGAATTTGGATTTTATCATTTTTAGTAGAAAGCTATAGTCTGTTATCCTGCTTGGATTCCCTCACAATCATCACAGTTTTCCAAGATGTTAATTCCAAGTTACTGTGTCAATAATAATGTAAAATAATGATACAACCTGACATTACAAATTCAAGTTTGCTTCATTTCCCTTTCATGTAAAAGGATGTTTAATGAAATGTTATAGGGATAACCAGCATTACAATTAGTCCCTCAGCAAGGAGTAGTCATGTAACATCCAATAAACGACCAACACACATTTAAATCACACCAAGGAGAGCTCGAGTCCTATCAGGAAGAGCCACTGAGCATGTGAAAAGACCCTTTCAAAATGATTTCACGCTCTCTGCCATAGCTGAATACTAAAATCCAAACACTCATTCATAAAAGTGACACTGTTTGGAAATAGAGATAAAATGAGATGGGTGTAATAACTCATCAATTGTGCAAAGGAAGAAATAAAACAACAATTCTGAAGGACCTCATAAATTCCAATGGAATAAATCAGGTACAAAGTTGAACAATATTTCCATTTTCTAATGGGTCGAGGTGACTTAAATGTTTATAAACATGATGATTTTATTTATGTGTTGGTATCATGACTATGCCAATGACTGAATATTCAGTAGAGTTTTTTGTCCTGTATTTTTGTTCTGCTTATAGGTTCATATGAGTTGCACATTTGACAACCTCCATCTAACCTGGGTTCCTGAACGAATTGCAGATCATGCTTCTACCTTGAAAAAGTATGATTTTGATGAGGTGCTGCATGCTCCTGTAAAATTAACATTGGCCCATACTCCCAATATAAATATTGTAATTCAAACCATACTTATCTCACTTCTACCATTAATTTTGCCGTTTGTATTCACTATCATTGTTCTCACCTGCAAGAGAAATAAAAAACAAAACATTGATTAGAATGATATCAGAGGTGCATTAATTATAATATAGTAAATCATCTTTGAGTACATGATTTTAGGATTAAAATTTGCAACAAGTATAGAAATAATTCGGCTTCACTGGTTGGAAAACTTAACATCTCACTGGATTTCAGCAAATGTTTAACATTTTCGATTTATGTGTGCAATGGGCATAAAAGGTGTAATAGTCATTGGCAATGTTCCTCGAATTATTGAATTGAGACGATTAATTCTCTGAATCATGTCAATGTGTAATGCCAAGCATCTAAGGAGTGACAGAGCCAGCATTTAATCACCTTTTATTGTGTAGAAGGGATCTGAATCACCTCAGTTCAAGGGCAATTGCCTATTGAAGTAGTTGGCAACAATTTCTTGGCCTAAAGAATTTGCATTTAGCAATGAATTGGCATCTGTAAATCCGTTGGCAGGAGTGATCAATTGGCATTGTTTCTGGTAGAGCAGAGACTATTGGGCTAATTTGTATACATTTGATTGTAAAAGATTTGAATAAAGAATCTTTTCCTTGAAAACTAGAATACAGAAAACATCAAATGACATAAAAAGAACAATAAAAGCAAAAAATTGTAAGTATGTGAGGTAATACATATAGGAAGTATCAAAGTGACAGCGGTTTTGCAAAAATATTCAATACGTAAAACTTTCCTTTTTCTTGCGATCCTTGTCTTCTGACATTCCTATTGTACACAATTGATTTGCCAATGAAGTGTTATATTTCCGTGTATAACAATTCCTTTGGCTCTATTTCTTTGAAGCTGATGGCATCTTGTGCGTTATTGATGTGACAAACACAAGGGACACTTCGAAATGACACTTCAATCAGATTCTGTTGCTGGAGATTAGGTTTGAATGTTCAAGATAAGACTTTGGATTGACACACGTATGGGGTATGGGCTATGCATAGTATTGTTCAGAATACGAAACAAAAATAATATACACAATTGCACATATCACTTCACAGAGAAGCACTCTATCCTCTATATGAGTATATAGTCAGTTCTCACAAAATGCGGAGGCTCACCAAAAATTTCATCGAGCCACATACCAGTGCTTGACACAGGTCAGCTGGGCTATCTTGGATGCCTGTGAATTTGAAAGGATTAGGTCCAAGCATGAATATAATTTCATAACTTTTAATGAATGCCTAGCAAGTTGGTGCTTGAGATTAAAACATATATATGATTAAAAATGGAGTCCAAACTCAGTGTTACATGCAGTGAAGCCTAAAACTCTTTCAATTTTCTACATTTTCAATTTTTCCTTCCAAAATCCACCAATGTTAGCTAATTATCTGTGACACTATTTTGACTACTGGTAGCTCATTAAGATTTTGGGATATATTAGGACTGATTCTTGACCTTACTAAGTTTAAACTGAAATCCTTCAGTTTCTGCTAAAGTTCAAACTTACTAATTATTGTGAGTTATTCCATTGCTTGATAAAATCATGAATGGCATCAAAGTGTGAAGACAATTTCTGAAAGTACAATATAATAATTATACGTAGTACGATTTCTTGTACTGTACTGCAACAATCCAAATTGATACAATGGAGTTTATTCATGTTTGACAAACTTGTCATGACACCTTACACTTTGGCCAAGTTGTAACAAGTGCCTAATAACCGTGTGGAGATTAATGCTTTCTTTTGTTTTTGACACCTTCTGCCTCAGACGCCTCACTCACTTGAAGGTTGTCATAGACAATCATCCACCAAGTTAAATAGTTCAATTGTACTCTGCAATCTGCACTGAGCCTTGGACAATCAAAGCACATCCAAAAAATATTGCATAAAGTGGTGAGAATTAGCTTACATAAAATTTGTGATGTTTCAGTATAGGGTGAAGAATAAAAACATACATTATTTTGTCCAATGTCAGTTGGAGAAGGTCTGAGAAATTCTGTTTAGGTTGCAAATGCAATGGAGCATAAAGTGATAAAACAGAGCAAATGTTTATACAATTGTTTAAAACAGAGTATTGGATTAAAATACAGCATTAAAGTCAGTGGCGTAACTGGGGGGTCTGAAATGGGGGGGCACCTGGGGGGGCACGCGATTCTCTGGGGGGGGCACCCTCTATACTAACAGTATATTTTAGCCAGAGTTGGAAAGTTCATATGGGGGGGCACCTGGGGGGCACAGGTCCAATATGGGGGGGCACGTGCCCCCCCCGTGCCCCCCCATAGGGACGCCACTGATTAAAGTGTATCGGATCAAAACATTACATTAAAAGTGTTTTACATTTTGTAGAAAAAATAATATCTAGGCCTATCTAATCTATCTATCTAGCTATCTATCTATCTATCTATCTATCTATCTATTTATTTATCAGTCTGCGCATATGTCCATCTCTTTCAATTAACTTATTTTTCTGGCTATCTCTGGGGCTTGTGGGTCCAGGATTCGATACCTGCTGTGACCAGTTCACCTGTACTTGTTGGAGAACAGTTTCAATTATCCTTCGCCTATTGCTGCGTACCTCATGTCCGAATTAGTCTTCTTAGCATAGGCACGTGGATTTATTTTTTTTGGGGGGGGTTTATTTGCCTGAAATTCAGAATCTGACATATATAATTATGAAATTCCTAAAAAACCTCTAATTTTCAATATATTATTTTATCATATGCCCGAATTTGTAGCCTCATTGCGGGGGGAGGGTTGGTCTCGTGGTAGCGTGCTGGGCTGCCAATCGCTGGGTCCAGGGTTCGAATCCAGCTCTTGCCGGGTCACCTGGGCCTATGTTGGACGGCTGTTTCAATCATCCTTCGCCTCATTGCCGTGTCCTCCCTCGTCCTAATAAGCCTACCAAGTGCATAAACAGCCCTACAGGACGTAACTTTAGCCCCAATCATCCATCCATCAATTGTTGTCTCATTGCCCGAATTTGGGTTTTTCTCAAAGTTTGGGGGCAGCTCAAGAGAGCTCAAGAGCAGAGATACAGGACATAAAGCCGAATTCATCTATCTATTTCTTTGTTTCCTTCTCTGCCTGTCCTTCATTATTTTTCCCTTCTATCCTTTCATCCCTAGCCAATCCCATGCTTTGTAGGCACAGGGCTAGGGTCCCTATAAATTTTGCTCCTGACCTAACTAGCCTACCCAAGCACATAAATACAGGACGTACACTCGTACAGCCCCAATCATCCATCCACCCCAGCTCTGCTGATGGTGGCATTAGGGCGTGTCAATTTTGGAAAAAGTTTGAAATTGCAAAAAAAGCCCCTCCGAAAGGGTGACAATGGTCCATGGGAGTCCATTGGTACCATTCAAATTGAAATTGAAGGATGTTTAGCTTGGTAAATCTTAATTTGAAAATTGTATGTTTAATTTTATTCGAAAAAACATATTTTCTCAAATAACTTAAAAACTATTGGTCTTAGATCAAAACATTGTATGGAAGTTGAATAGGAAAAGGGGTATTCCGGAAATTTTGATGCCTTTTGCATGTCTCTAGCTCCATTATTAACCGAGATATGGCAAATTAAGTGTTTTTATTGATTATATTATCATTTTTGAATCAATGGGACAAGAAAATTTGGTTTTAGATGTCACCATTTCTTGAAATTTGAATTCTCAGGTAGGATCGCAAGAGTTGATGCATAGATATATGTAATAGTTAAAGAGTAGTTCCAGAAATGTAGCATATTTCAGGTAATTATAATCAAAATCACACCATTTGGTACTTGGATAATGGACAGTAATTCAGCGTTTTGTTTTCTCAAGAAGGTTTGTTTTAAACAGTCTACAATATGCCATATCACATACTAAACTGTTGACAATGAGACTAGAAAATATTGCTTTTTGTAATGTACAACACATCAACACCATGTACAAGGTATTATCTAGACATTTTAAATTGCTATATCGTATTGTGTTACAAATGAAATATAACAAACTTAAGCAAACTTGTTTATGCAGATGACAAACATTTGTAACACCAATTTCATGATGCATGACAACAATTGACAAAATATCTTTTTTAAAGTTTGCTTAATTGTCAGATGTGTGCCACTGTACCTGCTTCACTGTAAAATTTGAAATTTTGAGTTAGCTCAAATGATTTAGTGAGATGGTTGCACAATTTGTTTGAGCCATGATAGCTTGCCATTTTGAAGTTATGATAATCTTTATGTTGTTAAAACTTGCAAACAACAAGCTATCTTGGCTCAAAGGAATTGTGCAACCATCTCACTCAATCAATTAAGCTAATTCAAAATTCAAAATGTACAGTGTTGTTAGGTTATTGAAACAGCAGTCATCTTTTTTTTTTTTTGAGGTGAATACTTGAATTGCATAAATACGACCCTGTATAATCCTTAACACATCATTCTTTATCCTGAAAATGTCCTGGTCACTTCAGTACCTGTGCGGGTTCATCCCCAAACTTATTAATTCCTCTGCAGCTGGTAAGATCACAGGTACCAGCAATGTTCACTGTCCAGCATGCTCAGATACAATGCCTGATGAGTCAATCAAGAAGGGGTTTTTAATCTGTGTTAATGAGAGATAGCCTGGCCTCACAGAACCACTCAATGTACGTATGCAATGTGTTCCCTCTCCTTTCAGATCTCAGAAACTTTGTTCACAGGCAGTTTAGGAACTGCCTTTGCTGCAAGACATCCTTACTGTCCTGACTTTAGATAGCAGGTCAAAATCAAGAGTTGTTCTTTGTCTGCACCCCAAAAAGGCACCTGATATCAACACAGGCACAAATCCCGCTCTAGGTGATCAACTCAGCAGTAGATATACTTCAGGAATTTAGGCTGGTACTAGCCACCTCCCTAAACATGCTAAACAGAAATACAGATGCTCATGGATGAGCCCTCACATGTCACTGCTGTACCAGCTATGGCCATGATATTGAAAGGACAAAGAAATATACAAAGTTTATTAAGACGGCTTCTAATGTTGCAAGTAAAGTTTTCATTCCTAAAAATGCATGTGATGACATATACCTGTGCTCAAGAATTAATCAGAAGACACATGTCAGACATACTAAAGCATGCCAATTTAAATGAGCTTCACAAATTCTATTTCATTTGTAAATAATCATTATGATATTGCAATGTCATAAATGCTCCTGACTATGCAAAATAGGTGGGCTTTGCTGTGTAACAATAGTTGATTATCCCCCTTTTTAAAATTGTCTGTAATGCTCTGTATTTGTTCTTCATTAAAAGATTCTAGATCTGCTTGTTTCACTGTCAACATTTTAGTATGTGATATGACATATTGACTATTTCAGTCATCCTTCTCGAGAATACAAAATGTTGCATTATAATCCAAGCACCAAATTGTATAATAACCTTAAATATGCTGCATTTCTGGAACTACACTTTAACTAGTACTCATATCTACGTATCCACTCTTAGAATAATATCTGAGAATTCAATTTTCAAGATATAGTGACATTTAACTAATTTTCTTGTCCCATCGATTCAAAAATGATAATATAATCAATAAAAACACTTAATTTGCCATATCTCGGTTAATACTGGAGCTAGAGGCATGCAAATGGCATCAATACCCCTTTTCCTATTCAACATCCTACAATGATTTGGTCTAAGACCAACAGTTTTTTAGTTATTTGAGAAAATGTGTTTTTTCGAATAAAATTAAACATACAATTTTCAAATTAAGATTTACCAAGCTAAACATCCTTCAATTTCAATTTGAATGGCACAAATGGACTCCCATGGACCATTGTCACCCTTTTGGAGGGGCTTTTTTTGCAATTTCAAACTTTTTCCAAAATTGACACGCCCTATGGTGGCATGCTCAGCTGCTAAAATCTGGGGCCTAAAACTAATATCTATGCTATGCTTTGCTCCATCACTATTGCCTGTCCTATTAACTGGCCAGCGCACAAATGAAGGATGTCAAGCCATATCACCCGGCCATCCATCCTTCCTTCTGTTCTCCTAAATTAAGTTAGAATTGAGCAAATTTGATCACACATTATGAAACTTCCTTTTATAATTACTTTTGTTTTATGATCTCTTTGTTTGGTTTTGTTGAAACTGTGAACTCTTAATCTGTAAGTTTGTTAATCAGTCATGGTACTCTCCAGATGACAACTTCTGAGGCAGCCAAGCACGACTGTCTGCCGGACTATTTCTGGTCAAACTTGTCAAAAACAAAAGAATTGCTCAAGCATGACACAACTTAAACTTGTCATGTGCAAAGTTGTCAAACATGAATAAACTCCAATGTGACCAGTTGCATTAGTGGCTAGGCCATCAGGAACTTGCATTTATGTCAATATGATGTCAATATGTGTCGGGGCTGGCATTGTACCAAAACCACATGAATACAATGCAGACTTGCTGTTGCAATATAATACAGAGGCACAATTATTGACAAATAGAGTGGGTAGACCACAATAGCTGGAATGTGTTGTACTATTTATATCATTTTGTGTGACTTTTGAATTCTATAAAGTGCATGTGTTACATGACGTTGCATGTTGTAGTGTGATTGTATTGATGCAGTCATGTCAGCTGAACAAGTAGCAGGGCAATGAACCCTTACTGAAGTAAAGCAGTTAATTAGGTATAGTGATAGACTCAAAAAAGGAGTCATCATTGTCATGCAGAGTTTCTGAGAGGCTTCTTCATGTAGATATTAACGGAGAAATCATTGAGGTATTCAGTAAGGCAAGCTGGTCAGGTCATCAGCATCAAGGGGATCAAATGATTGATGTCATTTACAAAAAATTAAGCTGTCTATATATTAGGATTAAGAGTAAACGGGACCATAGGTCAACCACAATCACCTACCAAGAGCAAGCAAGATAAGTCCATGCATACATCGTACATAGCATGGTTAAGTTTCTTTAGCAAGGCCAAAAACATTTTTGGAAGTGACTGAGCGACCAGATGTTAGTAAAGATGGAAAATTCCCCAAAATCGGGGTCAGAAATGTTTTGTTAATAAGGTCTTACTCAGATTTCTCATCAAAGTGGAAACAACCCTAAAACACTATGAATCTCGGCGAAAGTACTCACAAAAACAGATGTGCTCAAATGAAACACTTCTTGCGAAATTGCAATTTGACACAAATCATCTAAGTTTTTGCTGGCGAAAGAAAACAATTCTTTTTCTGAACTGCTCTCTTAACTGGTGAAATGAGTTTTATCAAAAACATTCTGTCAACATGATGGAAGAGAAATGTGATTGGAATATTGCTGTTTCTAGTACCTGATATCTGAGAAGCCATTTCGAAAATTGTAAGATGAAATCCTATATGAACATGTGGAGACATCAGTGTTAAAAACATTTGAAAAAATATTCTTACTCTCTGAAGAGTTGTGTGAATTGCCAGAGGATGGGTAGCGTTGGCTGTTATGCTTTTTCTCCTTACCTGTTACAATCAAGGTTGCTGGAAGCTGTTACCAGACATCACACAAGAGTAAACACGCATCAGAGCAAATAAAGCAGGCTGAATCTGCTGAGCATTCAAATATGAAATAGACAATTTTGGCACATTTTCAGAACGGGGGAGCACTAACTTTACCTAGGCCTATACTATTTCATTATGACAGACAGACAGACAGACAGACAGACAACTTTATTCGACTATAAGTTTGACATAACATACAGTAATTACATAAACACAATAGGTATAGACGTCAGGAGACCCAAGTTAAGGCTAATAAATAGCCGCTACCACAGGGGCCACCAAAGATAATATATAGATAAATAATACACTAATATAATTTATACATTTCTAAGACAATCAAAATGCTGTGAAATGAAATCTATTTTAGACTTGTCTTTCATGTATTAAAATATTACAATATGAAATTAGAGTAAATAATCATTATTACAGACAGATAAAATAAAATATCAGCAGGAAATTAGGAAAGAGACGCTGGGCAGATATGATGACCTATGGATACCCAAGGATCAACTGCAGATATAACAAAATGGAATGTTGCAGGTTGTCTCATATTGATTAACTAGTTGTTTTTTTATATAGAGGGCAAAACCATGTAAGCTATGTGTATTTATTTTGCTTAAAATATTATTCGGAGTCTGATTTATTAAAGATGGTAAACTATTTCTCAAACAATGTTTAGAAAATTCATAATGTAGTATGGGGGTCATTAACATTTCTCTGCCTTTGGTTTCATATGAATGAACATCGGAGTGATGCACAAAATTATAAGTACTAAAATAGGCTGGGAGGCAGCCATTTTTTAACTTAAAATAAAACTTTAATTGTTGCAATTTGAGAACATCCTGTATTTTTAAAAGGCTAAGCTTATTAAAGATTGGATCTGTGTGGGCATTATATTTATTATGAGTGATTATACGTACAGCTTTTTTCTGCAGCTTAAAAATTCTTTCTGCTTTGTGACCCCAAGCTAACACTCCATAATATAAATGTGGGGAGATTAGGGATTGATAAATAGTTAGAAGAATATCAGGAGGTAAGAAACTTTTTAATCTATTTAAAATTCCAACTACTTTGGATATTTTATGTGATATTTTTTCGATATGGTAAGACCATTTAAGATGTTTATCTAAGGTGATACCCAAGAAATCAAACCTGTCACAGATTTCAACTGGAGTATTTTCAATAACAATGTTAGGTAGATTTATTCTTTTATTAATCATATGGAACACCATGGCTTTAGTTTTACTAGCATTTAATGACAGCTTGTTACATTTGAACCAGTTGCATAACTTGAATAATTCAGCATTTAAAACAGTCTCAATGTTCTCATTGCCTTGAATTAGCGTTTCAAAGGTTGTAAAAATAGTTGAGTCATCTGCATATAGCACTAACTTCAATTTTTGACAAGCAAAGGGTATATCGTTTAGGTATATAATAAATAAGAGTGGACCAAGCACAGAGCCTTGAGGAACCCCAGTTGTTATTAAGGCAGATCCAGATAGCTGTCCATCATATTCTGTTATTTGTTGTCTGTCGGAAATATACGATTTCAAAAGGTTTAATGATTTTCCAGATATTCCATAGAAAGCCAGTTTATTGAGGAGAATATTATGGTCTAATGTATAAAAAGCTTTAGATAAGTCAAGAAAGATATTTATTGGTGTTGAATGATTTTCTATTGCATAAGTAATACGGTCTAACAGTTCAAGGCATGCAAATTCTGTAGAATGGTTTTTTAGGAATCCATACTGGCTGGAATAAAAAAGCTTGTGGTTGTGAAAATAGGAATAAATCTGATTAAAGATAACTTTTTCAAAGATTTTAGAGAAGGGTGATAAAAGTGAAATAGGGTGGTAGTTATTAGGTAGCGTATTGTCATCTTTTTTGTGTAATGGTATTACCTTTGCAATTTTTAGGTTATTTGGAAAAACACCAGATTTAAGAGACTGGTTGATGATTATAGTTAGCGGCTTGATAATTGAGTCTGCTATAGATTTTAAAAGTTTCATGGATATACCATCAATGCCTGTGCTAGTTTTGGGTTTCATTTTGTGAATAATTTTTAATATTGTGTCTTCAGAAACAGGTGTAAAAGTAAACGTTGTACTGGGTTTGTCTACAAGGAAGTCCTTATATGATAGGTGTCCCCGACACTGAATTTTAGATGCTAAGACGGGGCCAATGTTACTAAAGTAATTGTTGAAATTTTCGGCTATATGTTTAGGATCATTTATAATACGGTTATCAAATTTCAGGAACTCAGGTGAAGTTCTATTTTTTATTTTTTGTATTAATAATTTCTTTTATAGTTCCCCAGGTTTTCTTAATATCTTGTTTAAATTTGGTGAAGCAATCATTATAATACATCAATGTAGCAGAACGTATGTTTTTCTTCAGAATCTTGTTATATACTTGCAAGTTATTCTTTAATGTGTAATGCATTGGGTTATTGTTTGGAGTAGCTTTAAGTCTCTTGTACAGTTTGTCCCTGAAACGTATAGAGTTTATTATGCCATTGGTGATCCATTTGTTTAGCTTATGTTTATGTCTGTTGAAACGAACAGTTTTACTTTGGATATGTTTGTTTCTCGCAGATTGAATAACACCTTGAAGAATGGCATAGTTTGAGTTTGGATCAGCTGATTCTGTCAGGTCGAGTTTATTTGTGATATCACTTGAAAGTAGTTCTTGTCTAAAATTGGCTAGAGTTTCCATGTTAAATTTCTTTATTTCTATATATTTATTTGGAGTTATTTTGGCAGTTAGATAATCAAGACATATAAAATAAGGTTGGTGATCTGATAAATTTTGAAGAAGGATGCCTGCAGTGGTTGGGGAAAAAGACTGAGACAGTTTACAAAATATATTATCTATGAGGCTTGCACTATTTGCAGAGAATCTAGTAGGGAGTGTTAGCTTGGGGATGTAGCCGTGTGAGCTTACTAAGTCAAAAAATTGAGAGGAAATCGATTTTGTGTCTATTTTTAAAAGATCAATGTTGAAATCACCGACAAAAATTGCTTCATATTTATGATGTTCAAACATAGAAACCAATTGAGAGAATTCACTCAAAAAAGTTTGGTGGTCAGCTTGAGTTTCTCTTGGCAACCTGTATATATTACCAATTATAAGTTTTGTATTACATGTTTGGACCTCAATGACTTGCTCCTCCCACTTTCCAACAATTGACAATCCAACCTGCAAAACTTCATAAGTATACTTTTCATCAAGATATATGGCTAACCCCCCATGTTGACTTTGACTCTTTCCTTTATGTATGAAATTATAACCACTAATCTTAAAGACATTTGTATCAATATCATCACCCAGCCAAGTTTCTTGCAAACACAAGGCATCAAATTTACAATCTTCTTCGTTGAGCATTTCAAGATATATTTTCAATTGATCCAGCTTTGCACCCAGACTCTGGCAGTTAACACAAAAGATTTTGAAGGTATTTTTCTTTTCTTTAAGGGTTTTTATTAATTTTTCAGATTCGTAGTAAGGGGAAGGTGTTAAAAGAAGGGGTTCTTCTTGGTTATCATCACCGAAGTCTGATTGCAACTGTTTTTCCAGGATATCAATGAGAGAATCACCATCTAAATTCCCACCGTCTCTCTCTCTGTTACCAGCTGATATAGACATAATTAACAAGGATTAGCATGGCTATAGAAAGACCAGTGATTTCAATGGCTGATTGCAAACAGACTCAACAACTCACAGAAACTTTTTTCACCACTCATACTAACTGAATTGTGACCAATTGGAAAACTGTATTTTTTTTAATTAAATTTACTTACTGACTTAACTGTCTATGCTGTCATAATATGTATTCGGTAAATGTTTGACTAACCCACTTTTAATGTATGAATTTGAAAGGAGCGCGCAAGTCACAAAAAATGTGTACAGTAATTGATTCAGATTTTGGTTTATATCAGCAGTTTTTGACATAAAAAAATATGTTAACTTCACCCCTAAAATTGTTTTCCTTGACATATTTTCTGTTTCGCCAGTTGCCAAAAATAAGTTACCATTGCTCACTCAGTTATTATCTGATGTACTCATAACTTTCTTTCCGAATTTTCCATTACTTGCAAGTCACAGTAGCACCAATAAATCAAGGTCCAACAAGCCATACCAGTGCCCTTATTGTAGTGTAGCTACTCTGCTGCATGGTCGTCTATACGTGTTTATTATCGTTTTCACAGCTACGTGTTTTTTTGAAAACTTCGTTTTGCAGTCAAACCGTGACATCATCGGGTATCTGTGAATGTGATTGGTCTAATCTTCAATCTGTGACATATCAGTTCAGAGTTTGACATCACGGAAATTAAAACTGCCAGGCAATGTTAGAATTTCTAAAAATTAATTCCAGAAAAATGAAGAATAACGCATCTACAATTTTTGCAGAAATACAAGATGATATCATAAACTGCTTAAAAAATAAATTTCAAGTTTCTATCACATGTCCCACATGGCCATTTTTGCTCGTGAAATTAGTCAATTTTAGGAATCGTTCTGAGATTTTCTCTATGCGCCTTAAAAGTATTGGAATTAGAAATATGAATAAATTTTTACCATTAGCAATCGATACTGCCTCAATTCATGCAAAGTTTCAGGTTTATTGAAAGCTTGGTTTCTGAGTGAAAAAATTCCAAAAACCAACAATTTACCCAAATTTCGCAAAAATGGACCAAATTTAAGAGACTGGTGCAAAAAGATGGAAAGCATCATCTACATTGTATTCAGCCTATATTATACTCTCTATCTGTCCATGATATATGCCTAGTTTTGTGACGATATCTTGAAAAATGAACTTTCAGCAGCCTTTTTCAAAGATATCAAAAGATGAAAAATTACTTTTATGTTGAAAGCCACACATTTTCAAAATGCTGTCACAAGCAAAATGTGTGGAATATGTCAGAAATATTTCGCATGTGCTCATTAAACATATACATGTATAACAGGTTAAAATTTCATCAAAATCGGAAAACATGATGTGGGAAAATTTCTTGATTTTGGTCCATTTGGTGTGGAATGGCCCTTTAGTCAGTTATTTGAAATGTGTGCTTGTTACATACAAAGACATGCAACTTAATCTGTGACATAACAGTTTTGAGATATAGTGAGGTACAAACTGGAAAAACACATATCTATGAAAACGATAATAATGTGTGTCCCTAGCTCAATTACTGTCAGTGTGACAAATGGCTCACTGGCCCAATCTTGCTTTTTAATGCAGTAGACCTTCACCTTCTTGAAATGCTCTGATTCTGGTTCACATGGTTGTAGATATTTTAATGTTTTCGGCTCTTATGTCATTCCTGATATGGCTGAAAGGGATATCTGTTTATTCATCTAAAATTTATCATAAATGACCTGCTACCATCAATTTTGATCAATTCTTTGTTTTCTTGCTGATTCAAACAAGTAATTCTACTGATCATGTTTTCGGTGGCATTGCTAACTTGAGACCAATTTTCAAACTTCACGCACTACCATTAATTCAACTATACTACAGCATGCATTTCATGATATCCTCTGAAAAGATTAGCCAAAGGTAGCCAATACTAGCCATTGAGCAAGCCACTGAGAAAGACTTACCTTGAAATATTAACACTCAAAAGCTAATTGCCGGTTAATTTAATTGGGGTTACCCGCATTCTCGCTGCAGCCTTTAAAACTCTTTGTTTTATTGCATGCAAGATATCATTTTAAATTATTTTCCTGATCCCTAATTTGCAGCACATTACATTTCATCTGATCAGGATTTTTCTACATGCGTGGAATGTAATTTACCGTTGCTGTGGATGATTTTCAATAATTTTCACACACAATATAGTGAGGAGAAATAGAAGAAACATGTTCAGAATAATTGAAATTTAAAATCCTGTTTATATAAGAAATTCCTGAAATTAAATATTGGTTGCATTGAATCTAGAGCTTTTAAGAATGAATATAACCTGTCAAGTTTCATATAATTCAGAAGCATTATCCTGCGATGGAACAAACAAGAGTGATTTATTTGAAAGGGAAAGTTGATCATAGGCAAATAACCATTTATTTTAAAAACTCAACATGAAACATGTGAAGAATTTGACTGAAGTAATCTCGAAGTGGCCCTGTCAAAACGCCAGACATCTCTCCGACATTCTTTTAGAACAGCAACTAAAAAAATCAAGAGAGCCAGAGAATCGAATACAATTTCAGTTTACTGGAAACACCCACATCAGCTTATACGGCACATGATTACAAATAAAATTTTCTTTCTAATTGCTGACATTGTAGTCCTTTGACTCCTGGCTGTGGGAATATATTGATTTTGCAAAAGTAATCGAAATAGGCAACATTGGATTTCGCTACCATTTCACCACCTTCAATCTGTCTTTTTATGCCCAATTGGTTCAACCGCCCAACTAAGCTTCTTGAGCAGCAGTAAAACTGTAGCTCTAAAGGCCATTGTTCGCCCAATAATGCCAAGGCAAACTCCGATCTCGGATCTATATCTGCAAAGAATTCCAGGAAATCTTCATGCCTCCTTCTAAAAGTCTGGGAACAAGATGATAGCGACCAAATTACATTTACAAGGAATGCCACTTTATGGTTATCGGCGCAGTTAAGCTAGACAGGAGCAATGATAAGTATTGAAAATGGCCCAAATTTGACAATAGTAACAACCAGAACGCTTCTTTCCCTGAGCCCGAAAATATCCCAAAGATTTAAGATGTTGTATGCTCCCTAGAATTGAAATACAACATGCTGTTGGAATCATCATAAAGCGAACAGAGTGAGCAGTCAGGAATAATTCAGTCTTAATTGGAATCATAGCCATTCATGGGGCAGAGAGATAGAAAGTGAGAGTAAAGAATGATTGAATTAGTGCACACTCTGTACATCCCTATCTTTAAAGTGCCAATTTCTTGTGGGAGAAGTCTACTTTGAGGTATAGAAGTAGGGACTATTTGCCTTGGCGTAGTTATAAAAACCCGCAGTGGCAGTTAAATATTTGAATCATGGCAGATTATTGGTGTTGCCACTTGTGGCATGTCTAACAAGGTTGACAGCTTTGTTCCTCTGTAGCTTTTGTTCATAGCCTTACCCTCAAATACAGGGTCTATATCAAATTGAACATTTCAGGGTGATACACCATTTTTATCAGCTACTTCAGCTGAAATGCATTATAGGACCTCTCTGATGTGGGACGAAAATTGAAAATTGCCCACACATAGTAAAAATGATAGATTTGTTGAATCTATGTATTGGGTCCAGACAGTGTTGTACAGTAGTCCTACCTACCAATCTTCCCATCCCTATCAATCAGCACTGGTCAAGAGTTTTATTAATTATGTCATTCCTTGGTACCATCTGTCCACCTGTTCATGTCTATCTATTTATCTATCGATCTACATGTATCTATCTTATCTATCTATCTGTCTTATTGAAGTATCCCCAGTTCATAATATTCTATCTGTTATATTGCATCTAGCTATCTGTTGTTCTTCAAACTCTGTATCCTTCTCATCTTGAAATTCGTCCTTTATTGCTCTATAGCTTTATAGCGTTAGTTATCAATTATAATCTTTTTAAATAAACACTTTTTTTGCAAAATGATTGAATTCCTAGGGTATTCTGTCTGGTAGTCTACTGGTTTAGTTACTTAATGCAGGAGAATGAATTTAGGCAGAAAATTACTTATTGCGGGAAAACAATACCCTCTTGGTCAAGCAGTGACATAAGATGGAACAACATTACATAGGATATATAGGACGGTATCATCATGCCGGAGGGGTATTGCAAGGGCCTGAGATATGGCCCATACATTTTTGCTTCCACATTTCCTAATCCTCTGAGGTCAGTTGCTCGCTACTTGTCCATTCCAGGATCAAGGTCATGTGACCGGAAGCCAGCCACAAGTCATGTGATCGCTGATCACAAATGATTGAAACGGTGAATGTGTACAGCCTACTAACTAAGGGGTTTTTTAACACAAAACACAGCAGCCAAGGATTTTCAGATGAAGGACTTATTTTGCCTTCATATCCACTAACTCTTGGCTGACACTACCAGGCTTTCAATTTAATATCCAACAAACCTCAAGATGTCACTCAATCAAAATATTAACTTTTCTTTCACTCTCTTTCAATAGACAGTCATATACCACATGATTCTGTTGCATAAACCTCCAATGGAATATGCAAGAAAGCTACATTATCCACAGAAAAGCAAAAAAAAAAATATTATCTATTATTTAATCAGTTCAGTCCATAACACTACATAATATATAAATTTATGCAATCTGTTAATCAGTAAGGTTATTGTTGGTTTGGATTTTTTTATTGTTTCTGATACTGTTAAAACTGTCATTTATCTTCGATGCTTTTTACACTGCCTGTTTTGCAGCTACCATTAAATCTGAAACCTGTGACAGCTCTTGATCCCACTATGATAAATAGGTCAGGCAACAATTTTCAGACTTGCGAGCTCATACATTGTATCTGTCAAACCTTGGTGAAAACAGCAGAGAGCTCGACAGAACACTTGCTGAAGCTTTTTTGCTTTGGGATGGTGGTTCGCATGCTATTGTTTGAAACACTGTTGAGTGGTGTGTAGGTATGCTGCATCCACAGACCACTAGAAATGTTTCTGTGATGTAGAGATATTGAAGAATGGCGTGAGAGGTGTGAAGTGGGAAATTACAAAATGTGCAAATAATTTTCTGAGCACTTTCTGAAATTGGCTGAGCTGCTTTTTCATCAGAGTAATGCACAGTGAATATGAAACTTCATTGATAGATTTGTACTTGTGATTCTATTTCATCAATTCTGAAAGGTGGCAGGATATCCATTAAGTGAAAAGCCAAGTCATAACATCTTTACAGCAATTGGAAGTAAGGCTGACAAGGTAAAACAAATTGATCAAGTTTAATCATCAAAGAAAAATAACTATCTGAACAATGAAACTGTGTTGGCTTTTTTGAATTTGGCATTTCAAATAACAAAATTTCACTGACAATTCTAAATCATAGAATATATCATTCTATCGCACCATGGATCGTGGACATAGTATAACGTAAGCAACAGACTGACACAGCTACAGCACAACACACAGATTATGCTGTGTCTTGAAACCCTAAACTCCAGACCATCACACAAGCTGTGTCCCTTACTATGGCTGACAATAGTTGCCAGACACTTTCAAAGCTCTATTCTTGTAGAATCTAGACTGTAATGTGTGAATTCCAAAGTAAAAGCTCAAGTGACATAAATCAGGGGCTTACTGAAATCCTATGAAAGTTTCGACCATAAATTGCACTACATCTCCAAAGTTACTACTGATATTCAGCTATGTAGACTGTGTAAGATCATATTGAACTACGGAAAATCAACATTATACTTACAAATTCCAAACACTTCTTTCAATGACATCAAGATATAACTCAACAAATAGAAATCTAAGGAAAACTTACAATAAGTGTATCTAAACTTTTGTTAAGAGAGCCACCTAAATTATATATGCAATTGATATACCTCTCCACAAAACTCTCATCTGTTTATTACGCGCAGGACAGAATGCACACACAAGTAAGGCATTATAAGTATGATTGCAGTGATTCCTTCTATTTTCATAAAGCAGTGTTTAACCATAGTGTGGCGTCATTTCAGGGACCAAATGAAACAGAACAGCATTTACAGAAAAATAATATTTTTCATGCCATATTCAAAAATATTTCAGTTCTTTTAATAAATAATGTTTGTTTCATAGCATAATATAATACAGGACTGTACCTGTCCCTATGCATCAAAAGCCTCAAGCATCGGTGGAAAGACAATTCGAAAGTTGATCAGACAGTTGAGTTTTGTAGACCATTGCCACAGACTACGCTTATGCCTAAGGTTTATCCTACACATCTAACCTAGTGCCCTGATATTCTTTGCTTTCCTTACACTTTCCTACAGTGTCCAGTCTGCAGCTGGTGCATATTTTCCACTGTCCGCCTTAATTGGTTAATCGCAGCCGATTACTCTTGCCTTCTGTCTCTATCAGGGATGTTCTGATGAACCAATTTGCCTGGCCTTCAGCCTCTTAAAAGGACCATGAACAGATTTTTAGATGGCATCAGACAAGCCAAATCGGCTCTGTATTGATTCTCAGGATTAGATATACAGCCTCCTCCAGATGAAATGACTATGATGACTTGAGACTAGACTATATTGAGACTTGAGACCAGTCAGTGTTCTAGGTGGGAGAAGAGTGAACAAGATAAAGGATAGAAATTTGTTCATCATGTGGCTTGATTACTGAAGAAGTTAACAAAGTGCAGTGAATGATGACGGCGTGTCTTCCTGTGAAAGAAAAAAGGTCCGGGTTGTGAAGCCCCATTCACCCATTCCTACTTTGATAGGCAAATATCTAGCCTCTTAAAGTTCTCAATACAATTTGCAGGTCAAGGCACAAATGACTGTGAATCAGATGATTGTTGAAAAAGTTTTCATTTAGAGTCTTTCAAGATTTCTTCTTCAGTCTTTCGCCGGTGTCTTGAGATGTTGACATACAGCCAAACCACATATTTCAATCTGAAATGTTATGATACCAAAAGCCTTGCAGCTATTAAGAATCAATTTGACTGGGAGTTCTTGGCAGTTCTTTATTCATTAACCCCCGGCTAGAGCTTAGTGAGAAGTAATTGCAGTCTTTTTCCAACATATTATTCCACAATATAAACTTCTGGAATTTGTTCAGTTATGGTCAATATGTTACTAAAAATGTCGGAACGAAAGACAGCAAAGTATTTTGATTGAGCAAGCATAAACAAAAAAACAAGCCTATCTTGCTTGTTAAACTGAAAAAAGGAATATGTGTGCTTGTTTGAGAACTATTACAGCAACCTCCTTTTTTTTCACAAAATTAATGTTCCTTTTGTTTCAAGCAACATTTGCAAAGACTGCTCCACATTTAATCAACTCTATGCATTGGGTATGCGTGATGCTTTCAGATCGGCGCAATATCCTACAGGCTGTCAAAATAATGCCACAATTAACTGATACAATTACCTTGAAACATTTTAAACAATTTGTACATCTCCAAATTTATCGGTGTGATTTTGTAATCAAATTCATTAAAATTTAGCAATGTGACGGAATGCATCAATAAATCTGATGACAGTTCAGTGGGTTCACATATCGACTGCATACCTTAGCAAGGCTAACAGATACACACAGCAGTATAACCCAAAATAAAGTAAGAAAAGCTTCTGTCCGAAGTCCTCTGTTTACCTATATTTCCCTCCTTTCTCCTTTCTACTCCAAATCTCCTTACAAAATACCTTTGACTCCTAACAACAACCTTAGCACATGTTTTAAGAACTCTATAAAGACAGCTACCGATGTAGGCCTAATTGCAATTGGCAAAGGGGCACAATATCAAATAAATCAAACACAATGGAGGCGATGGAGTTTGAATTTGTGGCTTTTAGATATAATTTTAAAAGGTAGTTGCAAGTAGGTAAAGGTAGGATGTGATTCAGGGGTAGCCAAAAGGTGTGAAAGGGTTAAGTAGTGGCAGATTCGTCGTTCCTGCTTGGGTAGCCATACTTAGACTCAAGCTGGATTTGAGACCATCCGAAAAATTACAAATAAAGAGAAGGCAACATACATCACAATAGTATGTGTCTCTGCTTTAGAAGTGTCCTATCTTTACAAAAACCTGCATGTAATTTCACTTACTCAAGTAGCAATGAGATTGCTACTTATTCCAATTGTCACGAATTAAGAATTGCATTTCTGTCTGACATGAAGTTCCAATTGTATGAGGGGAATATCAAACGCCAAAATACAGCAAAAAATCCACAAAAGAAAAGAAAAAAATAATAGATCAATTCTACAGCATCACATCATCTATCCCAGTAACCCTTTTTTATTCTTTTATAAATATATACGAGAGCCTTCCCCTCAACTTGTTTTTTGCAGTGGAGTTATTGGCTCATCAGACCATGACATAATTGCAAGGCTATGATGAAGTAGAACATCAAATGCAATTGACCATTTTTGCCTGTGACATCATAGCTACCAACGTTGCATAGGTTCCAATGGAGTCTCCAGCAATGACACAATAGGTTCACACTATGTAAAAAGATGATTTCTTCAGAGAAAATTGCAACAGCTGCAATCTTTATGCTTGATGTTGATTATGATGTTGTGCTTCTTTTGAACTTCCTTATTCCTTGATCTGTAAACCAGACTCCGGTTGCACTGAACGAGTTATAATTAGCACCTTCTCACCATTAATTGTAGTTTGCTTGGTTTGAAAGTTGCCCCATCAATCAATAATGCACACACAGTGGATCTCTCCAGCGGAGGCTGAGGTCAAATGCTGCATTTTAAAATTTAAGCTGAGTGTTGCATGACAAGCGATAATTTCTGAAATTGCAGTACAACTTGTGAAATCTGCCAGAATGATGCTCATCATTCTAGCGTTAACCAATGCTCTCAGTACATCCTTCCCCATACTACCAGATCCTTTATATAACCTAATCTCAATATTCAGAATCACACATGCACATTTCCCTGACTCTTCGAGAGACGTTCAGAAAAAATATTTGGAAATCAATTCCAAAACTGCTGAATTTTAACCTGTAAAAATTCATAGTGTTGCATTTCATATAATTGTCCACTTAGAAAAAAGTGAACTTTCTGAACACCCCTCGTATACTGAAGATGAAACTTTTATTTTGTTGTTACTTATATCATGAATTAGTAATTGCCATAGAATATTAAAAAGGTAGGCTTTATTATGTGTGTGTAGGGGAGAGTGGGGCACAGTGAGACGGCAGGCACAGTGAGACAAAGCCCGTAGCGTCTAGCTGGTACTGTTTACAGATCAACCTCTTTTTACGTTGTACAAAAAGTAAGTAAGTGAGAGACTGTCCTATATCCTGAATGCCTACACAGCATATCGAGAGTGGAATTTCAATATTTTGGTTTTTAGCCAGTAAAAGTAAATAATTTTTATTAAACGACCTAAAAAATCACCTAGCCAGCTGCTTTTATTAGAGTACAGTAGTTTCTGTAGCAACAATTGACAGAACAATTTCGCAGGATCTGAGGATCGGCGGTTATGGCAGCAGATGCCCTGTCTCACTGTGCCCCGCCTG
Organism: Platynereis dumerilii; assembly: GCA_026936325.1. NCBI lineage: Eukaryota > Metazoa > Annelida > Polychaeta > Phyllodocida > Nereididae > Platynereis > Platynereis dumerilii. The sequence continues at coordinate 135,335 of JAPTHN010000128.1, forward strand.
CTGTCTCACTGCGCCCGACCCACGGGGCACAGTGAGACACTTAACGAGCATGGACGTAACTCAAAATTTCTCCAAACCTGTAAAAGGTAGGAACCTGAAACTACTGGACAATATACCCAACGTCATTATCTATAATGTGGACCTGATCTCATTTAACTTGTTACTGCCAACATTTTGGAACACTTGAAAATAAAAAAAGTGTCTCACTGTGCCCCGCTCTCCCCTATCTCCCAACATGAAGAATGCTTTTTGAAACTAACTATACAGACGTATTGAGCATGTGGAAGTGCTCTTCCCAAATCAAGATTGGTGAAAACCAGTAAGTGCAAACCAATGCATAATCAACAGTTGAAAAACAAAACCAGTTCTCTCACATCTCTGTACATGTCAGTTTTAAATTTCAAACATTGATTTCGCTCTCAATGACATTTTAAAGATGAGGTGAGATTAAACCGATTTCTTATCAGAAGAAGCTATCTGATTCCATTCATTTTTTTAATTTTTTCAATACATTTAGAACAATATCATCATTAAACATGATGACATGCAATCAATTATTACAATGTGTGTTTGTTATCATACTGACATGAAGAATATTTATGATATCCAAGGGTGCCGGAAGGAATCGCGGGCGGAAAGGGTGGTCAGACCAAAAAGGGCAAATCATATTCATGATTATTTCGGTGAAAAAATTTGAATAGAGGGAAAATAAAATTTTTTAATATACAGTTCAGTTTTTTTCAACTACCCCTCCTGCCGCCCTGTTCGGGCACCCCTGATTATATTAAGACAGTGAATTGAGATGACCATCATGAGCCCAGCACTTTAGTATGGATCGGCCACTTCTGTCATCATTGACTAATCACAAATATTTTGCATTCGATTCTTCCCGTTTGATGAGAATCAACTCACCTTTTTCCTAATTAAAAAGAAATTTACTTACAGTTTAGTATGTTTATACCAGCCCAGTACATGTTTTTTTCGAGCATCCTTGTCGAAATTACTCACCTGCAAAATGAAAAAAAATAGAGCAATTAACATTTAGAGAAAAAGTAATTTGTCTTTTTGAAAATGCTTGTTGTGCAGTAGATTAGATATTTTCAAAGCAACACAAGGGTTGATTGCTTTCAAAAAGATTATATAATTAAATCAATAGAATACAATGGGTAGGTAATTTTGTCATGTTTTACATTACGGTATTCATTGGTTTGTCGCTCACAAAATGAAGTTCTAACCGAAAACTTTTATGTGACCATAGCTTCTCTATGTATACAACTCCTGTATATGAGCTCATATACAGGTCTACTGTATAACTTTAGAAAGCTCATTTACGAATGGATCTAATATTCAACCTTGAAACCAAATTACATAACGACAGTTGGCTGGCATACCACAGGAAGGTCAAGACATGCCTTTAATAGTGCCTAAAACCCACTCATGAGGGCTGCTTCAGGGAGGACCAATTGAACCTTGGCATGGTGGAGCCCCCAGTCATTATTTATTCAACAGAATTCCAACAGTCTGTTGGGACAGAACACAATCAACTCAAGTCTCCCAACTCATCATGACTTTAACATCGTGTATGACTCTTCAGCAAAAATAAAATACAACAAATTTTAAAAATCACCTTGTAATCCAATACTTGTTGAGCAATCTACTGTTGTATGTAGGCCTATATATGTATATAGTCATGGTATGTGGACTCACTCATGGAGGCAGTCAGTGTGGAGGTAATGAATCACAGACATTGTCCTGTCAAAAGCGTCTTATTTGTTTACAGCTGCAGACAAGCATGTGCTGTTGGGCATTAACCATTCTGAGGAGGGCGGAAGAGAAATGTATAAAGCAGGGAGGTGCTCTCTTGCCCAGTATTAATGAGCACTGTGTGCCGGGGGTGTCAAGGAGATGGATTCTTCGTTATCACGTTGATCCTCGCTGCTGCAATTCTTGGCAACATTCGTGCCTTGGCACCAGATGTGTGGATTAATTGTGGCAACTGCAACACCAAGTGGTGATTTATGACACTACAGGTCATCGTCAGGAGAAGGCAGCCTTGAGGTATACCTTAAGGAAGACTTTAAATCACGATGCCAGTGTCCCTCAAGCTCCACATTCATCCAACTGGGGTATTCTGCTGTTTTCTAAATATACTCCCGAGAGTGATATTAGAAGAAAATTACTGCAAAACAAGTATGTCAATATTAACTATGCTACATAGTGATATAGGCTCTATGCACACATATGTCATACTTCAGAATGATACAAATATATTTACACACAATGGATTGTATATGCGAGTGAGAAGTGCTTAGAGGTACATTTTGAAGCCCTCAGATTTGAATGAAAATCTCCAAAACCTGTTCCAACTTAAATGCCTTTGTTATACCTTGGTGTTTCATCTAAGCTCCCAAGGATAAACTTTTACCTTAGCGCCTGCACTTCATTATTAATATAATAAAATGATTCAGTTTTCTTCATGAGTGAGTCTTTGTTTGTGGTCATCACAGGGTTAAACAAAATTATTGCTTTAAATAAAGTCTTAAGCGTCCGTCCACAGATCTTTTTATTCTTTATATTTTCAAGCATCTGCTTCAACGGCAAGCCTTGAACAGTGAATAGAACTTCAACCCCAACCCATGTCATGCTGCAGCACTTTAAGCTTTCAGTTAAACAATGTATGGTTTGAAGTGATTTCAAACCCCCATAGCTATGTTTTTGAAAAGTTAAGCAACCTCTTCTGATCTAAAATTATCTGGAGGAGTTTAAGTAAAAATGCGCTCCTTCAAGCAAACTGAAAAGCTTCGCTATCAGGCTTAACTGCTGTGTCAAAGTCAAAGTCAGTCAAAATCAAAAGTACCTTTATTTAAGCCGGGTAAACACTCAGCACACAATGTCAGTTTTTCAGCGAAGCCCTGACAATAACAATATATTAATAACACATGTAAATTTAAAATAATAATGTATAGACAGAATAAAATATTATATAATAGTAAATAATGGTAAAAACAAAGTTAAAATCAGATTAATCGTGCATTTAAAACATGATGAATATTTGTTCTGAAATTGAATTGTTCTGAAAACAGTCAAAGTTTCAAGTGGGAATGCTAACGTGTGTTTAGCGTAAGTTTTTCAAATTCGGCAATCTGATTTATATAGATTTCATCAAATTATTTGACATTGCTATCCCAGTGATATGTTAATACTTTTCTCTCTGTTGTGAACACAGAGGAAGCTCAAGCAAGATAGAGAACGCAATAGCAAATTAAGCATTTTTTATAATTTAGATATAGATAGATATCAACATGCATGTATATGGATGGATGATAAAAATGTAATTCTATTTTCATTTATGATTTGAAAATGACTCCGGCTACAAAATGCTTCAAATGAAGAACCACAACACACTAAAAAACGTTTATATAGTGATATGCATTTGGGATAATTATTTATGTACAATCCGAATAATTTAAGTGATTGCATTTTCCATACATCAAAGATAAAATGTTGATGAAATAGAATTGTGCAGCTGGTATTGATTGAATGCATTTTAAAGACAGCTTGATATTAGATTAATGGAGACAGGTTCATCGGTGGCAATGAGAAACCTTGTGCGTTTGTCATCCAGAAAATTTCAGGTTTTGTTCAAACCTGTTTGAATCACATTCCACTTTGCTATTCACATGGAATCACATGATATCAGACCATCCTTTTGGCATTAGAATAACATGTCAAAGGAATTTCGAAATAAATTTAGAATATCCAGAAGCAAAAATTTAATTCAAATGAAAATTAGAGACTTCTTTCTTCTTTCAGAAAAATTTCCATTTTGCCACAAAGCCGCAACCTTCTGTCATTAATCAGAATTTGCACGTCACCATTACATGATAGAAAGGAGCTTTAAGCTCATCATTAATGGTTATTATGGTTTATTACACACTTGCAGAAAAACCGGGCTGCCTTGCACAACCACCCAAAAGCACATACCATTCTGAACCTTCAAATATCAAATGCCATAAACTGACTTGTCCCACATGCCCAATTAAGTTATCATTGTTTCATATATTTGTAATTGCTACTGAATGTGAAGAACTATGGGTTGGAGCTTTAGAAAAATTGTCATTTTTACACATAATAAACCTACTGCCCTGTCATTTTTGTGGGTGCTACAAGAATGAACCTAATCACTCTTGATACACATACCGAATAAATGGGCAGTGCATGAATCTGAAAAAAACATCTTAACTCTATAAACTACAATAGGTAAACTCAGAATCGATAACTTTGTTGGATAAATGAGCTGCAATTGTTGTGGAGTAGTAATTACGATGTCAGCAGATAGTATGTGATTGAAGATGATTACAGGCAGAAAATGACATAACTGAGCCATTACAGCAATGCATTGGATAAATTTATAGTAATCTATACTTCTAATTACTAGCTGCCATTGGACTTGCCGTAGCATATATACACTATGACACTCTCCGGGGAAATTCATGAGTGAATGAAGCCCTGTTGGAAAAAAAGGCCTGCATTCATATTCTCTCTTATATATTGCAGTGACTTGAGTACCAAAGTTCTTGGACAGCTAATGCAAATCATCCCTAACACAACTGCAGCGGGCACCTAATGAAAATTGCCATATCGAATTTCATGCTTTCTCAAAAAAGAGAGTATATCGATTATTCTTTATCACTTCAAGAATTTCATTATTTGCATTCCACTGTACAGAGCTGTACAGTGCCCTTGTAGTCTAGTTGTAGTACTGAAGAAAGATTGATTTTGAAAATGTATGCACTTACTGAAAGTTATCCGAATGTGTTATCATCACTTGATTGATATTTAGGGCTTTTGATACAAACTGATTTAGCCAAACTTCCAGCTCTTTAATGGGAATAGCATGATTTCAAACACAGATGTTCCAACAACAGGCTTGTCATTTGACAAAACACACGCCACTAGCGAGTGTTAGAAGTATGGAAATGGCATGATATTAAAAGCCTGTGGGGTTTATTAAAGCTCCATGACACAAAGAAGCTCCATCAAGATGGAACATAACAATCCATCAGCCGTGCACGGCCCACAAATTTCGTTGTTAATGAAGTATGCTACATGAACTCCAAATGTAATAAGCAGGCACATAAAATCTCTGAAATTACACAAAATTAACCATTACAAGCAACCATTACCATAGATGTGTGTGTATGTGTATGTATTTGAGTTTTACGTCTCATCAGCATGTCAGGGCATTACCATAGATATTATAATTTTAAATAACTGTCTTGGCATAGATTAGCAGATGTGCTGCAAAATGGTCAGGAGCTGGTTTTTTCACAGCACTGAGGAAAATCTAAAGCAGATAAATTCTGTAAACTATGCAAGCATCAATGTATATAGAATATGATCACCCTCAGCATAGTGCGTAGCATTGACATTAGAGCAGGGCATTTGGAGTCCATCCAGTCAGATTTTGATTAGCACCCTTAAAAAGTCATACATACACACTATGAAAACCTCAAGGGAACTCCGTAAGTTGTATGAGATAATAGCATAACGCCCATCTAGATTTACTGACCAATGTGTAAATTTTAAGATCTGGAGGGCGGCTAAGGAAGCAGCATTTCAGATGAAATAAGATTCCCACTATGAATTTCTTATAATAGATTTAAAAGAAAGATTTAGATGTGTTTGTAAATATATTTTGCTTGTTGTATGAATTAACAAGAATCAGTTACTTTGATTAATAGAATGTCAAAAATAAATTTAGGTTGAGGTGGCTTCTTTCTCAGACATGTCCTTGAGAGTTTGGCCACAACTCCATCTTGTGACCAACATCACGTAAAACATTTTTTACATAGAATGGAGAATCATTCAAAGCAAAACAGAAACATAGATTTGATGAAATGTTATAAATTATAAAATATTTGTTTGTGAATGTGAACACAGTATTTACCATGAGAACTGATAAACCTACTCAAGGTGATAACAAATTTTGTCAGAATGATTTCAATAGTTGCATCAGCACGCTGATTGATTGATTGATTGATTGATTGATCGATTATTTAGAAATCCATACAGGTTACAAAATTAAATAGAGAAATGAAACAAAGATGTAACAATGGATGAAGATCCAGGAGGACGCACTAACGTCCCAAGACTTAATTCCAGTTCAGTCCTGTGGTGAAGAAACAAATGCAGGATGGAGAGTATGAACAAATGATGTGTGACCAGAAAAGAATAAATAGATTAAATGATTTAGGTAGTATACATACACATAACATAAATATAAAATATATCATATAACAACAAATGGATTGACCTCAATTTAGCAAGATCTTTCTTTTAGCCACATCTTGACTTGTTTCTTAAAAGAGTCATTACTGTTTGAAAATTTTATCTGGTTTGGTAGATACACATGATGCACATGTGTCTTTATTCAAATTCCCTTTAAACCAGTTTCAATCCCATTTCAGTTTTTAAATTAATATGAAAATGGCATGATAGCAGACCATCAGCTTGAATGTGGAAATAGGGTGTTAGAGGAATTTTAGAAGCAATTTTTCTCTTCACCAAATCACTCAAGTTTGAGTTGTAATGAATGCGTGTGAAGCATGTTTCAAAACATGAGCTTCAACTAGGCAACAGGCTTGTCATCAGAAACAACACATTAGCAAGTATTACAAGAGGGTTATTAGCTGTTCATCAAAAGCCTCCTCATTTATAACAATCACTCAACTCAACTCAAACTGATTAAAAATGTCACCTAGATCGAGTCAAGTATGGAAATCGGTGCAAACTTGTATATAGCATTCAGATGTTTTTAAAAATTGGCAATCTAATTTAACAGACAGGTACAGAGATGGATACTAGAGATATAATTTCATTTTCAATTATGATTTGAAAATTACTCCTGCTACAAAAACCTAGTGTTATCTTCATTTGAAGAACCATTACACACTAAAACATTTATGCTGTGGAATGTGGATTATTTATGTACAATCCAAATAATTGAAGTGATTACATTTTCAACACATCAGAGAGGAAAATGTTGACAAATCAAGAATGTGCTGCTGGCATTGATTGAATGCCTTTTAAGAGAGCTTGCATTATATTAGATTAATGGAGACAAGGTTCATCGGTAGCAGAAAATCTAAGGTTTTGTCTAAACCTGTTTGAATCACATTCCACTTTGCTATTCATGTGGAATGACATGATATCAGACCATCCCTTTTGGCATGAGAATAACATGTCAAAGGAATTTCGAAATAAATTTAGAGTATCCAGTAGCCAAAATTGAATTCAAATGAAAATGCGAGAATTTTTTCTTCTTTTAGACAAATTTCCATTTGGCAACATGCTTGTCGTTAACTACAATTTGCACAGCGCCATCACATGTTAGAAAAGAGCTACATGTATAAGCTCATCATTAAAGGTAATATGGTTAAAACTCATTTGCCGAAAAACCAGGCAGCCTTGCACATCCAACGAAAAGCACACATCATTCTGAACCTTCAAATGTCAAATGCAATAAACTGGCTTGTCCCAGATGCCCAATTAAGTTATCACTGTTTCATACATCTGTAATTTTATACAATGCCATTAAAACCTACTGTCCTATCATTTCTGTTGGTGTTACAAGAAAGAACCTGATCACTCTGATACATGTACCTATACATTGCGCAATACCTAAATTGGAAAAAGACATCTTAACTCTGTAAACCCACAATTCATAACACAGTTGGGTGTGAATGAGGTGAAATTGTTGTGGAGTGGTAACTACGAGGTCAGCAGATCACTTCTTCACAACACTCGGACACAATCTAATTTGGATCATTTCTGCAAGTTGTGCAAACCTGAAAGCAGGATATTATGTGATGGAAGATGAAAACAGGCAGAAAATTATTTTATTTATTTATTTATTTATTTCATTTCACCTCCACAAAGGGAGAAAAAAAAATACAAATAATACACATTGAAAATGAGATAATACACAAAAATCATATGATTTATGTACATTTTAGAAATAAACATTATAATTGTGACAGTTTAGATAGCTGTTGTTAAAAGATGCACTAAAAAATGTTCATCAGAATATGGTTTTACAAACTTTTCATGAAAAAGTAACATTTTTAAAGAATCAACATGACCATCAAATGAATTAGTGCTATTTCTTATAGGAGGATTTAATAATAAAGATATGACTGATTCACCCCTCATTAAAACTCTTGACAATAATGTACCTGGTAAAATTTCATTACATAATAGAAAATGTGACACATAATACAAAAGTAAATTTCTACATGGGCTCTCTACCTGCCCTATCCTGTGAAGCAGATTGGTACAATTTCTGTGAACTATATCACTAACTTTATTCAAGCCCATCGCTTGTAACAATTGTGTATTATGAGACCTTTTGCTAAGACCTAAACATTGCTTCATAAGTTTACCTTGAACAGAGTCCATTTTATCAATGTCATTTGAATTCAGATGAACACAATCTGAACCATAAACAAGAGAAGGTTGACATATATGTTTATACAAATGTGCTTTAACATCAGTTGATGCCCCTGGATACAACATACCTGCAGATGACAAACTATAAAATGATTTCCTGCACTTACTGAATCGATGGTTTACATGATCAGAACTTGTACCCGTTTTATTATACACACAGCCCAATATTTCAAGGGTGCTAACATTCTCAAGTTTACTGTCATTTATCAACCATGAGGGTTCAACAACAAATGGATTATTTCCAATAATCATACATTTTGACTTCTCCTTGTTATAATTAAACCTCCATCTCTTACTGTAATTCACACAAAGGTCTAACATATGTTGCAGTCCAGTGATAGAAGAACTCATAACAGTCACATCATCAGCATAAGCAAAGGAATTGTAAATCATGTTACCAATTCGCACACCAGTGTCTAGTGATGACAATTCCAGTAATAACCCATTTATGAATATGTTAAAAAGATGTGGTAACAAAATACTCCCTTGTCTGGTACCTCTGGTTACAATAAATTTACTACTTAACTTACAATTCCATTTAACAACAGCATTCAAATTATTGTACCATTCATACAGAAATAACCACTTGTAAGCGGGAAGGACATCTATCAGTTTAACAAAAAGAGATTTGTGACAAACAGTATCAAAACATTTTTCTGCATCTAAACTAGCCACAAACAGGGGGCTTTGTTGTGATTTACAGTAACTTATAACATCAGTAAATAGGTTGCAAGCCATACTAGTACCTCTACCCTCTCGAAAACCAAACTGGGTATCACACAGTTTTACACTTGGGACAATTAACAGCTCTACAATCTTGGTATGAACAGAACTTAGTGTAACTGGCCTGTAGTGTTTTGTTATATTTGGATTTAATGTAGACTTCTTTAGTATTGGAATGATAATACCAGTGGTAAATACAGAAGGAACACAGCTTTTAGATAATACAATACTGTAAAGATTAGCCAAAAGTTCATACAGTTTCATGCATCTGCCATTCTTCAAGTGTTCAGAGGTAATTCCATCTATTCCAGGAGACTTCCCTGTTGGTAGATTAACTATGATATCACTGATACTAGAACTTGTGATGTGCTGGTGTATAACTTCATTTCTGCACTTGGTCTTGTGGTGCTCAACTTTAGCCCAATCTGTCAATTGTTCCTCAGTTCTTTTGCCACTGTCCGACATGATACCCTGGTAGAATGTTGCAAAGTCATTAGGACTCAGGTCAGAATTCACTTTGCTCCTTCTTAGGTACTTGATTTCATTCCAGAATGATGACATCTTTCTATCCCTTAATAATTTGTCCAATTTCCCGAGGTGTTGCTGTTGAGTGTTATTCACAGAGTGTCTTGATAGCTTGCGAAACTGTTTTTTCACCCATTTATAAGTATCATAAACAACACCGTTTCTGGGTCTGCCACTCTCCACCCACAACCTCCACCAAAATCGCTTCCGGTCTCTCATTCTACTAAGGTCTGGATTCCAGTATGGTTTTGGTAGATGTTTCTGTTTCGGTGTACATCCTGCTTCTGTGGCTGCCACATGCATTACCCAATTGATAGTATGAAGCTGATCATCTACTGACTGTTGAATCATATCATCAGGAATGTTACTAGCCAAAAAGTCAATATGAGAAAGCTTTTCCTCCACGATTCTTGAATAGGCAGCAACTTTCAATTGATCATTCCATTTTGCTGGTATATATTGACAGCTGTAATCATTTTGGTTTTGACTGCTCCTTGCTATTGGAGAAGTTGCGACTTTAGTCTCCAAGTATAAAGGTAAATGATCACTAACATTGTCTTCGTCATGTTCCAGAATGGAGCAAACGGATGTTCCATTTGAATGATCCACACTTAAACAATGGTCAATCCAGGTGAACTTCTGCGAAGTGTGACAAAAATAAGTATAGTTCATTTGCTGATCATTCTCAAAGTCTTGCACATTCATACCATTGTCACAAATAAATTCATATAATATCCGCGAGTGCTTATTATAGCCTGGTGTCTTGTACCATGTCTTATTCAACCGATCTCTCAAAGGTAGTTGAGCATTAAAGTCACCCATTATATACAATGGACAGGTAGCACCATACTGGTTTATAATGGACTGCAGTTCATCAAGCACCTCTATGTATAGATCTGTTTGGTTATGATCGCCAGAATAAAAAGGCATATACACATGCAGCACTATTTGTGCTGTACCTTTTGAATTGCAAACTTTCACACCCACAATCCGATCTGAATTAAGTGGTATCTCTTCATATGATAATCCAGCATAAAATCGACAGATGAGAGCAATACCACCAAAAGGTCTTCCTGAGTAAGTGGGGTCAATGTCATTCATGGACGAGTTTGCAAATACACTTAAATCTTTATGTAGCAAATTGTCTTTAATCATTGGTAACTCACCTGGTCTTAACCAGGTTTCACTTATACCAATGATATCACAGTCACAGAGAAGTTTAGAAATATATACATGCGATTGTTTGAATCCTTTAACATTAAAACCAATAGTCCGCAGGCGCTGGCTGCCCCCATCTTGATGCTCTCCAGCTATTGTTGTTAAATTCCCGATTTTCCCAGTTGGCGTTACTGTATCTTCCATTGTGAGACAGCACTCGTTGTGGACCGCCTCTGAAGGGGCGGTTGTTGTCACGAAAGGGATGATTCATCCGACGCTGGCAGAAAGGACGTACAGTGATTATATAGCTCAGCCATTGCAAATCATGCCTAACACAACTGTAGCAGGCACCTGATGCATAAGGCCATAAAGAATTTTATGCTTTCTTAAAAAAGAGCACATATTAATTATTTTTCATCACTTCAAGAATTGTACTAGTTTCACTACACTGTAAATGGTGCACTTCTAGTCTAATTACAGTACTGGTGACAGATTGATTTTGAAAATGTATGTACTTACTGAAAGTTATCCCAATGGGTCATCATTACTTGGTTGATATTTAAAGCTTTGGAAACAAACTAATTGTGCCAAACCTCCTGCTCTTTAATGGGAATAGCATGACAAAGACACGAAACCACCAGAAAGAGAACAAGCAGTGTTTGAAACATACGTTCCCAGCAACAGACTTGTCATTTGACAAAACACACGCATAACAAGTGTTAGAAGTATGGAAATAGCATGATATTAAAAGCCTGTGGGGTTTATTAAAGCCCATTGACACAAAGAAGCTCCATCAAGATGGAACATAACAATTCAGCAGCCGTGCACGGCCCACATATTTCATTGTTGATGCAAAAAGTTGCACGCACTTCTGGTGCAATAAGCAGGGCAATTAAAATCTCGGAAATGACACAAAATCATAAAGCAACCATTATCATAGATATGTGTGTATGTGTGTGTATTTGAGTTGTACGTCTGGTCAGCACCTGAGGGCATTACAATTAATATAATTTTAAACAATTTTCCTGGTATAGATTTGCAGATGTTCTGCACAAGGGTCAGGAGCTGTTTGTTCCACAGCACTGAGGAAAATCTAACACTGATAAATTGTGTAAACTGTGCAAGCATCAGCTTTGGCATATAGAATGAAAATTCTGATAACCCTCAGCAAAGTGCAGAGCAAAGAGAAAAAAGTAGGGCATTGGGAGTTCTTTGGTCACATTTAATTCACATTACGACCCTTGAAAAGTTTTACATACACACAATGTAAACTTCCAGGTAAATTCATAAGTTGTATTAGCTAAGAGAGTAAAGTCAATCTAGATTTTGTGAAAAGGCTACTGATCAATGTGTAATTAACTGGAGGGTGGCTAAGGAAGCTGGATTTCAGATGAAATACGATTTTTCAAAATACAGATTTAAAAGAAATATTTAGATATGTATGTAAATGGCACTGCCATAAAATTCTCGCAGCATTTTCATAAAACTACTGCATTATCTTCATTATTCCATGCAGAAGGCCAATGTATCTTTTTAAAGGACTTGACAAATGGGCAGATAGATAAGATTAGATAGAGAAGATCAGATCTATAGATAAGCTTAGATAGACAGATAGATAGATAGATAATTTGATAAATGGGCAGATTTCACTAAATTGTTGATGTTACATAACTGAGATCAATAAAACCATAGCTATTCAGAGGTGACTGTTTACTATTAGACTGTTACATAATTTGTTGATAGTTAATGAAGATTATGTAACCTTAAGTGTTGTTATGATTTCTTACTTGGTGATCTATTTAAATCATTAACATTTGTTTTGACTCTTAATTTTTATTCCTTCACTTCTTGCAATCAGGTAGTATAGAAGATAATCATCTCCAATGTTGATAAACAATGTCATGTTGATTTAAATCCCTGAAATATGTCATTGGAGGTTGTTATAGGACAAGACTGAAATTTTAAATCTATTTTAGAATTTATTTAACATATTTTAGGTATTTACCAAACTAAACTGGCTAAACTACTAGCTCCACTTTTATGGCAACTACAGGGACTTCCTGTCCAGGCAGTCACTGCAGACAGTAGCGCCACACAGAATGAGCTGTCTTTATGCTAAGTGAGCTTTGCACATGGCTGCCTTCGGCAGCCATGAGCTGCGCTCATATAAAAATCTATTCTGCATTGTAGTTCTGGCTTGTTGTATGAACTAACAAGAATTAGTTAATTTAGTAAACAGAATGACAAAAATTAGTTTAGGTTGACATGAATTCTGTCTCAGACATGTCTTTGGGAGTTTGGGCACACCTCCATCTTGTGACCAAAATCAGCTATAATAAATTTTTACAGAGGATAGAGGATAAGTCAAAGCAAACAGAACTATAGATTTGTAAATGATAAAAATTTGTTTGTGAAAACAGTATTTACCTTTGTCAAAACGATTTCAATAGCTGCATCAGTACACTGATACACATGTGTCTTTATTCAAATGCCCTTTAAACCAGTTTCAATCCCATTTCAGTTTGTAAATTAACATGAAAATGGCATGATAGCAGACCATCAGCTTGAATGTGGAAATAGGATGTTAGAGGAATTTTAGAAGCAATTTTTCCCTTCACCAAATCATTCAAGATTGAGTTGTAATGAATGAGGGTGAAGTACATTTGAAAACATGAGCTTCAACCAGACAAGAGGCTTGTCATTAGAAATAACGCATTGGTGCGTATTACAAGAGGGTTAATAGCAATTCTTCAAAAGCCTCCACAATTACAACAATCACTCCACACAACTCAAACTCCATCACAATATCACCTGGATCGAGTCAAGTATGGGAAATTAGTCCAGGAGGGTAAATCCGTCCACCCCCTAATACATGTCAAGTAAAGTACGTAGTGGTCCATAAATGACTGCAGCATAGCTACTCTCAGCATTAGTTCTTGATTACATGCAGGGATGTAGCCCCTTGACAAAGTCTAGGCTTCAGGCTCTCGTCTCATATTACTTGTGAATTTCCCCAGAGCATATCATTGTGTATATATGCTTGTCCAATGGCAGTAATCAGAAAAATAGAATACTAGATCCCCCAATGCACTGATGTAAGAGATTCTTCAAGGCAATTTGCTGTCTGCCATCATCTTCGCTGCATCTTTGAGAATTTGCCCAACCCTGAGAAATGATCCAAGCATATTTGTCCCATTGCTGTGGAGAAGTGCGTCCATACCCTCTCACAACTACTGCTTCACAAAAACTGTGGCCAAATGGCAGGGAAGAAATAGTTTTGACATCTGCTTTTTCCTTTTACACTTCTATGCAACCAGATGTTTCGTACAGTGCACGTCCACGAAATTGGTCATGTGATGTATTCATGTAAATTTGTCCAAAATACAGCGTAGGTTTTGAAAAAATAGAAATTTGCAAGTAAACATTCATTGCTCCTTTTCATTTCAATTCACGTTACAAATATACTGTAGTTCCTTGAATTTTCTTACATTATGCAATTATATCAAAAGAGGTGGTTCCATATCTCCTAAATTGTGTAGATAGCAAACGTAAATGAGATTGAAACAGGTTTAATTGACAATAAGAATATTCAAAGGGAAATAATTTTGTAAACAATTGAAATTATTCAGTAATTGATGTTTACGAAGCTACCGTTAAATGCATCAGAACAACGGAAAGAATGTGTCATATCATATTATCACCTCACTTGGTTATTGTCTTGTGATGTCTTGCACGTGGTTGTCACATGTGACATACAGCAACATGATCGTGAGGAGATACTCAACAACACAAGTGACAGCAGGAATGTTTATATTGCATTTTCTGAATAATAGAAATGCAACATACTCGCTTTAGTATAAGCAGGCCTAATCATCACAACTCAAGTAGAAACTTATCCCCACAAGATATTCCCTAATTTCCTTACAGAGATAAATAAATAGAACCAATGCATTTAGCATTTGAAAGCTAAGGTCGGCTCCAAGCAATCCTTGCATATACAAAATGAATATTCTTAAGTGTGTTTGCAGACCTCTGGCACCTCACATAACTGAATACAAACCGGGTGAAACATACAATTTGTCAAATGAAAAGGTCAACTGATTTGCCCTAGGATATCGGTAAACACCTGGCAACCTCAAATCCAAATCCATTCATACACAGATCACGCAGTCTTCATCCTGTTATACTTCCAGCCAACATCCACTCTTCCAGTGACATGAGTAGTATGGAGATTCAAGCTCTATTGCTAGAATAAACCAGGGATAGTCCCACTGCACTACTTTTTGGTGGGTTTCATGACTCTATGCTTTAATGTCCTACTACTGAGTGAAGATTGGAATTATTCTACGTACACACTCCTGTTCTCCCCTTCACTTCATCAAATTTCATTAGGGACAGTTGAAGGTGACTTCGTGGCAGGTTATGAAAAAGCGAGTTTTACTACCTGACAGTATCTAACCATAATCATTACAATACATAAATTGCAATCTCTGAGTGCACATCCGGCCTGGTTGCAGAAGCTCAGAAAAAGGTTCAGGAAAAAGGCATTGTAAAATCTCAGGGTAAGAGACTTGATTGACTGAAGAAAATTATTGGATATGGGAGCCTTTTTGTCTGCCTCTTAACCTCTTTTTGGTCAGGTGAGTGTGTGACATCAGGCGTAAACTGCGAGGTCAACAACGCTGACCTAACTGAATTACGGAGTCATTGGCAAAGGTCGGATGATCACAATGTGTTGATCAATGCAGTTAGCAAGGCAATTAGATGGAATGCAGCGATAGTGGAAAGTGTTATTTTGAACTGCCCTGATAGAAGCAAATTGAACTACATTTTCACTGTGTGATGAGAATAGTGACTCTAGATGACCTGAGGAATCATTAGAAAGACCTGGGTGAAATTGGTGGTTATGTCTATCTGTGTGGATCATAACAGCCTTAGAACAGACCTAAAATTAATGGCTATGAAGATACCATGTGTTATATCGACACGTTTAGTTTCCTAAACTGCACTCTAAACACAGGGTGGTCAATATGACAACTCTAGAGTGGTAATTCCTGGTGCCTAAACCGACAACTCCTTGGGGTCAAAATTGCCAAAGGGTTGTCAAAGTGACAAATATCGGAATGGTAAGCTGTACCACTCTGTTAATCAGAGCTACCAGTTGGTGATCAAATTGACTTCCTTTCGGACACTTACATAGTCAACGCAGTCATTTTGATTATGATAGAATAGTCAAAATGATTTTCCAGGAAGTCACTACCAAATTTTGCAACCATTGCTACCCTAAAGTCACAGTGACAACCAAATGTCTAGAGTGTGACTTTCTCAACCAGCATCAGACATTGATGCACATACAACAATATTCAATGGGTTTGACTTTTGCTGTAAATTAGAATATGTTTGGTGTAGATCCTCATTGAAGTGGTTTGTTGCTTGGTTTCAACATAAGAATAATTACTGATTGACAGATTCAGATCAGCTGAAGATCACAAAGACTCTTGCATCCTATCCATTAAGCCTTTTTTATGGCAAGGGACTGCCTGAAGCTTGGAAGAATATTTTACAGTTTCCATTCTTCGAGAGTTACTCTATTCCATAACTGCATTGTGCCGTAGGCTAAATTTGTAAAGAGGTATGCTCTTCAAGGTTCAAGTCTTTATGAGTGTCTTGCAAGTGTCTTTAAAAGTGTATCAGAATGAAAGATGATGTGCCTTAAGAATGCTGCTGATGCTTTGAGATTGACGATGCAACAAAAATGAACTTTGAAAATATTTTGAAGATGTGAATCAATGAAAAGGAAGGCACTGTAGTTTGTGATCACATTTGCAACCTCAAAAGCATAGAGGGTATACGTTTACATATTCTTTACATTTACTTTATATGATGTTCAAGATCAATATAGTTTGTCATGTGGTGAATATACATTCAAGAAAAATGACATTGAAGTTCCATTAAAGTATCACATTCACTTGAAAGATGCTTTCAGTTTTTATTCAAACTTTGGAAAGTGTAACAGAATGACTAATGGAAGGTTTCTGAAAGATGTTTGAGAAAAAAAAAGTTTTTCAATGACCCTGTCAATTTGACTGTGAGGAGGAATACCAGTAACATGACCATAATATGTAAACGATGAAGGTAACAGAAGACCATATCAATTATGACGTAAAACATATATTGTGTATATTACATTCTCACGATGTAAGACTTCCTGTTGGTTTTTTATATCTCATACTCAGTTAATTTTTTATTTGTATATTATTTTTCTCTATCTGCAGCAGCTCCTATGCATGTTTATTCAAAAACAGAGGTTTGCATTGGAAAGTAGGTATTTTGATTTGATATCAATCAATTAATGCATATGTCAATCATAATCTTGTTTATATGATTTTTGTCTTCAAATTCAGACAGTGATGGATGTTTGGGACTATCGCCCCCCCCCTTTGAGTGATGGCTATCAGGATCTCCATGCATAATGCCATTAACCCCTAAATTTGTTGCAGAAAAGAGATACTGAGATGGATAGTAGACAGTGAAAAGATAGTACTGTAGAGGAATGAAACTATTTTAGACAAATATAACAGTACACCAATTGCTGGAAAGAAATTCAGAATGCAATTAAAAATAGTGTTATTGATCCAATTTAGAAAAATATCAAAAATTAAAGCCGCCCATGTAAATTCATCTGGAAATTCTGCCACATTTAGTTTCTGATGCAAATCTTACTAATGCTTGCAAACTCATTCCTGACTTGATTGATTTTATTTATTCCACTTGTTTGTGTTGAAATCTCAGTAGCTTGAAACATCCAATGAATCTAAATTTCCAGCACAGAAAGGCAGTTTATATGAATTGCTCAGAATGCTGACAATAATAATTTTCACCCCCTTTATGTTGGACGATACTTAAAAAATTGTAAATTTCATTGCAAATCAATGTTGAATGTTGAGGCAGAATGGATGATATTTTTGAATGTAGTAGTCACAGTTCAGACAAAGACGGTGCAATTTACTTTTATTGGTTCGTCAATAAGTCGATGCATCAAAAAACAGCATTAATGAGACATCTAGATGTTATCATTTTGTGATTTCAAGGGGCTGGATGTGAACAAAAGCAATGATTATGAATTGTGCTGTAACTTTCCAGTTGTGTTTTTAAAACTATAAAAATTCTGTTGTGTTTTACAGATTTTTAGAATTTTTTACTCAGATTCGATATTGGCTGAAATAATTATTGTTGCTTCATGCAAAAATGATTGGTGATAGAAGCGTTCTCCTCTTTCTGCGCTTCAAAATTCAATTGAATAATTTAGAGTTATTTCCGTTGCATAAGGACCTTTTTTCTTTGCCTTCTTGATACGTTCTTATCAGAATAAAAAATTCAATGCGAAAACGAGGAGTGTTTGATAGGACGCAGATTGAGGGATCGAATAGACCTAATTTGTGCTTCTTGAAAAATCTTGCTACTACACATGTGGCTCACCAAGCTGCTGCAAGTTGTCGGTCCAGTGGACAGAATACAAATAAATAATTCCAAATACTAAAGGGATTATATCACTGAGGATAATGCCACTGAATGATATTAGGATTCTTGTATGACACTTCATCCCCAGGACTTATTGAACCTAGAAGCAGCAATTTCTTGAAACAGAATAAACCTTGGTGTTATCTCATCATTACATCTGCTTCTGACATAAAGCAATATAACACAGCTGAGCAACTAAAATTGCCAACATTCTGCTTGAACATATTGTCTGGTACAGCGTACGTGAGGTCTGGCCGTGGCCATGGCCAGGATGTAATTGTTTTTCCCAGGCCTTTGGTGTCAGCAAAAGTTCTGTGACTTCTGTGACAATATGAACTAATGTAAGGCTGTATCTTTAGCGGGCCATTTTATTGGTAGATGTTCGTGAGAAAAATGCTTAGGCCGGTTGTTTGGATGAACTCCATCTGCGGTGGGGAATTTCGAGTAAATAAAGGAAGGCTCACATCCAAAAATAAAAAACAAGTCTTTTGGCATTTCACTGACAAAAAATAAATAAATATATGAAGGGTCTGAACACAAACAGATTCAACTCAGTCAAATTCAAGACCACAAAAGTTCAGCCAAAAAGATCTGTATAATACTACCTCAGTTGTGTCTCCCTGTATAGCACTTACCCACAGAAAGGGAGCCAGCAGGAGCTCCTTTCCCTCAATGTCTCTCACCCAGGAGTGTCCTAATGAACACTAAGAGGTCCAAAGTGTTCAAGACATGATTTGGAGAGACACTCAAAGCCCACATTCCTGTCAATGAAGGCAAAAAGCTGTCGAATCCAGTCTAAAGCATTTAAGACTTCCCAGCTGTAGCATGGCTCCCACCCATTGGCCTTTGTAAAGTTTGAATTGACGTTGTTAAGAGTGTGTAGAATTAGATAAATTGAATTAGCTTGTTATACAAAATCGCTGTCACAAGTCAAATATAGTTTGGCAAGGTCAATGTAAAGCGGCATTTATAAATGTTAAAAAGACATGTACATGTATTGTATGCCCACAAAACAGCACACAAAATGCAGAAGTAATGGAATGATAACTAAATAAAATTCTCCAGCAATATCTCAACATCACAGAAGAGGAAAACACTTTCCATCCTTGATTGTGTCTCTCTTTTTTTTTCTTTGCTGTTTACCATCACACAACCACAGAACCCCTGTCCCCTCCCTTCTCATACTAGAACCATCCAAAAAGCAATAACATCTACACTGCCAACCCATTTGCCAGGTCCAGACTTGCAGCCCAAAATAACACATAACTAGTTTAGGGAAACTACAGAGTATGACTGGTCTTGTTAAGAGCTGGAAACATGACAGCCCTGTCATCGATCACAGTAGTGAGCGGGATTATATTATCAGAAAGTTGGCACATCAACTCCACTGAATGGTCTCTGCCTGCATGGGTTCAAACCCACTGATGGGCATCTGCAACATTCAACAGCTCACTGTGCCATAAATAGCTCCTGACTAAGGTCCATTCCGCATGACCTACCCAAAATCAAAGCGGTTGTATCCAGTGTTCTACACTTGGCAACGGAAAAACCCTGCACATTCCTAAACTAATAGCGTATGTGGCCAACTCCCAGCCCTACCATCACTCATCTATCACATGGCAGTCACCATGTTTGCATATAATAGGCCGAGTGTGTGATCTGTAAGTATAAAAAAATTAAGTACCAGTATATATATTGTATAAGCACTGCAATTTTCCATAATATATTTGACAGATAGAATGGAAAGAGAGAAAGAGATATAGATCATGGAGTTTTCAAAACTAGTAAGCTGACAAAAAAAATGACATATTTAAATTATGTAGGATTGAATAGTGCTGTAGATTATGATACAGATCTTCATCGACCTTTATCAATCAATCGATTTGATAAACGGTCTATCGTATGCCTTAGTTATCAGCACTCATCAGGTTTATTTCCACTTGTGCGGCCAGTCAATGAAGGCAATAACAATTTGATGAACCACTTTGTTCCTCGAGGCAATCTTTATGGGCAGTAACCGGAATATTAAAGTGGCATCCTTGAGATAATTAGCAAAATTGGCCAGGGACACTCCATGTGAGTGAGTGCTGGCTTTACCAATAACGATTTTACTCCAGACTCTGTTAGTAATATCGAGCAAAACAGAACAGTTATAATACTACTTGCTATGAAAACAAAGAATGATTTTCACTACAATTTACTATGATTGACGGCAGTGATTTCCTGTAATTCTTTCTTCAAGAAAGTACACATCAGTAGTGTCCATGCCATAACTGCAGTGCAAAATGTAGGACTTAAGGCCTCAGATCACCAAGAAATTTATATTTTTCGAAAATCATTTGCAAAATGCTAGTACTTGTAGGTAAGATTACAAAAAAAAGTTTCCCATTATTCTGTATGCACAGCAGCATGAGAGTATGAGGTTAACAATGAGTCAACATGTTATATTATTATACATTTATCCCCTGACACTGAAAGTAGACTTTTCATCTGAATGAAGTTTACAGAACAACCGTCACCAACCCATCCACTTCCTTCGGTGACCAGTCTTGCAGAAAAAAAAATAACGTGCAAGCACTTTAACAGCTGCTTGTAGATAGACTATCTATCTGGCCATCTATATATCTATCTATCTATCTATCTATCTAACTATCTAACTATCTAACTATCTATATTTGTCTATATATATCTCCCTTCCTTTCATGCTTCCTTCTTTCCTTCATTCCTTCCTTCTTTCCTTCCTTCCTTCCTTCCTTCCTTCCTTCCTTCCTTCCTTCATTCCTTCCTTCCTTCTTTCATTCCTTTCTCCTTCTCTTCTTTTATTGGTTTAAGCTTTTTAATGAATTTGTAAACAATCCCCCTGGCTGGCACTTTGCAGCTGCTATCACTGCAGCAGAACATTTAAAATTCGCGGGAAAAATGTACATTTTACTTTAGAAAATAAAAATTTATTGTCACAGAAGTTTACCAAAAGTTGATGGAAGCAAGATAATATTCTATTCAGACTGCATGCCAAGTTTTAATGACATAGGTGAAACAGCACGACCAGGGCAGTTGTCATAAGTTTTCCTGAAACTCCTCTCGTAATACAGGCTGCAAGCAGCTGTAAAAACCAAAAGAATTATACATATGTTTGAAGAAGGCGGCTGATATACGACACCTGTGGGGCCATAGCTTTACCCGATCAAAGACAGACTTGTCAAGTCTGCATCTCACAGCAGCACCACTGACCTCACAAGATGGAATTCACAGGAAAATGTCAAGCATTTCTCTTCCATTGGTATGTGCTGTGCATGTCAATATGAATCCACCAAACACTGCGTCAGCCATTTTGAGACCAACAATTTTCTTTTGGGAAACCACTGGGTATGAGGTATGCAGTGTACAATAGTGGTCAGTGACCTGGCTAAGGTTGTATTGGCAAGTAAAAGAAAACTGACAGGTTTAGTAGAAGAAGACCTAAGGCATTGCAAAGACACTTAACTCTGGTCAATGTATGCAAAGTGGGATTAGGCAAGTCTCAGTAATCCAGCTGGGCCAACACAACCAATGGTCTGCCATATATGGAATGGGGTGGAATTGCAGGGTTCTGTGAGAAATATATGATTGCATCCTCGGGGACGAGGCGGGCATTGGGGTGCAAGGGTTGTCAGTCTACAAACAGTAGTTTATCATTTCTATGTTATGTTGATTATGAATGGCAGACATGGTTAAGGCGAATATACAGTAACTGTTTGTCGGTCGGTGTGGATGGCACTCTGAATCTAGCTAAATTTGATGTGCTTCAGAAGACATTGTGGGTTTGATTACATACTTTGGCCAAATCGGAGTTCAATGACAGCACACTTGATTAACAAATAGTAGAACTTCAAATTGTAGTTTGTTTGTTTGTGTTTTATGCCTCTGCCGGTCTAATCAAGACTAATCAAGACTAAGTGGACAACTGAAAGATATGAAGCCTGATCACATGAAGACAGCTGTACATAGAGATTAGTTTCCAATGTGGAAACTTTTTAGCACACACCAATAGGCATCTTTTGGTAGAAGGCCACATTTCTATTGAAGCAGTTCCTCACATGTTACAAGTAAACATCAGATTAATCAGTGCTCAGCAATATTTCAAAAAGAATTTGACCTTTCACAGCCTTTCAAGTGCGGCAGCTTCACATCAATTCTTTTTTACAGAAAAGTTTTTAATGGGAATTTCACAATATCATTCAAGGACAAATGGATAGCCATTACCATGTCCTGCATGAATAGAGCAATGCATCTCAGAAATCAGGAACTTCCTCCATGACAACGAACTTTGCAACAATGGACACAAAGCAGGACTTCTGCTTATTGGCACTCCAATTCTATTGAAGAAACTTCAAACGTAATTAATCGTTATATCGCAAGAAAAGATTAGTCTCTTGTCACACAGCATTCGTTTCAGTCTGTCTGAATGTGTGTCAATCAGTATGTCTTTCATTTATTATACATAACATTATGTAACAATAGCATTATCCAATTGGTCCTTTCGGTCTCGCCCTTCATAATCAATCCTCAAGAAGCGTCATTCTATATACTGAGCTGATCAGATACAGATATACACTGTACATATCTCTACCAAAATGATGCATAATGAATCAATGATCATTGATCAGCATAGCATATTAGTAAGGATTGAAATGCATGGGGTTGCAATGGTACATGTACCTAAATTTATTTTAATATGTGCTTTGTACATTTCTGAGCCAAATAAGAAAGGACTCCACAGAACAAAGCCTCATTTGTGTGTCAAGGACAGATCAGTAACCAGGTTCATAGACTTCTGAGGACTTCTAAGCTTTCTTGTGACCTTAAAACAAAGATAATATATTTGGAATGAAATGCAGAAATGAATCATCAGCTTACATGAACTCTGTGTCCTGAATTTGCATTTGGGCAATTCCGTAAAGTCTGACTCAAAGATTGGACACTTTAGCAGCTTGTTTAGCCCTACCATTACACCTCAGCTATTTCATTGTTATCCAGGCATGAGGGCAGGTTATAGGGGTATCAGACAAGCCATCAACCAAAGCTCCAAGTGTAACTGGAGCTGAGCTACAAAGCAAATATCATGGTGTCGGACGTACATCACACGGTGTACGTCCGACACCATGATATTTTGCCATAGCTCGACTCCTGTTACACTTGGAGCTTTGGTTGATGGCTTGTCTGATACCCCTATAACCTGCCCTCATGCATGGATAACAATGAAATAGCTGAGGTGTAATGGTAGGGCTAAACAAGCTGCTAAAGTGTCCAATCTGTGAATCAGACTTTACGGAATTGCCCATTTGCAAATGAGATGCATTTTAGAGATTGAAATGTTTGTAAAATTTGTTTGATCTGAAAAACTAATCACTCAAGAGCTGTACTTGCTCTTCCCTGTCATTATATAAGAGGATTGATTTGTTAATACTCTGTTTGTCAGACTGATGGCCCATTTCTGTCATTGATATTTCACCTAATTCTGATATTGTGTCCCAACTCCTAATAATGAATGAAGAACAGCAATGAGTGATGACTTATTAAATACCATCAATACTCAAAGTAACAATTTCATGAACTAAAGGGACTTGAAATAGGCCTTCAAAGGAAATCAAGTCTGTATTACATGAATGGTTGATTGAGGCATTAAATGAATGACGAAACGACTGGAATTGAACCTTGGACCAAGTAATTGTAAACTGAGTGTGCTAACACCTAATTTGGCCACTCTTAGTTAATTTTCGCTCATCAAAGCAGTGTTTTATGAAACCTTTCTCTGAAATATAATTGTTACCCCACAAGGTCAATATCTTACAGCTACCATTACATCTGCACTGAAATCAGCTGTCTAGTCAGCCCTTGCTACAGCAGCAGCAAGTAAACTGAGGTCCCACCAAAAAGTAGAAGTAAGCTCATTGGTCGTCTATGAATTATTTTTGACTTGACAAGTCAACAAGGTCACTTCAACTAATTTGTCAGTGATATTAGCGCCATCCATCAGGGCCAATGACCAGCAGTAAAATAAGTAGATTCAAGTCATTCCAACAGAACAGCTCGCAGCATGCCATTAAAAACTAGAAAAGTCTGTCAAGGTCTCGCAAAATCAATAGACAAGTCCATGTCAATTGGGTTGGAAGTAAATTGGATTAAAATAACCTTCAAATACAAGTTTGTGTTTGGAAGGTCTCGACGTAGTATACCTTTGCAATCACTCATATTATCAAGCATAAATCAAGTAAAATATATTGATGATTTTTAGAATCATCCATTCCCAGCAGAAAATGCACCACCTAAATAGTTTCAACAAATAGAGCGTCTTTCTGTATGAACGAATGTGTTATATCCTCAATTGTGCTCAGACGCTTTTGGGACACAGACCTTACTCTTATAATTCATCAGAACCAACCTTTTTTTTTAATTCTTTGTCTGATGCACAATTTATACATATTTGTTGGTATTTCCTGGATGTCTGTGTTTGGTATTCGAAAATATGGGCAAACAACAAATCTATTAATGCAACCGTTTTTTTTTTCCTGCAAGTAACGCATCAAATTACTGTAGCTCTATTATATACTTATACGACCCACGTCATAAATTTTATTCTAAATCCAGCTAAGTGGAAGCAATATTTGCGCATTGAATGCTGAAATTCTTGTTGAGCCAGTAGCCTGTCTAATTTGGAATGTAAGGATGACAGATTTAACATCTGCCATAATTGCAAACAGTTAAATATCGACAGTCATGTAAACTTCAAAGCTATACATGTGCACATAGTTCATATCAGACACAATATCAAAATACTATTTTAAGAATCTAAGGGTGCTCTTAAATAGGCAAATATAAGGCAGGAAATATCTGAACATGTGCTAAATCAAAGAGCCGCAAAGCCTGCAGTTCTTCAAACATGAGAACATATGGATCTGTGAAATTCTGCAAAATGATACAGATTTTGTGAGCTTTCCTCAAATCAACCTTTCGACATTCATCTCATTGGGCATCAACACATAGAATGACAAGACTGCTTGGCAAAAAATATAATTATCTGTTTCAAATTTGTCTCTTGAGCTAAAAAGGCATAATATTATGTTTTAAAACCAGCCTTCATTGTCTGATGTGGGATCATATAGTAGCTTTCCGAGATCAAAAAGTGCATACACATACAGTGCATATGCAAGTTAGTTGGTCTAAAATCCACTCAACATCAACGGTCGATGAGCTGCTTATATTTTGCAAGTGACAGAATTTAAATTTTTTCAGGTAATGACGGTCCAAACAATGATTGTGAGCATAAGCAGGTGCATGAAATTACTCAATTGCTTGTTGATTATTTTTTGGTCCACACATGAACATTGAAATTGAACCTGTATTCTGTGAACTTATGGAACTGGCTCTTTGTGGCATCAATACACTTTTGTGAGTAGCATTTTGCGCTATGTCTATCTGATTTAGTCTTCTATTCACCAGTAAAACCAGTGCATGTTACAATAACATTCATTCAGCCAATTGCCGCCAAACTTTCCAGTTGCATGGCGTTTGGGTATTTTGACGAAAATTGCTTTTTGTTGAATAGTGGTGGTAGCAAAATAATGAAGACCAATGACTCGTCATTTGAGTGTCTAAGTTAGTAGGTTGGTTAAGAATAGTTATTTGTTTTTTAACGCCTTGCTACAAAATTGATGAGAGCTCGAGTTATATGTTGAACACACAGCAACTGAGCATGTAAAGACCCTTTCAAAATGATTTCACTTCCTCGCCCCAATTGTACACTAAAATCCAAAAAAATTTTTTTTTTAGTCGTGACATCTGGCAGATCATACCGGATGCACCCTTTCACTTCTGAATCCATGATTATGAGTTCTGCTGTAATCAGGTCCAAGGATTACTTCTGGTCATGCAGAAAAATATACTCATCTTGTTTCTTGGAAAATAGATTGCAGCAAGGAATTTCGCACTCACCTGTAAAAAGAAAAATAGAAAAGATGGTGATAAACAATATAAAAACCATTCTGGCAGTCAGACATTTCAGTTATAATATTATTGACATGACAACAGGCAGCATAGCAGAGCTAAAGACAGTTTCAGGCATAGACGTCTTTTATCAGACTATGAAATCAGATGTAAGTTACCTCAAACAATATGAAACAACATGCATCCTTAAATTTCTACACTGAGCTATTAATGAAATGCACTACAGATATTTATAAGTCCACAAAAGACCCGTTAATTTCTACTTCTTCAAAAAAAAGAGAAAGTAGAGCATTTGAAACAAGGTTGGCTTCCTCGACGGTTGGCATTTACCAGTCTAGAACTAGATTGAAATGACGCCTGTTGAGCGTTGGGGCAGGGAAAATGCCTGTCATCTGGTGACATTTGATTGGGTCATAGTCGGCATTTCAAAATTCAGTCATGGTGAAAAACATGTCTTTTGGAGAGAAGATGACTACTGTAAATTGTGACCTTTGTATTTTTTTTTTTTAACATTTCTTCCAAGACCATCTGATATAAAATATGTAATCCCACTTAAATAGTTCTCAGAGAAGATATATGGGGTATGTTATGGTACTGGGTAACAGTTACTGTTGTGACTCACTTGCAAGAAATAAAGTGAAAAATTATTATAGTAAATATTGGTCATGTGTAATCTGCTATTTGACATCACGACCTGGAAGACCAATGTTATGCAACAGTGTTTGCCACAAGATGCTGTAGACGTATGCTGTCTTGAGCACCTCAAATTGTGCTAATAAACCACTTTTCCTTGCCGCTCTTGGTTTTAAAGTGAATTTTGAAGTTTTACAGTTTAACCCTAAGGAAGCGTCTGCATACTATATCCCGAATTGAAGTGATAGATTATCTGAAAACACAGTCTACTCTGGTGGGGTATAGGAGCGTGGGAGCTTGTGTTTATGATCGGCATATATAGCAGTTTCTTATTGAACATGTATTGCTGTATTGGTTTGTTAAGTATTTCTTTAGATAGGAGCTATATCCATATTCACTATGGGTATAAACTTTGTTAATCACATGCATGGGAAGGCTGTTCAGGAGACTTGGCAGTTGGTAACGCACACTCTTTTCAGCAAAAGTATGATAAATTCTAGGTTTTAGAAAATTTTCACCCCTAGTGTCATGCGAATGAGTGGTATGTTGAGAGATGAGCAAATTTGAGTTGGAGAAGTATTTTGGGAGCGAGTCATTATGCAGTTTATAATAGAACTTTAGCAATTTTAATTTATAAATATCAGAAATTTTTAGAATATTGAGCTTTTTGAAAAGTGGTTCGCTATGGGCATTGTACTTACTCTTTGAAATAATTCTTATTACTTTCTTTTGTGAGGTCATTAGGCGGTTTGCACTGTGACCCCAATTTAATATGCCATAGTCTAAATGAGAATTGACGAGAGCAAAATATAGAATTCGTAAGGTATCGGTAGGTAAGAAATTTTTAACTCTTCCAATAATTCCTATTGCTTTTGAAATTTTTTTAGATATTTTACTTAAGTGAGAATGCCATTTCAGTTTTGAGTCAAGTAAAATCCCTAGAAAATCAAACTCCTGAACACAATCGATCGCTTGGTCATTAATTTCTATTTGAGGGTGAACAACCTTCTTGTTGGATGGATAGTACAACATATATTTAGTTTTCGAGACGTTCAATGATAGTTTGTTTAGATCAAGCCATTTACTAAATTTGGAAAGCTCGTTATTGATTTGGTTGTTAATCTCTCCAAGATTGCTTGTTGTCAATGATATATATAAGGTTGTGTCATCAGCATAGCTGATAGCTCTCAATATATTAGAACACACATGAAGGTCATTGATGTAGATTATGAACAATAGTGGGCCTAAAATAGAGCCCTGAGGGACTCCAGTTGAAATTAATACTGTGTCGGATTTATGATCATTTATGTCAACATACTGATGTCGGTCTTTCAGATAGCTTTTCAGTAGGTTGTATGAGTTTTCTCTCAGGCCATAATAATGCATTTTGTAAAGGAGTATATCGTGATCAATTGTGTCAAATGCTTTTGACAAGTCAATAAAGATGTTAAGTGGAATTTTCCCTGTATCCATGTCGCTGACTACTCTATCAATTAGTTCTGTTGCTGCATGTTGTGTAGAGTGATGTTCACGAAAGCCATATTGATTATCATAGTATAGGTCATTGGTTTTAAAATAATTATGAACTTGCAGGGCTATCACCTTTTCAAACACTTTCGAAAAGCTATTTAGTAATGATATAGGCCTATAGTTATTTAGTATCAGAGGATCATCTTTCTTATATACTGGAATTATTCTTGCAGTTTTTAAGTCTGACGGGAAAATACCTGAGTTTATCATTTGGTTTAAGATAATAGTTAGAGGTTTGCTGATTACATGCATTAATTTCTTAAGCAGCACAGTTGATATATTGTCTGTGCCGAAACTTGTTTTATTTTTTAGATTACTAATTATTTTAAGTACTTCATCTTCACTTACTGTTTCAAATTTGAGGATAGTAGAAGAGGGAGTGCTTAAATATTGTAGAAAGTTGTCATTTGGGTGTACAGGGATTCTAGAGGCTAGTTCTGGTCCAATATTTACAAAGAATTTGTTAAACTCACTGGCTATGGTTAACGGATCTGTGATATTAATCCATTTATTGTTAGTTTATCAGGAGCATCTGTTTTAGTGTTTCTTTTATTAATGATTTCCTTTATTGTGCACCATGTCTTTTTTATATCATTTTGGCTACTTTTTAAGCGATTGTAATAATAACTAAATTTTGCTGATCTGATAGACTTTTTGAGAATTTTATTATATGTGGCGAGGTTAACTTTAAGTTGATCATGAAGAGAGGAGTTAGTAGGTGTTTGTTTTAATCGTAAATAGAGTTTATCTCTGAATTTTATGGATTTTAGGATACCTTGAGTGATCCAGCTATTTTTACGGTGCTTATGTTTGTTAAATTTTACTAACTTAGCAGGCATATATTTTTCAAGAGCTTCTTTTATAACATTGCTTAGTATTCTATAAGTAATATTTGGGTCAGTATGAGAATCAGACGTAATATCTTGGATTGATCTGTTGTTTTTTATATATTCTTTCACTTTTGCTATATTATTGTTATTCTGATTGGTTATCTTGATATACTTTGTTGATGGTTTTTTAAGTTTAATATAGTCTAAGCATATAAAGTAGGGTTGATGATCTGACAGGTTTTGTGTTAGGATACCAGTGGTTGTTTCTGAAAAGTTATCTGAAAGACGACATAAAAAGTTATCAATAAGGGAGCCACGGTTTCTTGAGAATCTAGTTGGGAAGGTTATTGAAGGCACAAGGCTATAGTTCATAATCGACTCAAAGTATTCATTTACTATATTTCTATTATTAATTTGCAAAAGATCAATGTTATAATCTCCAGCAATAACTAACTCACCACTCATTGTACATACCACTTCATTAAATTCATCAATAAACGTTCTGTAATTTTCAATTAATTCTCTGGGTGGCCGATAAATGTTACCTAAAATCAGATCTTTGCTTCCAGGGAACTTTACTCGAACAAATTGGCCTTCCCAAGAGGATGATTGGCTATGTACAAAATCATTTATGCTTTCATAGTCTAATCCATGTTTCAAGTAAAATGCCAAGCCACTGTGAGATGTCAATCTACAGGGTGAACTTACCATATCATAACCTTCAATTTGCAAATGATCAAGAGGACTACCACCAGCCAACCAAGTCTCCTGTACACAAATAGCATCAAAAATGCAATTATCTAGTCTAAGTTGTTCAATATAAATACGTAGTTGGTCTATTTTTGCATTTATACTCTGTATATTAAAACTTAGACATTTAAAAATGTCTTTTTTATTTTTCAAAATTTTGGTCAAGCTATCATAGTCTGTATATGGTGAAGGTTTAAATATAACTGGTTCTTCAGTATCTGTAAAATCAGAATCAGGTTCAAGTATAGTATGAAGAGAGTTTACATGGATACCTCCTATGTTTCCTAAAATACTATCTGTTACTGTCATACAGAGGGCACAATATCTCAGCTCTCCATAAACACAAGCCCCACCTGGTGTTAAGTTTAAAAGTGAATTGTTTAAGGTTTGATTTCATGTCTACAAATGGTTAAGTTAGAAAAGTGAAGGGAAACAAAGGTGAAGAACAAAATAATAATTTAAAAAGAAAAAAGCAAAAAAAAAACAAAAACAAAAAAACTTGAGAATGGTGAGAAGGAAGTTACACAAGGATACACAAGGGTCACAGGGTTATCTCATTATGAATATAGGTATTTCACAACAGATTGCTTATGTAGATAGAGCAATATCAAATAAGAACAATTATTGTAATTAGTGCCAGGCAGGATGAAAATCTCTGTGCAAGTCTAAGCTTCACTCTGTCAATGGCTGGAAATCATGGTGGAAATGATCAATCAAATGGCTTGATGAGATTCAGGCATATAGAAAATCGCTTCTGTTGTTAGCAATTACAGTGGAAATCCATGGCTTGTTTGTGAAAACCAAATTTCATCCACATTCCTGCACAGCGGAAGCCATTTTACTATTGAAAAGACTTACATTAACATCAATTCATTTTTGTGTCACGCTATACATTTCGGCATTCATAACCAAGTTACGATCTATTGCTCAAATACATGATTGTACCAGAGACCATATTCCTGTGGCTTGTGCTCACATACATGTTTAATCTCACACATCTGATTTTACAGTAGATCACAATCTCGATTCTGACAGGGGCTTAAATTGCATGAATCTACAGTTACCTTTTGGAGCAGTTAATCTGGTTGTTATTTTGTAGATCACCTGGTAAGTCAGGCAAAATTATTACGTAACCTGTAGCAGTTTGAATATCCCATTGCCAAAGCACAATTAACTAAATACCAATAGAGCAGCTTTGAACATGTTGATAATATATTATCAAAATCTTGCAAAAGATAATCCAATTTTTTTCCAAAGTTAGATAATATATATACAAAGAGAGTATTGATGGACTATTAGACCTCCTATCACAACAGTTACTATTGCCTACTCACCTTCCATGTGTACTAAGTTATACCTTTATGCATTTTGTAACTCGACAGAAGCAGTGGTCTTAAAATGCGTATGAATATCATTCTAAAAGTAAAGGTGCAGTTTTTTGTTACCTTTCGTGCAGCAACAACAACAGACATTTACAGTGCACAGTATAGCTAGCCCTCCTTGACTGATGGCTATCGGCACTTCCATGCACAATGGCATTAACCATAAATTTATCCTCCTGAATCATAGTCATAGACACAGACAAAATTTAGACATGGACATAGACAAAGACATAGACAAAATTTATTTGAATTCGGTATTTACAACATATGATAACATTAGTTTAAAAAAAAATTAGTGCCAAAATAGAACCTTTTCATAACCTCAAACCAGACAGTTATTGATGTAATGTTCCCAAGTGGGAAGTGCTCTAGAGCTGGTATTTTGGTGTAACATTAGGAGACCAGTTAGCTCAGATGATTTTGAAATATGTTATTTAGAATACCAGAAACGATACTAATAGGATACACTACATCTCTTGGAATGATGGCTGAGATGACTCGTTGGTGTCATATATAGCATTGTCTTTTGCTGAAATAGCATCAAGAGCAGATCAAGAGCAGATGAGGTGATGCTCTCTTCCATCAGAATGCTATTCAAACACACCTCTCAACCAAGATAAATGGAACCAGCCACGTGACCATGTCACGAAAGGTCGGCTCTTTACGACAATTGGAAGACCGAGGACCAGCGCGACATAGCTCCCAGCACCGTATGGACTCCACTGAGGATGCATATAGAGACCATGATGGATATTTTGTAACCCACAGGGTCACAGAAAGCCACGACTGGACATGGATGTTGGGTGGCTAGCTCGGAGGCACAGTATTTAGTCTCAACAAATTAACAGAGAGTCCGATGAAGATGATATTCATACTGCATGAATCTGTGGCAAAGGACACTATATGCATATTAGTGTGATGTATGCAATGTGTGGCAATACAGTTCACAACAAGAAATAAACCTCGATAAGATTCTGTTTTGAAATAGTTCACTTATGGAGATTTAGTCCATATTCTCTATTGATCGTTCATTGTGTCTCTTGGTCAAAATTTCTCGAAATGATCAGTCAAGGGTACTGAAATGGAAGTGCAGCCCTTCGCAGCTGCTCTTGCCAGGAATCAGCCATTACTTTTCCGGTATCAGACACAAACCCCTGACTGTCGTAGAGGCATTGGTCCCAGACTAGTCATTTGAGTTCAGGAAGTAAACTTCATCTGTATCAACAACTCTCAGGTGTGATTCCAAATCAATCCTAACTGTACAACGTACAATACGCATTATCAGGACTTCAACTATCACTAAGACATTGATAGTCATCAAATCTAGTAATGGCAATATCCATTGCCTGACCTTTCTTATTAGGAACATTCAAAGAAGCTTTGAACACAAGCAAAATTCATCACTCCTAGCAATCTCAACCACAGTGTACCTAACCCCTCCACAAAGGCCACTATGGCACACAACATACTCCTTAAGGGCAACATGGCCTGGCCAAAATGCATTTTCTTCCACTTGGACTGATATGACTCACAGCTTGTACGGTTTGCCGAGGGTAATACAAATATTACTGTTTGACCAATCAAATTGTTAGTGTATTAAACAAACATCATGGTGACCATCCTTTCCTAGCTCAAATCTGACCTGTTTCTGAACAGAAATATGGCATCACATTGTTGTATGCCTCTGGACAAACCTTCAATCTTGTATGCCAATTAGCAGATTAGATATTTCGCTATCGGCATTTGAATAATAATGATTGCTTTCGCACCATCTTCTTAAAAATTAAATTATGGAATCAGTTAAATTCATTACATTTCATAAAATTTATGTTTTCCAAAAAAGATTTGTGCTACAATTTCAAAACATTTGCCGCCATGGAAATATGAGTAATCTCCAAAATACCCGTGAGGAATAACATTCCATGTCATACTTATTGACCAATGTCCTGTAAGTTAGATCATATTATCATGGCAGTGGAAGATTCATTTCAGTCACAAGTAAAAATATTTTGCTTGGAAATTTTATTTGACAACTCGTTCTTCCCAGGCTGTTATACCATGATGCTGGCAATGTTGATGACTGTGATTTGATTTAAAAATGCAAGCAAAAAGAGCAAAACCAAATAAAATTGATGGTAAGAATTAGTGTAACTGTCTCAAAAAGGTCTTTCATATACCTGATTCTAAGGGATTCCAGTACCACATACCGACTGACATTGATCAACCCTAATTAGTCCTTAGTACATGCATTGCACCGGATCATACATATTGCCATTTCACCTCTATGCATGATACACATTCTAAGAGATTCTGAATCAATTTCTAGTCAAAGACAGATGCTGGTGAAGTCCATAGTAATTTCCTGTATATTCAAGTTTCCCCGCTAATGAATTTTGCCAGTTAGTTTTTAAGCCAAGGCTAGTGAGTTCTGTCACCAAATTATTCTGCTGATTTGAACCAGTGGTGCGAATATATGAAGAAAAAATCAATAAAATAGCAATGAAACTGGCTTCTCCTTCATTGTAACAATTTCCGCAAAAACTGTTCGCTCAAAACATTCTGACTTCTGGCTGAAATATATTTTGCTTGAGAAGGTTAAGCGAGTGACAAAGTGATGGAGCAATAAAGTCACAGAGAGAGGGCACCATTTAGCTATAGCTATTGACCATGCTGTGCACATTTGCTGAGGCAACTTTAAAGAGAGAGGCTATAAACACGAGAGTTATCACAAGAAGCATGCGGCCGTCTTCACCTATTGGACTTGCAGGGACTCATCTTCTGCAGATGTCACGTATTTCTAAGCCCAGACCAGACAAGACATGACTCCTCCTATGGAAGAACTCCACTGGACATTGACTCTACTGAGATTCAAGCAAGGAAGTGATTTAAAGGCCTGAATGAATCTAAAGACCTTGAAATCCCTTTGGACTAAGTCTGTTCACCCTTGAGACTCGTCAACCTCCGACTGGACTTCCTCTCTGGCTAGCTCCAGCTCCCAACACATATGCCTTTTCTGCACCCTGAAAGCGGTGAATCTGGCCCTGGCTTAAATGGGCTTATATACGCAATAAAGCCTCCAAAGCCATCTGTGATAGCAATTTTTTGTCAGCTCCCATATGTCTTAAAGTACCGGTGTCACCTATGTTTCACAGCCCAAAAAGCAGAGTGATGAATCCAGAATCAAAAGGTGAATGGATGGTTTGGCTTTATGTCCTATATCTATGCAGTGTTGTGGGCTAATTAGGAAAAAGAAGCTGACACAACTATGAGCGGCCGTTCAACAATGACTGACACCATGGGCCATGAGGTTATTGTTTTTCTAAGTTCTGTGGTGTCAGTTGATGTTCTGTGACAATAAAAAGTATTGTAGGCTTTAGCTTTGGCCGAACATTTTATTGGGGGCGTTTGTGAGCAAAATCATAAAGACTGTTATTTGGATGAATGATGTCTCTAAAGACACACTGATGAGAAAGTGGTGAATTTCAATAAATTAAATGCTAAAAGTTATGTTCTTGATGTTTATATGAGAGTGTAAATGTTATAACTCCATGTGTTCTTGTTTGTCTTAGGAAATTCTGAACACAAGCAGATTATTCTAAGTCAGATTCTGGACCACAAATGAGAAGTTATTGTCAGACAATTTCTAGCAAACTGCCATGGTGAGTAGGTCTACCTGTAAGGTACTTTTCCAACAGAAAGGAATCCATCAGGGGACTTCTTTCTGTCTATGTCTATCGAACAGGAATGTTCTTATGAGAACGCTAAGAGGTTCCAAGTTCCTAGAGCAAAACACTGGTGTTCGGAACATGACTTGGAGAGACCCTCAAATCCCACAGACCAGTCAATCAAGGCAAAATGCTGTCAAATCCAGTCTAAAGTTGTTCAGACTCCCCAGCTGTTCCATGGTTCCCATCCATTGCAGTGAATAAGTTTGAATTAACTTTGTTAAATGTATACGCGACCTGTTAAATTGAATTAGCCTGTTAAAGCTTTATATAAAAGGAACGTCATATATATGGAACGGTAAAAGACTATGTAGGAAATATCGAAGCAGGGACCCAGTAATTTGTAACCAAGTGTGACACCAACTGAGCGCATATTCCCCCCTATGAAAGAGTAGGGATTTGCCCAACTAGAATAGATCTGATCTTAGCTGGTATGACTCGTATGAGTATAGGGCTAGTGAGTTGTGACATACACCATCATAAATGCATGTGCAGCGATTCTGTCCTGTGCAGTTCATTTACAAAAAAATCTGTAAACATGGATAATTTTAGGAACATCACAGGCACAGAATGTCAGAGCAAAATACAGAAAGGGGAATTGCTGAAGCCCAAAAAGAAGAAAGAAGGTATTATCTCAACACAGGCAGTGAATCAAAAACGTTGTATGGCTGGAATTCATACATTGCAGTAGTCTGAGGCAAAAGACATGAAAAGAACAGAAAAAAAACCAGCAGGTGATAATTAGTTCCACCTACTTCAAAGAAAAGTCTATTTAGTTGCTCTTTGAATGTTCTTATTAACACCTTCTTATTCGTATTCACATTTTTTATTGGCCAAATGAAGTAATATCATGGACTTCTTTTTGCTTTGAAGTTTGGTAGAGACATTTTTCCTGCTTTCTTGTTCTTGGTCTTTGATATATTTTTTATATAGTGGCCATGAGTCAATTTAACATTTCGGCAAGTGAAATTATGCTTATAGCCAAACAAGATACACCTGAATATGATCATACTGGTTTTAAAGTTTCCAATTCTAAAATCACAAAAAGTTCTCAAATTAGAAAACAAAGCTGTGTACCCCAGGAGCCCAAGTGTGCACCAAATCACTGTCAATGCGATGTCATATAAGTTCTGTATTGTGTGAAGATCTAGGTAGCAGATATACTTGAAACTTAATTATCAGATATCACCAGAACAAACACTGAGACAACATCATATTGTGCAGTCATAAATCTCTGGCTGGTTGTTTCAAGTAAAAAATGAACTTATATTCTAAAAATACACTAAAAAAATACAGAAGTAACTATCAGTAACTACAAAAAATTTTCCAACTATATCTCAACATCAAAGAAGCAAATGCTGTATACTTCATTTCTCTTTCTGATTTCTATTTCTTTGCTGTCTGCCATTACACAACTACAGAACTCCCTCCCACTCCCTCCACATACCGGAACCATCCAAAAAGCAATAACATGTCCACTGCCAACCTATTTGCCAGCTCCAGACTCCCAGCCCAAAAGAACACATAACTAGTTTAGGGCTACTACAGAGTATGACTAGGCATGTTAGGAGCTGGAAACCTGGCAGCCCCGGAATGGATTGAAGTAACCTGCGGTGTAAATACACATTTAATGGATCAAGATAGATAGATGAATACTAAAACAGATATAGAAGAAGAGTAATAAGATGCGAGAATGTGAAACAGCGGACAGGAGTAGATAAAAAAAGTATCCGGTGAATGCTGTTGTAAATGAGATTGAAACAAGGTCTGTTGCAGACCAGTGGCTCATACTCTCAATGGTGTTACACTTTTTCCAAATTGTTTGCTCAAACGAACGAGAAATCAAATTGTGACGACGTAGATTAAAATTTTCAATAGCTTTTGGAGTTGAAAGATGTCATAGTAAACAATTGGCCATATCTGCACCCATGAAATCAAAGTCACCAAAACAAATGATTATATAATTTAAACTAAATTTGAATAGATCAGAAGATACTTTCTTTTACTCAGGACACGCAGCTCTTGCTGCTGATTATTTGCCAAATATTAACATAGCCATAACTCATAAATCTGATGTTCTGGAGAATTATGACTTCAGATTTGGAATCGGCATGCTCGAATTAGGTTATAGATGTATTATTCTTCAGGTAGCAACAGCATTGATGACCAGAGACATCTGAACATAAAGTGTAACACAATTAATGATCCTTAAATATTTATTTTTTGGTGAATGAAACTGATACCAAATCTTACAACTCTAATGCAAAAATGTGGGATTGTTAAGTGATATTTCTGCACTTATAAAACCCTGGATGGACTTTTCAAGCTTGAAAACCTGACAGATGAATTAATTATTTCAAATGTTGAAACGGATCTTCAGTGATCTCTATTATCAATCAATTCATCGGATAAAAGGGCTATCGTTTAGCACAACTAGCAGTAGTCGCAAGGGTTAATTCCTACTTGTACAGCCAGTCAATGAAGGCAATTACCAGTTGATGAACCACTTTGTTCCTCCAGGCCAATCTTTATGGGCAGTAACTGGAATTTTAAAGTGGCATCCTTGAGATAATTAGCTAATTTGGCTCAGGGACGCTCTGTGTCAGTCAGTGCTGACTTCACCATTAACCATATGGTCAATACCACGACCAAGCAGTCTGTCTGTGACACAAATATAGTAGAACAAATTGGATGTGCGGTAGCAGTTAAAATCTGTGAAATTTGTATTAGCATATGCGTTACAAGTCTTCAACACATTCATCCCTTGATAATGGAAATCGACTTCTCATCTAGATACAGTTTTCTGACCAACCTATTTACTTCCTGCGGTGACCTATCTTGCAGCAAGAATGATGAAATAAAAAGGCAAGTGAATAACATGCATTCATATTAAATGTGCTCGAAATGGTAATAAAACGAATCCTATCTTTTCAAGTTGTCATTGCAGTCAAAGGAATATCACCTTCCTGGTAGCGATGTATTAAGCACCCATTTCAATGTGAAGAAGATAGGATCTTCAACGATTAAAAACCAACTCAACCAATGATGGTAATTACTTCTTTCTCCTCGGCTGTAAATGAGAAATGTATTGAAACACAATGTGGTGATAATCATTTCCTCCCTGCAGATTGAACACTCATGTTGTTAAAACATATTGTTATCAAAATACCTGAAACTTAAGAAGAGACATCAATTTTCTGGAAAATTAAGAATGATTGATATCCCCTTTGCCAGAAGAACTTCATGTTACTACCCTATCAGCTGCTGTCTATGTAGAAGTATGCATTGGCTTTTGCTAAATTAAAACGTGAGGCATACTTAAGGCAAACGAGTATTAATTAAAAGCTGATGAGGCATTTTCCAAAAGATTAGATTCTTAATAACCTTTAACAGCACGGAGTATAGATGCTACTCTAAAACATTTATGAAGAATGAATGGATAAACAGGATTATATGACAACTGGATGGCTGGGTGGTTATTGCTCAGCTCTTGCTAAGCTGACTGTCTTTGCCCGCACTGTTTTTAACAATGGGTATTGAATGCTATTTTGATTAGACATTAATTTATTGTCAAATAGGTTGCCCCTTGTATCACTGCTATCTGTCTAAGAGTTCAAGGCTGAGGCAGTGGGTATTGCATTAGTAATTAATGTAAATACAAGTAAGTTTGATGGATCAGCTGTTTATAAACCATCCACAGATCAGACAGAATCCTTTACATCCCTGCTCCATATGACATCCAGGACCACCAAGTGTGATGTATCTTTGCACTTCCATGACATAACAATACATCATTTTGATGAATGAGATCTATGCTTCAGCCATCTAGAAGGGATCACATGGGAATTTATAATACTTCTGTACCATGTCAAATAAGGTCATTTATGAATACCTTGTGATGTAAACTATAAATATTCCAGTTATCATTTTGGAAAAGAGTACACACTATATGAGAACTGCAAGCATCTTCCAAGGGGCAAGGGACTATCGAGTTGTTATGTTTATCAAAAATAATTATTGTAAAAATTTGATCTCACCTATAAGGGCTCTGTGATGAACTTTCATGACATGAATGCTTTCTATAATTTATTCAATTTGTTACTTGTGTTACAAGCAGTAGTTCGTTCTCTCAGAAACTAATAGATAGATAGATAGATATGGTAAGTGCAGCCCTCTAAGCCCAGTTCTGGGCGCTCACGAGGGTTGATTGATGAGATGAGAGAGAGAGCAGGAGTCCTCAACATGTTACACATTTACCCCATGTGAGGGATCTTTTACTTGCCCAGCACAGACACTGATACAAGGGACCGCCAATTTAACGTCTCATCCGAACGACATCCAGCTGGGATTTTGCTCATAAAGGTACACTGAAAATTTCGGGTTCCCCAACCTGGAGTCGAACCCATGCAGGCAAAGACCTTCAGCGGAGCAGGCGGGAACCTTAACCACTACACCACCCAGCTAATAAACACTGGGGTCATCACAACCATTTGAAAGCAACAATACTGTTTTCGGAAACTGCAGGAGGAAATGCATGTTGTGTATAATAATGGTCAGTGACCTGGTTGAATGGTCAGTGACCTGGTTGAAGTTGTATTGGCAAGTGAAAGAAAACGGACAGGATTAGTAGAGGAAGACCTTAGGCATTCCAAAGACACTTAACTCTGATCAATGTATGCAAAGTGGGATTAGGCCAGTCTCAGTAATCCAGCTGGCCCAACACAACCATATATGGAAAGGGGTAGTATTCCAGGGTTCTGCAAGAAATATATGATTACATCCTTGGAGTGGAGCCTGCTATTGGGTTGCCGGGGTAGTTGGGCTATGTGTGGTGCGTGCAGTAGTATTATTTCTGTAGTATATTGAAAATGACACATATGGTGAGGGCAAATATTGCAACAGCTGTTTTGTTGCGGATATGGCTAACCTATTAGAAATGAGCCAAAGTTGAAATGATTTAGTTAAAAATTTGGGGTTTGATTACATACTTTTCCTGGATCCAGCCTAGTGACAGAACACTGAGTCATCAAACTGTGAATTGGGTTTAATTCCTGGACTAGGCAACCAATGTTATTTGGACTTTTCATCTTGTGCAACGACAGAATCTCAGCCATAAGGCACCAGGTCCTGAGATTAACGCATTTAAGTTTTGCTAAATAATAGAAAAACTGAAGTATTTTAAGCCCATAATGCGGGGACAAAAACATATAATTATTTTAGGAACAGCCACATTTCTATTCAAGCAGATCCCCACGTTTTATAAATAAAGATTTAATACATCGGTTGCACATGTCGTTGAAATATTTTTGAATTATCACGGCCTTTCTAGTGCAGCGGGATCAATTCTTTTCAATCAGACTCTTCAGTAAAGTTTTTATGGGAATATCCCAGTATCACTTAAGGGCAAGTACGTTGTCATTATAAAACTCTGTATGGCTGGAGGTGTTAGATATCAGGTGCTATGATGAATTTTTCTTTCTTTTTCCTGAACAAATAGACAATATATCTCAGTCAACAAGCAGCATCTTATTGCTGGGGGAGAGCTCTCTCTTGTTGTATATCGCCTGTTTTGGTGTACATACATGTATAGCTTTTGATCCGTCTTTCCATTGGCATGATTATAATTGCTTTCCTAGTTGGTTATTTAAAAGTCCATAATTTAATTTATCATGTTTTCAGATACAGATGAGGGTTGGTGTAGTGGTAGCATGCTGGATTGCCAATCACTGAAACCCAAGGCCCGAATCCAGCTCTTGCCAGCAACCTAGGCCAGTATTGAATAGCTGTTCCAATCATCCTTCACCTCATTGCCAGGTGCTCCTCCTGTCCTAATTAGCCTACCAAGTGCATAAATACTTGACATAAAGCCCCAATCATCCATTCCAGACAAAAATATATATCATGGTTCAAACTCCGGCATGATAATAATTAGACTTGCATAGGAATAAGAACCAAAGGTGATTTGAGAATCAAGGAAATACTGTGTAGATATAGCTCTAAATTGCAGTTTCAATGACTTCTAAGATATCATAGGCAGGCATTCCATAGATTCCACGACCTTATAACAGAGTAGTTGTCTTGGAGTTGAAATACAGAAATCAATCATCAGCTTTTATGAGTTTGAAATGAACTTTGCGTTCTGAATTTGCATTTGTAAATATGATTTATTTTAGATGATTGGAGCATTTTTGAGCTTGCTAGATCTGCCAAACTAATCACTCAAGAGCCCAGATGTAGGTTCCAGTCATTTTATAAGAGGATTGAAATGTTGATGTAAAGTTTGTCAAAATGCATGTATATATTTTTCAATATTTGGCATGTTCACCAATTCGTGGAGATGTAAAAACGAGCATGTATGAATTTGTTGACAAGAAAAAACGAGCACAGGTGCTCGTGTACAAGTAATAACTAACACTCGTGAATGTGCTTTATTATTCATTCGTGTATCTGCTAATACAAACATTCATGGAAGTGCTATATCATTAGGGTTTACTGTTTAAATTAGGTTTAGAGTAGGTTTTGGCCAATTTTCTGATTGCAATGACCGTAATCACACATGCACAAATTCGTGAAAAGCAATATTTGACATGTACACAAATGCCCTGGTCGTATATATGTTCGTTTTTACAGGTTCACAAATTCGTCTACATGCCAAATAATGAAATATATATACCTCCAAAATGATGGCCGACTCTCCTCATTAATATTTGACAATGTTCTAATACTTTGTCCCTCATTGCCGTGTCCTCCTCCTGTCCTAATTAGCCTATCAAGTGCATAAATACAACGTAAAGCCCCAAACATCCGTCAAACATCCATCTTATACTTTGTCTTAATTCCGGATGTTGTCCCTTTTTTTAAAATCAGAATTACTATGAGTTATCATATATTAAATACCATTAATATTCAAACTGAGGGCTAGGTCTGATCTCTTCAACTACTGCTAATTCACATGGTATCTGTAGACTGCCATCTCATCTTCACAGTTCTCTTGTTGAAAAAATCCAACCCAATAAAATCCATGCCACAAATCTGCACTAAGAATTAGTCTAGCCTACTCTGCTGGCAGGAAGCGAGTTAAAAGCAAGAAAAAGTTTGAAAAGAAGGAAGCAAAGGCTCATTGGAAGTCAATGAATTATTTTGACCCTGACAAGCTGACAAGGTCACTTAAACCTCATTTGCCCACCCATTTATCACTAGTATTAGCACCATCTATCAGGGTCACATGACCAGGAGTCAAATAAGCAGATTCGGGTCACACAATAGAGGAGCATGCAGCATCTAATCTGCTTTGCTATAGTAAACAGCAAGCACAGTAAGTTAAAAAAAGGAAGTAAGAAATGGTCCATTGGTTGTCTGTGAATTATTTTTGACTCAGGTGACAAGTCAACAAGGTCACTTCAAGTTAATTGTTTTTTGTATATTTAGGTCGCTCCGATAGCTTAAGAAGAGCGTGCAGCATTCCATAAAAAACAGACAAGTCTTTCAAGATCTTGTTAATTTCTGGTTTGAAACAGTGCATTATTTGTTGGATGTTACTAGATTTCTGTATTTGTTGTGTCAACAATCCAAATGTGAAGGGGAAGTACAACGTGGAATACACTGAAAGTATGAAGTACAAAGAACATCATAGGGTTTAAGAAAAACAAAGTAAAATTTGATTTAAATTGACAACTTTTAAGAGGTAAAATAACAAAAAAAGCATTCATTCTTCTAATCTATATAAATACATTTATCAAATCATTTCAAGCACAATGTCAAAACATATATTTGAGGGGCCTCAGTCTGGGAGAGGTAGCAAACAAGAGGCAGCAGAAGAATCAAAACATCTGCTATATCAAAGAGCTGCAAGGTCCATAATTCCTTTACATGAGAATATATGGATCTGTTAAATCCTAAATGATACAACCTCTGTGGGCTTTACTTAAATCAACCCTTGTGATATTTGTCTCACGGGGTATCAACAAAGGCAATGGCAACACAGCTTTGTAACAAATATATTGATATATGTTAGTGACAGCATTTGAAGTTTCGAAGACATATGTTTCTAAACAGGCTTCATTGTAAAATGTGAGGATCATTTTGTATAATTTATAGTAATAATTAGTATTAATTACTAAACTGTGATCCGAGATAACTGGCTATACTAGTAAGACTCAAATCTGCATCCTGGTCATTGTAGCCACTAGCAAGAGCACGATACCAAAGAAAAAATATTATCTCATTGCCATTCTGAACAACATTTTTCAAAATTTGCCACATTTCCACATCTATCACAGTGAAAGAAGAGAATCGTGAAGGACACAAGAATTCATTGAAGCACACACAAAACCGAGTTTGCGTGTTGACTTCTTGCGAGGACTAAAGGACTTTGTGATTGATTGAAGGGCATTGTAGCAAAGGCAAAAGATCACAATTTGTATCT
Source organism: Platynereis dumerilii (assembly GCA_026936325.1). Lineage (NCBI taxonomy): Eukaryota > Metazoa > Annelida > Polychaeta > Phyllodocida > Nereididae > Platynereis > Platynereis dumerilii. The sequence goes on from JAPTHN010000128.1 coordinate 179,031, forward strand.
CGGATGGTGACACTGACACCCAGTCTATACAAATCATTGACAGAGTGAGACAGTTCATTCAAAGCAAGGATTAGTGGCCACAAGATAACGTGTTAATCCTATCAGCATTTGACACGGCTGAGACGGCTATAAACACTGCTTTGTCAAATGGACTTTGGAAAGAACTAAGAAGCTACACAATGCTTTGGATCATCTTGGTTCCCCATAATCTGTCACAGCAATGAGGATTAAAGATTTTTTAGTTCAATCTCATCAGATTAATTTTGCTTTATTCTCAGTTGCTGGCTTTGTAAAATTGTCTTTTGCAGCAAGCAATTATTTTTCAACTTTAACTAATCCCCAAAGAATCATCCATTTAGACCACAGGCATTGGGCTCAATTCAAGCAATACATTTTCAACTGAATAGATCCCTGTAAATTCATTGCTTTATACCAACGGCATTTGGCTCAATCCTACAAAATCCTTGATATAATCCCTATAAAGACATTACAAAATCTTTTAAAATCATCCATTTTGATTATATCTGACCAAGCAATTAATGAATCATTTGGGTGTGCATTGAAACAATCTTCTGATTGCATTGAGGTTGAAGAACAACAGAAGATGGCTGCTTTCATCTTAAGTATTCATTTCTAAGCTTGGTTAAGAGCAGCCTCGGCTAATACAATTAGACAGTCAACAGGGAAGTTGAATAGGTATGGAGCAGCTGCCTGATATCAACTCAATGATGGACCTTCCAATCGTATTGAGTAGAAACTGGATTTGATATCTGCCATTGAATTCAGCATACTTGGGGTAAGGCTCTTGGAAATTAGTGTCTGGAATTACGAGTAAGAGGAGTATGAGGTAGTTGATTTAGATAATTATATATTAAGAAATTGGCGCGGTAAATTAATTTTTAGAAAGATAGGTACTGATTAACAAACGGTAAAGACGAGAAAAAGAAATTACTCATCTTGTCAAACTCGGAAGAAAAGGGATAATCACATCTTACTATGATATAAAAGAAGGTAAGGAAATGATAAGAAAAAGTTATGAAATATTGCAGATATCAGTTCAAATTAGGAAAGGTCTGGCAGGACCCAGGGAGCAAATCAAACCAAAACAGCATCAGGTCAAAACTATAAACAGGTATGTTTCTGGGGTTATAACAAGAGGAACAAGAACAACCTGCGCTTTCTTTTACTAGACTCAGACTCAGACAGGTTTATTTTGCCATAGATAATACAATGTGTTTCAAACAATTTTCAAAATAAATCATACAAGGCATGGATGACCTCTCCAAAATAAGCAAGTTACCGCTGTCGAGAGGCCACCATAGAAAGAATAAGAATATAACGAAATACGAATAATTATAATATATGCATATCAAAATATTTGACCAAAATTAAGTGAGTGAATAAGCTAATTACATTTATTATTTGAGATAATCATTAATATTTGTAAGGATAATGAGATGATGACATAAATAAAATGGTAATGGTTGGAAACTACAAGATAAATATTTTTGTCACAAGGGGCACAGAAAATTGATGAACCTGGTCGAGATGGAAGCAGTGACCTGGAATTTAACCTAAATAACTTAATTATCGACTGCAGATATAACAATTTGGAGTAAGACATTCAGTAGTGTAGCTTTGTAGAAACCTTTCTTTAACATAGAATTTGAAACCTTGAATGCTATGTGTATATATTTTGTCTTTAATAGTTGAATCCATACAATTAAATATATTAGGAAGACGATGAGTTATACCATTCCTTGCGAAATCATGTCTCACAGCAGGCAGGCAGAACCTCACACTTGTGCTCTGTCGCGTGAAATGATGGTGGGACGTTTCACAATGGATGATATTTTTTAAATATACTGGGACTAAGTTATTTTCATATTTGTAACAAAGTTTGAAGTCCTGCAGTGCATAAGTCCATAATTTTTAGAGTGCCCAACTGTTTAAACAATCCACTAGTGTGGGACCTGAAGTTACTATTTGTAATAATTAATACGGATGGCCTTTTTTGTAATTTAAATAATTTATGGCTTTTCCAACCCCAAATAAGTAACCCATAAGAGAGTTGTGAAAGTACTAAAGAGTTATAGATGTTAAGTAGCTCTGCTGAAGGTAAAAAGTTTTTGAGTCTATTCAAAATACCTATGGTTTTAGATATTTTCGTTGATACCATGTCTATATGACTGTTCCATTTTAGATGGTGGTCAATTACAATACCTAGAAAATTAAATTCTGACACAAATTCTATATCATATCCTTATATATGGGTGAACTACATATCTTTGAGGGTTATGAAATAGCATAGCGTGAGTTTTGCTTATATTCAATGATAATTTATTAAGTTTTAACCATACACTGACCGACTCCAGCTCTTTATTGATGACTGTTTCATAGTTTTGATTGCTTTGAAAAAATGTGAGATTGGTGCATAGAGTGGTATCATCGGCATAAATCAAAGGGTGTATATGAGTAGTAGCGGAATTTAAATCATTTACATAGATTATGAAAAGTAGAAATATGTCCATCATTCATTGTAGGGCAATGACATTATTCATCATTCAAATGCAGACAGTCATCATTTCGTTGTCGTTGCTGCTTATGAACATACAAGGATGTCTTAAAATTACAAAGAGAACCAAAAGGAAATATCACTGACAAAGCATAATGCAACAAAACACTCATGACAGGGAAATAAAGGGACATTGTTTGCAACGTCGTGATAATTGTTATCAGTTCTTATGAATAAGAATGAGTAGAATTACTTCTTTTAAATCAACAATGGATTATATAAAGGGATTTTGATGGAATCTCAATTAGGCCTTTTCAAATTGGCAGCAGTCAAGAGAAGAAATTTTAAGTGTATATCCTGAGCCTTTTCAAATAAAGGACAATTTGGAATCTTGGTTTTATTATGTTTGTACAGACAAAGGACAAAAGGAAGAGGCTGAATTCTGGTCAGAGCTGACTTGAACCCTGATTCAAAAGATCAGGCCCAAGTTTATTCATTTATTTATTTATTTATGAAAATATTTGAATTTGGTGACACTATGAGACATTTTCTGTTTTTCATGAGGGCCCAACAGATACAGGTAAAATTAACAAGTGTGGTACCTAAAATCACAGCAGTCAGCAACTGATGTATAATAATTTAAAAACTAGCAGTGTTGGCCCTAACATGTTTCTTTAAATGGATACACTAATGCAATCCAACGTATAAGGTTTTAAAAGATTCTCAAATGTCTACAAATATCCAGGGAAGTTGTATTTTCAGTTGCAAAGTTGCCTTTCTAGCCAAAGTAATCTCACAAAGTAATCAATAGCAAATCTCAGAGATCATCAATTCCTTCGGAGATTTTGACAAGTTCCTATTTTGGACTTCTAGCGACCAACCTCTAACTGACAAGGAGGAAAAAAAAATCAAATGAAAATAAATCTTACTGCCAGTGACAGATAACCGTTTATTTGACGCCTTTCTATCTCATTTCAGATCTCATTTACATCTGAAGATATAATGATCCCTTTAAGACAATTTTACCCCCAAAATACCTCATGTTTGATAAGTTAGGAGTTTCCTCAGACCCTTGACAAGCTGATGACACATACAAATTAAAGACTCAGCCAAGTGAAGAAATAAAATGGATGACAGATACGAAGGGCAACGCCTCAAGAGTCCAATGGTTGTTGAACCACACTGTAAGGCTTCACTGTATTGTAATAAGCAAGAGTATACTGTAATTTCTGTAGTGTGACCTCATTCTGGCCAATCAGAGGATAGCAGTTGCTATGGAGGTGCGACAACACTCATCTTAGAGAGCACAGAATAATGCAAAAAAAGTTGTTATTTTTGATTCAATGTATGGCATGTACATCGTTAAATCACTCATCATTTAAATACCATGTAGTTATTTTAAGGGGAGTAGTACTAATCTGTAAGGTGAAACTAATCAAAACAGCTACAATTGCCTGAGTAACAGAAACAGTTTGAAATCTGAATTTTCCATTGTTGTAAATTTTACCACAGTAACTTACACAGAGTAACTGGAAACTCTATCTTACGGATCATTGGGAGTAGCACTGCACCACAGCAAATATCCCTTTCTGAATTCCAGAAGATAGCCTCTGGACAACTGTCCCCATGGGTTACTAACAGATGCAGTGGCCAGTTTGTCATGTCGATGATGATACTCATAGTGACTATTGCTTGTCCATCTTTGTAGAAGTACGTAAATTAAGAAGTATTCGCTGACAATATATCAAATATCAATCAATAATAGCATAATTTTGTAAGTACCATCTTCAGTTCATAATTTTTAAGAGGTGTTGCTGCTAAGATCCAGTAACCACCACAACTCCTGGTAAGTTTGACCTTGCTGCCAAGAAACCCACTGAGATGGTGGATTGTCATAGTGGATGTCACTGTTTGCTATTATTGAAAACCAGTACCCTCCAAAAATATTCTGTCGTTTAATTCACAAGAATCTCAAAATGTGACAATGAAGAATATAGAAGAATCGTGATTGCCTGACAATAATATTATTGATGGCAAACTGTGGTTAATAATTGATGATTTCATGGATTTCCTTTTCAGAAAATTGAAGCAATTTATCTTGGAAAACATATACCGCTACATGTATGTTTCTGAAGAATGCAGGTATTTTTTCATCAAGCCAAGGTAGTTTTTCACCAAGCCAAGGTAGTTTTTCATCACGCAACGGTAGCTTTTCATCAAGCCAAGGCATCTACAGCAATTTGGCACTGTTGTGGATGAAACGAAGAGCATTTAGCAATTTTCATGAATATTGAACACAGTATTTTAGCCAGAGGCTGTGCACTTTGAGCTATTCTATACCACACATTATTCCACTTTTTTCTTATTCTTTTTTAGCAGACTGACTTGGTTCCTCATAAACTAGATAGCTTACCTGATAGCTTATGATTGTAGACACCAAATCTGGATAATTGTACATACCTGAAAAGAGAAAGATCAAAATATCAGATTATTTGTGTATAGTGTCATTTTAAGACCTGTATTTCAGAAACATCACTAAAATGTTAAAAATTCATAAGTTCATGAGAATAATCAAGAAGAGGTGTCTGTTTTGCAATTTTGAAAAAAGTCATAAATTTTGATCGGGCACGGCAACGAATAATTTCAATTATGGTGATCCTCGTGTACTTTATATTTGTCCATTTACCTTCCTTTATAAACATGTTCCATAGCCTACTCATAATATTTATGTATGTATAAATTTGCCGCACTTAACCACAGGCCCTGCCATTCTATTCTTCTTCACATCCAAGGCAGCCAGTATAGGCCATACCAGGTTAGATGCTGGTAACCTCAGATTTATGAATGATGTTACTAACCCCTGTCTACATAATCTTGTGTTCGTGTCTGGTCAATGTGGTCATTATCTCTGATTTTCCTTGACCGACACCTGCCCTTTGTTTTACAAGCAGTAAACTTGACCAGACCTCTGCTATATAGAGCCATATCGCACAGAATCTAAATAAGGGTGTCTAAAACCAGGCAAATTATATTGAACTACATGTTGTGATGGACTGGCTTTGACAATCATTCTGAACCTAAATAAGTTCCAGCTTACACGAAAATTCTTTCTCTGTCAATCCATCTGTCCAACTACCTGGTATCAAATTAATCACATATTAATCAATCTGTCGTGCGGTCTTTTTTCTGAATCTTATTGAAGTCCGATTAATAGCGGATACCCTATCAAACACAAGACTCACACTGTCTTTATTAAATAAATCTATCAATAAGCAGATTGACAATATTTTTTTATCACTGCTGATATACTTCATGAACAACTGTCACTTTCTGTCTCACCAGCTGTAACCTGTCTGGGAGGCTGGAGCAAGATATTACAGCTAATTATGAAACAGACATGGGTTTAAGGATGCTTATAGTAAGCTAAGACTAATCTCATCTAATCTGGCTTCACTGAGAAAAGTGATTTGGACTAAATGTCCTTGATTGACTGGTAGTCCAATTTTTCCAATTATTTGTATTTTGTTCATTATACAAGTTTGGTTTCAATGGAACATGCTTATTCATTTCTTAAAAGCACATTATCTTCAATTTAATATTGTGCGCATGCTTAGAAGTAGAATGAATCTTAAACCATAGTTGTAACTTAATATGCTTGCATGTCTTTGTACTAGAACAGTTAGAAGATTGACAGTTCAAGAAACGAGACGGTGGCTTCTGCACATGCAATATAGGTTACAGCCAAGGAATTATTCATTAGTAATCACGTGTAAAAATTACTCCACTGATTTCCTATCGTTATACTTGCGAATATTATTTAGACCGCCATTTGCTGACTCTTGTCCTTGTAATAGATTTCTATTTCTAGTGAATCTGTGCCATAAAACAAAAATATTTCATCAATAATAAGCTACATATGATATATGTAAATGCAAACAATTTTCTAACTGATATTATTTACTTCAATATCTCACAAAACAAAATTATATCTTGCTAAGCTTAAGCTACTATACAGGCTAAGTCCAACCTAGCTTAGTAATACAAATAGCATTGAAAACTCTCAGCGTCCAGCTCTCAGCGTCCAGAGCCAGAAAGCCTTTAGTTAATCTGAACCTTGTAAATGATGACCTTGCTCATTGGAAATTCACATGGGGACATTAGCCTCCACAGACCAAAGCAGAACAGTGCTTTGAAAAGGGCTGAAATACTGCCGAGGACAATATATGGGTATAGCCTTTTTGTTTCAAGTCTTTTTTACACACAGCTGGCCATCGTGAGCAGCATTAGGGGATTAGTTCGAGCCTTGGCTGGTTCATCTGATAAAATTTGTGATAGATAAATGATAGCTCACAATCACAATGGGAAAAACATATGTGTATAAAAATTATGTCTAGCATTGTATGCATGGCCTTGAATTAAGGTGTATTTCAGATTCCTGTATATATAATCGCAAGATGTAGTATTGACATATTGACATGCTCAAGCGATGCAAAATGTGCTCCTGTTTACTATGTACTACGTTCGATAATTCTATGTTACTTGTGTTGTTGAGATATTTTCTCCTCATTTCCTGCATTCCTTTTTATCTGCCTTGACATAAGCTGCACGGTTCATGATGCAACATCATCTCCAGATCTACTTTTTTTTTAAAATATATTTTCAAGTTTCTATAATGCGACTCTTCTGCTTTACTTTCTTTTAGGCATTAATTTAGTGTTTTTTTCTCTTTGTCGTTTTATATTTCATCTTTAGAGATTTATACATTCTATGCAGTCATAAATATTTTTCATGTTGGAGTCTGCCTTTCAGTTTTATGGACAATGTGACAAAAACTGAATCTGTATATTTATTTTACTTATCTTTTCTAGATTTCTATTCGTTTTTCATTTCCCTCTTTTCCTTTCTTTTGAATTCATCATCATCATCAATGCATTTTGATATTATAAACTTAAGAGTATTAAAACAAGGTAATTTTGCAAAAACAAGTCAACTATCTTTAGACAGAGCCTCATGAAATTTACATCAGGCCAGCCATAAACATCAGAGGGACACGAACATACATTGTACACTCTTAAAGCAAAAAAGAACCACTTCACAGGGCATACTAATGTAAAGGAATGGCCATTACTCAAGAGTTTTATAGAGTCATGTGTTTCGTCAGTTCTGTGACTTCTGCTGGTAAGACAGATGGTCTCGTTTTTCCAGAAATCTACTAAGATATTGTACAATAACTACAATGAGAGTTAGCATTTAGCACGGCAGCTATAGTGGCAGTTTCAGCAGTAATCTGTCACCCTTTGCCAAATTGCCACTTCCAACTCTAAAAGCAGAATGTTATCTCTTTCCCGAGCAATACATCACTTAGGCGAGGTCATTCTGAGGCAGCTTGGCTTTAAATTAGCATTGTTGATAGAAACTAAAAGCCAATTTCGAAGCCAAGTGACTACCCAAGTCATTTGAAGGCATTTTGTTTCATTTAATGTTTCTATAGCTTCATAGTTACTGAACCGTTTCAGATCAAAGTCTTGCTCCATAAAAATAATGTAAAACATTTCGGCTTAGGCCACAGACATTAAAAAGTCAGTCTGTATTATACTTTATACCATTCGACACCTCTGTCAGCCAATCACATGCTAGTATTTCAGGGAAATAATTCTCGTATTCTTTGTAACAGTTGTTCACTTATCGTCTCATGTTTGACTGTTTCATGTAAGCTGGTTATTCACCATGGGATCGGAAATATGTGTTTATCACACCTTGGGCTAAAGCCCTCGGACGATAAATCTCATATTCCCTCTCCCGTGGTCAATAACCTTTACGTATGCATCACCTGCAATATATTAAGACAATGAGTACATTTAGTTCGAAATAATGTGAAAATTCTATTTGCAAGAGAATCATAACCAAATCATTCTGAATGCATAGGAGTATTCCAGAAAAATTCCATTATGCACAGTGAGCATAAAGCTAGAGTGGCAACATCAATCAGAATTTAATTGGATAAAAAATCAAACCAAGTATGCAACATGTTTAATATTCAAAGGAACGCCCAACAGCACAAGTTTAATTCGAGGGGATGGTTCTGTGTGTTACGCTTTTGAAGAGTTTTAATTACAAGAGAAATTAGAGAAAAAGTAAATTTACTTGCAGCACAGTACATCGATACACATCATATATCATTTGTATTTCAGAGGGTTAATACCTTTTTTTACTGACATTTCCTCTGCCGTCGACAACAAGAGTAGTACAATTACAGTGCAATCATTTTCAAGAGAGAGTTAAGAAAAGTGCACTGATTACATACATCGACATGAAGTTTCTGACAGAAAAGGAAACAATACCTCAAAGCAATTGGAAATTACCTTTAAAGAGAAACACATTGGGCAGGTGTTCAAGGTCATTATGGACAGAGATCCTTTGGGACAGACTGAAATAAATGAGAACAGATGTGGTAGAGACCCTGGATAGACCAGCAGAAACACAGATGAGGGTGACAGCAGACAAATAGATATGTGAAGCTACTGACCTTACCCTGTGGCGACACAGCAATGAGTGTTCATATAAAAGATTCACCAGGTACTGACCGCAATCTGTGTTTCCTTCACCTTTGTGGTCAGTCACTGCCACAATGTTGACGCAAAACATGTGTTAACCATCTCTAGAGCCACATTTGTCAGATCACCTTCCCACAATGTTATGTCCTAGGTCTATAACAGTTACTGGCCCCAGTGAATCCCTTGGCTGTCCACCTTCACACGAAAGCTCTTAGTCTTACACAATTTCAGCAGTGTCCACACCAAATTTATGTCTCAGATTAGGTGTTGCACTCTTGGTGTTGGTGTAATGACCTCCGTGAGTTACTGTGGCAATTTCTTGTCGTGTTAGTGAAATGAGGAAGGTTGTAACTGGGGTGAATCTGGTATGGAAATGGAATGGTCGACAGGGCTGGTTAACTGTGCTCACGTATGAAACCTATAAAGTCTAATGATTATGGCTTGCTATGACAGAACAAACTGAATGATTACACCGTCTCATACATAATAGTTGCTGGCCATCATCAAAGAAGATGCATTTAACCTAGAGAAAGAAAGTGCATTAAAAAATCAAAGTTTGCAAATAACTTTCTGTTTTACTTAATTTCTGCAACTCCACCTTCGTTGTTGGTCTCTGATGGGGCACCGTCTTGTCTTGGATCAACCCATAATTTATCTATAATATTCCAGTCTGGAAGGTGTTAAACCACTCGAGAAGCTTTTCCCAACTGTGATGAAAAAATATTTGGACAGGATTTGGGGAAGGTTTAGGATTATTGTCCTGTTGCAGAGCCTGGTTTCATCCCATTCCTTATTTTCACGCTGAATCATGTCGGTTCTCTTCGAAAATTTTCTGGAAATCAGTGATATTAAACAATTCTTCAGTTTTGACAATGTCTCTGGTGCTATTTGAATTGAAACAGCTGCAATGCATTGAAAGCACACCGCCCTGGTTCAATTTAGCAATGGACTCCTTTTCATGGTAATTCTGAATAAACTCCTTGCTAACACAGTGCTACGGATTTTAACGATATAACACCTCAGTTTCATCCATTCAAAAACATTTTGGCAGATGACTTGGGACTAGTCAAGCTGCTTCTGGTGTATTGCATCCAAGTTAGGAATGGGGTGAAACAAGGCTCTGCAACAGGACAACAATCCAAAACTTTCCAACAATCCTGTCCAAATATTTTTTCAGGACAGTTGGGATAAGCTTCTCTAGTGGTTTAACACCTTCCAGACTGGAATATAATTGATAAATTACAAGCTGATCCGAGACAGATGGCCCCATCAGAGACCAACAAGAAGGTGGAGTTGCAGAAATTCTGTGATGCAGAATGGATTAAAATCATTGCCGTTGTAGTCTGAGGACTTCTGAAATGATGTAGTCAAATCCTGTAGGCTGTTCTTGATCCAAAGGGGGGAAATATGTGATACTACAAGAGGGTATGTAAACTTTTGAAAATGTCATAAAATTCAATAATCCAATAATATCATAGAATCGCATCACTATTGAATATTTACTGCAATTTCAATAGCCCACTAAGGTGCTGCTGAGGCGTAAAACACAAACAAACAAACAAACTGCAATTTCAGTAAGTATGACTTTCTGCAATTTGATAGAAAAACGTAGTAAATGATGATCATGTGATTGGCTGAGGTTCTGAATTACATGGCATAAAGCTCATTTGAATGGCATAAAACGTGTTTAAATTGCAGCTGACGTGTCTGAAAATGGCAATGACTGCCTGTATTTACTTACTAATCTGATCAAGTTGTCAAACTCTACTGCTCACTGGAGCAGAATAATACGTATTTCATTGCTTTCTACGTTCAAATAACAGATTTGATGGACGTTTTGAGGCCTCGGGTCCAATCACAAAAGCTGAAAATGCTACGTGGACAGTGAGAAGCTTAGTCAGAGAAACTCATACTTATTGAATCTGCAGTAATGGTTCAGAAGTGTTTATCCGCATGCATTACATTGTATATCATGTATGATTTGCCTATTGTTGTTAAAATTGCCCTGAAAATAGGGAAAATGGTCATTTTTCCATGGGGTATGTAAACTTCCGGGCAGAACTGTATAAAAAGCAGAACATAAAAAAGCAATGCAACATCTACATTATATGTCAAGAGTATCATTTGGACATTTTTCCTTGCAATTAGCAACTACAAAAGACAGATGGAAAGCTATATAATGAGACAGAAAATCATCCCATAACAATGTTTAGCTATTATAATCAGAGATGAGTAGACTGATTATATCAGAATGATTACATCAAAAGAGAATGTCAGCCTTCTTCTTCCGCAGTAATAGCTTGCTTTCCCATAATTATGATTAATCTGCAAAAGCACTTTAATATTGCTCAGAAGAAAGCTGCTTCAAGTCAGTATTTCTATGCTGAGTAGAAATTTGTCCCTAAATTACATATACAAGAACAAATTATTATCATAATATAAATTGTCAGTTGACATATACATGTAATTGATCCCAGAAATGTATTGAAAACGTTAATTAGCACTCTGTACAGTGCAAAGGCCAGCCATTAGAAAAAAATGGGGAAGTTTTTTATCGTATCGCATCAGGGCAAGTTACAAAGTCATATCTATTAGCAGGCTGGAAAAGGAACTTTCGTCCTACAGCTTATGCAGTGGCTCCATCTGTGGCTGGCTGAATCATGATCAGAGATCAGTACAGGAAAATATGGGCTGGATATTTTGTGGTGATTACGATCAGTTGCAAAAAGTGCCATTCTGCTGTCCTGTTCTGCTGCACAAATATGGCTTTTACCAGAGAGACAGCCTGTGGCATTATCCCAACTCATCTTGTCCAATCCGCTGTCTCTTCAGGCTTGCAATTGGTCAACCCAGAACAAAATTACAAGTGAGGTATGTTGCCCGCTTTAGTCAGAAACGAAATCGCAACAACCTGCAGAATTGTGCTTGCAAACTGTATGTGGCTGGAAGATTCTGGGCTGCCCGTATGCCTATCCTTTCAGTACTAATTTATATCAGCAATTTAAATGTCAATACTGTATAAAATACTATTATAATGGAAGCAGTGCATGTGGGTCTCATAGCGAAATGTGACAAAAACATTACTTACAGGTGATTTCATTAGCACGCGATTCTTAAGGTTCTTGGCCTCAAAATACATAGCTTTTTTGGCTAATCTGATTGGTTTACAAGCAACAGAACGTCACACAACTCATATATCAAACGTAGTAAGTGCTTGTTTAGCATTGATTTCTCACTGTCAAGTGTGAATGACCAGAATCGCATGCTAATGAAATCGCCTGTAACGTTCAGGAAAAAGTGGACTTATAGAAATGGAAAATAGATTAAGAAATTGACAAACATTATTAATCCTCAGAGGCGGTCAAGAAGTGGAAGAAGGACTGCTGTGACGGGGGTGGGGCTACTTGCCCCTCGGCCCTTGCTGGCTATGTCTCTGTTTCTAAGGACAGACGGGAAAAGTCACTAAGGATACCAGCAACTTGTTCTGGCAGAATGGCTGAGGGTGACTTGATAGTGAGACAAATTCAGATAAGCCTCCAAGTACTAGCAGGGACATTGAGTCCAGCCTTCACCGCAATCCAATCATGTCTTTTCGCACTACCATAACTTCTAACATTTTGCTTAAAACCTTCTTATACGCTGGGCCAAGCATCAAGCCACCTTTCAATACCACAGTCCATTAATCACGGTCCTGGATTTTGTGAAAAAATTCAGCACTTGGTGAGAGATTTTCTGCTCTGGAGGTCTGCTCCGCTCTCTGTATTCCCAGGCTAAAAGTCCAATATAGCACTGACACAAGATCCTAAGTTATGACCCCCAACAGCCATGCATTCTTATAGGATAATAAGACCTGTCCAAGTACCCCTTTTTCAGCCCCAGGTTTGTTTTATCACTGACTGAGATTTGAGATGCTGAACTACCAAGAATCATCAATCAGCTTGATGACGGTCTTAGAAAAGGTTACAAATTAAAATCTTGTATTACATTGCACTCATTGGTGTTCTTTTGTATGACCTTGTTTATAGATATTTATAGGACAGCAAGGTACTTATCGATAAAATTGCAGGCTAGTAGATTTTTGAAGATGGATAAACCCACTACAAATCAAAATCTTGTGACTGGAATTACTAATTCGAGTATGAAGGGATAAAGATGTGAGGTGAAGCAAGCAAAGTAATCCAGTTATGATATATGAATTTTTCTGGCAGACAAAACAAGCACACTTACAAAAAGCTAACCACAGACAACTAACAGACAGATATCTTACACCAAGACAAATTAATTTCTCTGGCAGACAAAACAGGCACACTAGCAAAACGCTAACCACAGACAACTATCAGACAGATGCCTTACACCAAGAGTGGCAAAAGTAGCTATTAAAGGATGTGCTATCAATCTATCATAAGTCAGAATCATATATGTTGCATATCGATTATATTTCGTATGATTTGCCTTTGTATGACCTTGTCCTAGTATCAGTAGACAGACTGCTCTAAAAAATCACATTTGGAAACAACCATTTTGTAAGAGTGTTTGGAAACAAAACGTTGAAAAAGCAACAAAGGAAATGTGTTTTCTGAGATCCTCCTTGGAGACATCAGCTTGTCTCAATGCTCCTTTTCAGAGGAGACACAACAGTGCACTTAGCCCAACATAATAACAAGGAAGGAGGTTCAAACTGTCTACAAGTTGACCGCTATTTGCTGCCATCTAGGGTGCAAAATTCGCAAACTCCCGTGAGCGGTCAGCAGAATTTCGATCTCTGGAAGAAACCAGGACAGTGTGGAAGAAACCAGGACAGTTTCATCATTTAGTGATGGTCCAGTTTATTTCCAAAAACTCTGCAAGTGTCTAATCTGACTTTGGTTGGCTTCAATTTTTAAGCAGACAGCTTGTAAATACCAAAATAAGTTGGAACAATTTTTTTATCATGGAGGATGTATACATTGTAGCTCACATATATTGGCAGTATAGAGGGGGCCACTTGTGGCTTGGACTAGACATTTTGCTGAGTGTAACACAGCTTTTATGAAATTGTGTATTATACTGTTGACCTAGTTAATAAATCTCCGTAAAAGTAACAGAATAAATACAATTGAGCATTTTTGATATCACAAAGCAAAAACATTGGCTTTGTATGGACACATGAATAAGTGAGAATGCATTCTTTTTGGACCCTTTTCTGACCACAATTTAACATGCATTAAATGGCATAAGTAGATTGAATACCATCAGACTTCAGATGAGTAAAATCATTCCTTTCACAGGCAAATTGTATACTAAAGTTTCAAAAGTTTCTTTTTGTCTCATGATTTCCAAACATTTTCATTCAAAGCAGTGGACTGGACACTTGCCAGCAACCATGCTTTGTGAAAGTAGTTTGGCGTAGTAATATGGACAGCTGTTGTTCGACCTGATCTGGTGATCTGTCCAAAACAGATCAAATTATTGTTGACCCAATTCGGTTTTCCAGGGACTGTCAGCATTCTGCTGCCACTTGAAAGTCCCGAACAGAGACAGAGGTTCAAATGTATTAGGTAACAGTGCATTATGTACTTGACATGGACACAGCCAAAATCTAGTCGTGCAGCATGATTATACATACTCCAATCATGCGACAGAGGTATATGTGCTGAAGGCGTGCATCTGACATGCACTCGAATAAGTTCAATGGGAACATATATTTAGGATAAACTCCTTTTTCCTAGTCTGTTTTACACATTTAGGCACTCACAAATTTTCATTATCAAGTCTGCTTGTGGGTTCAAGGCACCTCTTTGCCACCATCAAGAAATCATCACCAAAATTAATCATGCATGATTTACTATTCTACCTTGGCTAAGATCCCGGCCAGGGCAAACAAGGAAAGGTAATGCATTGAGATGAGAAATTAAATGATGTTAGGAGTAACTTCAGACGTCTTATCAATACACATTAAAAGCCTTAAGGAAATATACCTAGCCCATATTGTTGTCTGCAGAAATGTGAAAGTAACTTGAAAAGAGAATACTAACACATAGAGTAAGTGGCCCATGAAATGAGCTGCTTCAGAATCTCCACTGCAACAATAGACTGACACAAGCTTACATGACATCGCAATACTGGAGCACAATATCATTCATGATGATGCAGCAGAGAGTCTGAAACATTTGTCAAGATGTGGGGCGAAAGCTACAAGCTTACTTGGCCTTCAAAATTCTGTCTGTATGGCTGCTCGAATCTAACAAACAATGCTCAAGTCTGGAGCTCCTTGCCAAGAATTTGTAATTGAAGGAGCCTCTTTAGTTGCTCAGTTCCGATGCAATCTCATCCAAGCCTTTTGGGATTCAACTTTCTGAAAATGTAGGGTGTCGTAAGAGTGAAGAAAATCTACATTTCCAGACAACAACAGTTGAAACCTGTTTAAGTGGACTAATAACCATCTCAGTTTATTGATGAAGATGGATGGACAGATGTTTGGGGCTTTATGTCCTGTATTTTTGCACTTGGTTTAAGTTTTTATTTTATTGACTTATAAACGGTTTCAAACTGAATAAATTGTCTCTGAATAGTAATAAAACGAAAGCAATGATTTTCCACAGCATTCAAAGAAAAGTTAGAACCCCCATTTTAAAACTAGATAATAGTGAAATAGAGTTTGTGGGTAATTTTAAGTATCTAGGTATTATCTTTGACTCTCACCTAAACTGGAAGCACCATACTACTCATGTTGCCAAACAAATAGCAAAGACAAATGGAATATTGTGTAGACTCAAACATTTTTTTTCTTAAAAACATATTGTTGACCTTGTATAATTCATTAATTCTACCTTATTTAAATTATGGAATTCTTGTATGGGGCTCACGTATGGAAAGATTAATCAAACCACAAATTAAAGAAATCTGTCAGGATAGTTACGAATGCTAAGTAAAATGCCCACTCAGAACCAATTTTTAAGTTGTTAGGTGTTTTGAAAATTACTGATATTTTCAGGCTAAATGAGCTTAAATTTATATATAAACTTGAAAATAAGCTTTTACCTCAAAACTTTCTTGCCTCTATGTTCAGCAGAAATGCTGACATACATGGTCACAATACTCGACAGGCTTATGCATTTAGAGCCCCACAAAGTAAACATGACTTTGTCAGAAATAGTATACGTTTTAGAATACCGACAATCATGAATGAAGCCCCATCATATTTTACGAACAAAATTCACACTCATAGCATATCAGGTTTCACTAAATATATAAAACTTCACATGATTAATAGCTACAGCAGTACTTGCGAAATTCCACAGTGTTATATTTGCAATCAAACAATGTGAAAAAAGGTGAACTAAAAATAAAAAACAATGAAAAAAATAAATAATTAGTAAGTCTATAAAAATTAAATTAAAAAATGATATCTGTCATTTGAATACTTTAGGTATTCAATTTCGGATTTTGTTTCCTATGCTATGCAAACTGTTGTTGCTTCATTTCTATAGATTTGAATTGGTCAACATTTTCGGAAATATGATGTAATTGTCAATGAGTAGCTTTTCTTGGGTTTTGGTTCCATTCTTGGTCTTGGTTAAAATGATCATTGAAAAATGACATGTGACTTTCATCCAAAAGGTTCATTTCAAGGGTTAGCAGACTTTTACCCATATATATTTATTGTCAAATCTGCCATATTCAAGAGTGCTACTGAGCGCACTTTCAAGAGCTTGAATGTGCGTTCCAGCGCACCTTTGCTCTTGAGGATGCTATCACTCGCACTCCTGAGTGTGTGATCCAGCGCACACCTGACTGTGCTATCCCTCGCACTCTTGAGGGTGAGATCTATGACTTCGAGTGGTTATGCAATACATGGCACTCCTGGCAGTGCACTCTTGATGCTGCGAGTGAGCGCACCTTTTTGTGCTCCTGGGTGTGCTGTGGGTGACATCCTATTATATAACCAGACCTCATGGGCTCTCATGAAGGGTTGGGAATGTCATTCAGCGCACTTGGTAGGCTAATTAGGGCAGGAGGAGGACACAGCAATAAGGTGAAGAATGATTGAAACAGCCGTCCAACATAGGCCCGGGTGTGCGGGCTAGAGCTGGATTCGAACCCCGGACTCAGCGATTGGCAGCCTAGCATGCTACCACTAGACCAACCCTACCCCCAGTTTAATGATTAAATTTTGATTTAAAAACATAATTCATGTATGGACGGTTGCAGGAGAAGATCCAAGTTTTTAATAGTAAAATGGCACTTTTATTGTTCTGAACTGTATTTTCTTTGAGACATCCTTCCTGCCTGTGCAATACATGGAGATGAGCAGTCTAGGGTGCATCGTCTGCCTCATAAAAATGAAAAAATTGTCGTATTCATTTGCACTTCTCCCACCTTGTTCCATTGTCTGAAGAAAGACACTCTACAAAATTTCAGTGAGATCGGTTGTGGCCTGAGGGTGGCACTTTTGCATTAAAGTTTGGTCCCAAAATGACAGGATGTCATGTTTTATATATCATTGTTTTCGGAAGAAAATAAGCTTTAATTTGAATGGTAGAAACCTATATTTCTGACAATTATTCACTTTAAGGAACTTCGGAAAAAATCAACCTTTGGACTATGGTGAGAAAATGTTTGAAATGATCTGCTTAAAAGGTAAACTTTTGCACGACTCTCACACCTTCATTGAAATTAAGTATGTACAAGGCACACTTTGGTGAAGAAAGTAGAAATTTAAACTTATTTTTCAGATATCTATTTAACAAAATCCAAATGTACAATTTTGCATTAGGTGCATGGAAATATGCGAAATTAATCACTGTTGTTCTACCATGTCTTTTTCTTTTGACTACATTGTAGTTCAATCTAGGTTTTATCCGGTGATGTTGTTGATCATCCTCAGTTAAGAGACTTTTATGGGTTCAGAAAGCCATAATAACCTTGTTTTTTTTATTTAACATATTTCACAAATTCAAAAAGAAAATGTCATCATCCAAACACAACTTCTCCTGAGTCAAAACCATTGATGTCGTTATTCAAATTAATGCTGCTCTTCTAAGAAATCTAACTAAACCATTTATAAGTCAATAAAATAAAAACTTAAACTATTATTAGTTTAAGTTTTTATTTTATTGACTTATAAACGGTTTCAAATTGAATAAATTGTCTCTGAATAGTAATAAAACGAAAGCAATGATTTTCCACAGCATTCAAAGAAAAGTTAGAACCCCCATTTTAAAACTAGATAATAGTGAAATAGAGTTTGTGGGTAATTTTAAGTATCTAGGTATTATCTTTGACTCTCACCTAAACTGGAAGCACCATACTACTCATGTTGCCAAACAAATAGCAAAGACAAATGGAATATTGTGTAGACTCAAACATTTTTTTTCTTAAAAACATATTGTTGACCTTGTATAATTCATTAATTCTACCTTATTTAAATTATGGAATTCTTGTATGGGGCTCACGTATGGAAAGATTAATCAAACCACAAATTAAAGAAATCTGTCAGGATAGTTACGAATGCTAAGTAAAATGCCCACTCAGAACCAATTTTTAAGTTGTTAGGTGTTTTGAAAATTACTGATATTTTCAGGCTAAATGAGCTTAAATTTATATATAAACTTGAAAATAAGCTTTTACCTCAAAACTTTCTTGCCTCTATGTTCAGCAGAAATGCTGACATACATGGTCACAATACTCGACAGGCTTATGCATTTAGAGCTCCACAAAGTAAACATGACTTTGTCAGAAATAGTATACGTTTTAGAATACCGACAATCATGAATGAAGCCCCATCATATTTTACGAACAAAATTCACACTCATAGCATATCAGGTTTCACTAAATATATATTAAACTTTACATGATTAATAGCTACAGCAGTACTTGCGAAATTCCACAGTGTTATATTTGCAATCAAACAATGTGAAAAAAGGTGAACTAAAAATAAAAAACAATGAAAAAAATAAATAATTAGTAAGTCTATAAAAATTAAATTAAAAAATGATATCTGTCATTTGAATACTTTAGGTATTCAATTTCGGATTTTGTTTCCTATGCTATGCAAACTGTTGTTGCTTCATTTCTATAGATTTGAATTGGTCAACATTTTCGGAAATATGATGTAATTGTCAATGAGTAGCTTTTCTTGGGTTTTGGTTCCATTCTTGGTCTTGGTTAAAATGATCATTGAAAAATGACATGTGACTTTCATCCAAAAGGTTCATTTCAAGGGTTAGCAGACTTTTACCCATATATATTTATTGTCAAATCTGCCATATTCAAGAGTGCTACTGAGCGCACTTTCAAGAGCTTGAATGTGCGTTCCAGCGCACCTTTGCTCTTGAGGATGCTATCACTCGCACTCCTGAGTGTGTGATCCAGCGCACACCTGACTGTGCTATCCCTCGCACTCTTGAGGGTGAGATCTATGACTTCGAGTGGTTATGCAATACATGGCACTCCTGGCAGTGCACTCTTGATGCTGCGAGTGAGCGCACCTTTTTGTGCTCCTGGGTGTGCTATGGGTGACATCCTATTATATAACCAGACCTCATGGGCTCTCATGAAGGGTTGGGAATGTCATTCAGCGCACTTGGTAGGCTAATTAGGGCAGGAGGAGGACACAGCAATAAGGTGAAGAATGATTGAAACAGCCGTCCAACATAGGCCCGGGTGTGCGGGCTAGAGCTGGATTCGAACCCCGGACTCAGCGATTGGCAGCCTAGCATGCTACCACTAGACCAACCCTGCCCCCAGTTTAATGATTAAATTTTGATTTAAAACATAATTCATGTATGGACGGTTGCAGGAGAAGATCCAAGTTTTTAATAGTAAAATGGCACTTTTATTGTTCTGAACTGTATTTTCTTTGAGACATCCTTCCTGCCTGTGCAATACATGGAGATGAGCAGTCTAGGGTGCATCGTCTGCCTCATAAAAATGAAAAAATTGTCGTATTCATTTGCACTTCTCCCACCTTGTTCCATTGTCTGAAGAAAGACACTCTACAAAATTTCAGTGAGATCGGTTGTGGCCTGAGGGTGGCACTTTTGCATTAAAGTTTGGTCCCAAAATGACAGGATGTCATGTTTTATATATCATTGTTTTCGGAAGAAAATAAGCTTTAATTTGAATGGTAGAAACCTATATTTCTGACAATTATTCACTTTAAGGAACTTCGGAAAAAATCAACCTTTGGACTATGGTGAGAAAATGTTTGAAATGATCTGCTTAAAAGGTAAACTTTTGCACGACTCTCACACCTTCATTGAAATTAAGTATGTACAAGGCACACTTTGGTGAAGAAAGTAGAAATTTAAACTTATTTTTCAGATATCTATTTAACAAAATCCAAATGTACAATTTTGCATTAGGTGCATGGAAATATGCGAAATTAATCACTGTTGTTCTACCATGTCTTTTTCTTTTGACTACATTGTAGTTCAATCTAGGTTTTATCCGGTGATGTTGTTGATCATCCTCAGTTAAGAGACTTTTATGGGTTCAGAAAGCCATAATAACCTTGTTTTTTTTATTTAACATATTTCACAAATTCAAAAAGAAAATGTCATCATCCAAACACAACTTCTCCTGAGTCAAAACCATTGATGTCGTTATTCAAATTAATGCTGCTCTTCTAAGAAATCTAACTAAACCATTTATAAGTCAATAAAATAAAAACTTAAACTATTATTAGTTTAAGTTTTTATTTTATTGACTTATAAACGGTTTCAAACTGAATAAATTGTCTCTGAATAGTAATAAAACGAAAGCAATGATTTTCCACAGCATTCAAAGAAAAGTTAGAACCCCCATTTTAAAACTAGATAATAGTGAAATAGAGTTTGTGGGTAATTTTAAGTATCTAGGTATTATCTTTGACTCTCACCTAAACTGGAAGCACCATACTACTCATGTTGCCAAACAAATAGCAAAGACAAATGGAATATTGTGTAGACTCAAACATTTTTTTTCTTAAAAACATATTGTTGACCTTGTATAATTCATTAATTCTACCTTATTTAAATTATGGAATTCTTGTATGGGGCTCACGTATGGAAAGATTAATCAAACCACAAATTAAAGAAATCTGTCAGGATAGTTACGAATGCTAAGTAAAATGCCCACTCAGAACCAATTTTTAAGTTGTTAGGTGTTTTGAAAATTACTGATATTTTCAGGCTAAATGAGCTTAAATTTATATATAAACTTGAAAATAAGCTTTTACCTCAAAACTTTCTTGCCTCTATGTTCAGCAGAAATGCTGACATACATGGTCACAATACTCGACAGGCTTATGCATTTAGAGCCCCACAAAGTAAACATGACTTTGTCAGAAATAGTATACGTTTTAGAATACCGACAATCATGAATGAAGCCCCATCATATTTTACGAACAAAATTCACACTCATAGCATATCAGGTTTCACTAAATATATAAAACTTCACATGATTAATAGCTACAGCAGTACTTGCGAAATTCCACAGTGTTATATTTGCAATCAAACAATGTGAAAAAAGGTGAACTAAAAATAAAAAACAATGAAAAAAATAAATAATTAGTAAGTCTATAAAAATTAAATTAAAAAATGATATCTGTCATTTGAATACTTTAGGTATTCAATTTCGGATTTTGTTTCCTATGCTATGCAAACTGTTGTTGCTTCATTTCTATAGATTTGAATTGGTCAACATTTTCGGAAATATGATGTAATTGTCAATGAGTAGCTTTTCTTGGGTGTTGGTTCCATTCTTGGTCTTGGTTAAAATGATCATTGAAAAATGACATGTGACTTTCATCCAAAAGGTTCATTTCAAGGGTTAGCAGACTTTTACCCATATATATTTATTGTCAAATCTGCCATATTCAAGAGTGCTACTGAGCGCACTTTCAAGAGCTTGAATGTGCGTTCCAGCGCACCTTTGCTCTTGAGGATGCTATCACTCGCACTCCTGAGTGTGTGATCCAGCGCACACCTGACTGTGCTATCCCTCGCACTCTTGAGGGTGACATCTATGACTTCGAGTGGTTATGCAATACATGGCACTCCTGGCAGTGCACTCTTGATGCTGCGAGTGAGCGCACCTTTTTGTGCTCCTGGGTGTGCTGTGGGTGACATCCTATTATATAACCAGACCTCATGGGCTCTCATGAAGGGTTGGGAATGTCATTCAGCGCACCTTTGAAAAGGTAGACTAGTTAGCTGAGCTGAACAACTGGTCAGATAGAACAGAATGATTCACAGAGAGAGATGATTAATAGATAGATGAAAATGAATAGTTAGATAGATAAATAGATAGATGCCATTCCTAGTGCAAGTAAAAAATCGTCCTGTGACCATTAAAGGTTGAATAGCCCTGTTTAGACAATACAGAGGTAAAGGTATTCAAACGAGATAACTTAAAATTTTCAAAGTATTTCTGCCAACTACAGGTTGAAACATTGTACATAATAATATTATTATTCTCTCTTTTTAGTAACTTCCCTATTATATCATTAGAATAATAACTAGTAATCGGGAATTTAAGAATTTTTTTATAGGTTAGATTGATAGATGTTGATTGAAAAGTTGCGCTGGATGACACCATCAGTATAGTGTGCTGGATGACACATTCAAGAGTGCGCTGGATGACACATTCAAGCTTCGTGAATATGTGTTCAGTAGCACTCTTAAGTTGTAAATATTTTCCGCATGGGAGCCTCAATGTGCGCTCTATTGCATAGCCACGCATGCTATTAGGTGCGCTGGACAGCATAGCCAAGCTTCACGCGTGCGAGTGAATGCACATCCACGCGCGTGGCTGTACAATATCTAGCAGGCTCACGCTTGTCACGCGCGTGAGAGTGCCATTTGTGGGCGCGTGAGGGTGTTCCCACTCGCAATAAATATACCTCCTTTTACCACCTTACCATTTTGTGATTTTTTTTTTTTGCTTTACTTTGCCTCCTCTCACACACTCATGAATGATAACACTGGTTGCCACAGATGCACACTGATATATATAGTTTGCAATTTAGAGGAAAAGTACATATTAAGCTCTTTACATCTAAACCTCATGGGCCTCTCTGCGATGACAACTAGTCTTTTTTTTTTTTTTTTTTTTTTTTTTTTTTAGGGGGGGCATCTCGCTAGCAACAAAAATCTTGTCTTAGAGATGTCCTCCCTCTTTACTGTAACAACTTGTATGTTTCAGGAAGAAATAAATGTCTTGAGTCTTGAGTCTTGAGTCTTAGCAACCGCAAAACGACAAAATAATAGCAGGTCTAATTTCTCAAAAATGACAAATAAATTGATACAAATACATGTGTATATCAATTTCAAGTGCGGTATATGAAGGTGTGTCTGTATCATTATATTTTTCCCCACTATTTGTGGAAGTTAAAGACAAAGAAATAGAAAATCCTATCTCATCAATTTTTTTAGCACTTTGGTTTATAAAAAAAGTTTAAATTTTCAAAGTCAAAAACTTTTGTTCGGAGCCCCTTGGAAAATCCTGTAAATTAAATATATATCCATGAAATTGTCTTTACCTTTTCCCTGTGATTGTCTTCTTTAATTCCATGCTTCATTGCGTGATATTGGATGCATTACCACTGAATGGCAGGGTTAATTTCACAGTGAAAAAAATTAAGAAAAAAATTTAATTTTTCAAGTTTGCATGAACCGACTTTCTTGTACATAACCTCAAATATTTTGACAAAAAGGCTGGTAGCGACCACTTTCCTTTACATATCCTTGCTATAAGCTATATTTAGGATCATTTTAAACAATTTTTAAGAAATCCTATCTTGGAAAGTTCACGAGTATCGAGCCACCTTAACAGTGATCAATGCATTTATATTATGCTAAATAATAGAAGAAAAAAACTCTAGTAATGTTAAGCCCATAATGCCATGACAGTAATGTTTTTTGTTGTTTTTTTTTTTCGTATAGAGCCACATTTCTATTCAAGCAGCTCCTCACGTTTTGTATATAAACATCCAATATATCGGTTGCATATGTCGTTGAAATGATTATGAATTATCACGGCCTTTCTAGTGCTGCAGGATCAATTTTTTTCAAACAGACGATTCAGTAAAGTTTTTATGGGAATATCCCAGTATCGCTTAAGGGCAAGTGTGTTGTCATTATAAAACTCTGTATGGCTGGAGGTGTTAGATATCAGGTGCTATGATGAATTTTTCTTTCTTTTTCCTGAACAAATAGACAATATATCTCAGTCAACAAGCAGCATCTTATTCACTGGGGGCTACCGGAAGTCCGATGATGAGGGTAACTGCAGTTACCCTCATCCTATCGGCGGCCATGCCACTGCCCACTAGAAAAGTTTACAGGCGATTTTCTAGCATTTTGGACACTTACCAAGCTGTTTATTAGGTGTACAATGTTGATTGAACTGTGAAGCATACATCTGCGCTGAGACAGAAGCTGTAGACAAGTCCAGTGATGCATATTTTGGGGAAATACAAATTATAAATGATGAGGGTAACTGCGCATCTCCCACACATATGGATGAGGGTAACTGGAAATACAGATGAGGGTAACTGACACAATTAATGTTTTTAGGCTGCAACAGTTGTCACTGAGCAGGTGCAGATATCCACCCCAACTTTCTTAGTCACCTGAGCAACCTCCCTGAACATGCTGAAGTCCTTCAAAAGCATATCCTGCGATCAGAGACATACAACTTATGTGCACCAAAAATCAATTTCAAAGCCAAAATCCCAAAAGGCAGTCTGTTTGCAGAGTTTGAATAGCTTAAATTTGTCAGCATGCAATGTGGGGCCTACGGGAGGTAAGCAGACACACTGATTGCAAGATACAGGGAACCCGGTACATTGGGACACGGGAAAGATTAGGTAACACATGTCACGTATATGATAAATTTGTGTCTTTTGTGGGTGTGATTCGTGGATATTCTATACATCATCAAATATTGACAAAAAATATTAAAATTACTATTATTTGTTTCCAGGACAAAACTTGGCCATCATTGTATGTCCATAGATGAAAGTTTATATACATTCCCTATAATATTTTAGTGCCTTTTGTTGGTCTGCTTCATAGTTACTCTTAATGCTTTTTGAAACATTCTGACCCATACCTCACAACTTATTCCTTGTTTATGCATGAAACTGGTCCATATTATGTGTATATTGGTCTAGTAAGGTCTTTCCATCGTCCACATACCCTGGTAAGCAGGCGGGCATATGGCGGGGCATATAGATAATTTCAGACCAAGATCAGGCCACTATTGCAAATACTACATGCAATGCGGTTCACATCACTTTTATGGTGTAATGGTGTCCTTTTAAAATGTTGTTTTTTTGCTGAAGGTTTGCTGCTACGCAGCCTATGTTTGTAATCACCAGTTTCGAACCTCAGTTCAGTGAAGTGCACCAATGAATCCAGGGGCAGACTGGCAGCATTTCGGGGCCCGTGGCAAAATTAGTCATTGGGCCCCTACGTCCCTACCATCGGCGAGATTTGAAATAGAAAAGCCCAATACGACAGGCCTAATTTGATAAAAGTATTGTTAACTTAACATTAGGGTGGGTCCCTCACATGACAGGGTGCTGTCCTTTTCAGTTTTTGACAACACACAATCATGAAACTGAGAGCAAAATTTCGCTCTTTTCTTGAAATGTTTACTTTTTGGCATCCTGCATGGGCCCCCCTGAATGTGTGGGCCCGTTGCAGCTGCCACTTTGCCACATAAGCCAGTCCGCCCCTGAATGAATCTGTGAATTCCATTTGTGTGGTTGTTGGACCATGAATATAGATGGATGATCTGTTCCGGATACCGTATTTCAATTAGATCAAGGTTATGAGATGCATATAAAAACTGACAAGTCGCATCAAATAGAAACCATAATTTTTCATTCATAGAGTGTATTAATATTGCATATTTCATAAATATAAAAGAGAATCTCAAATTTGGTTTTCTTAATGATGTTGTATCACCTGATCACCTGGAAAGGCATGAGTGACAAAAGTGACCCGATGGGTAATTGCCCATTTATACTTTTCATAAGTGTATATAGTCCAAATACAGGGAAAATAAGTCCCATCATTGCGGTGACACTCAGTTGATGGCATCATTTAGCAAAAACTGAAGTATGAGGGGTTGAGCATGCACCTTTCCCAACTGGAGCCGCTGTGTCAGAGCCAATGTTTCTATTTTGCAGCAGTGTTTTAAACAGTTACCCTCATCATCAGGTTTGTTTATGTCAGAGTTACCCTCATCATCCGTTCCAGTTACCCTCATCATTAAAAACTGTTAATTTTGAAGATTACATGAAATCTCGCAAGAAATAAGGAAGTCTACCCCTCATTATCAGCTTTCCACAGTTTTTTCTTAGTGCCTATGGCCACATTTCCCCATTTCATGGCCCACAACTCTCAAGAACTGCCCGCAAACTTTTCTAGTGGGCAGTGGCATGGCCGCCGATAGGATGAGGGTAACTGCAGTTACCCTCATCACCGGACTTCCGGTAGCCCCCAGTCTTATTGCTGGGGGAGAGCTCTCTCTTGTTGTATATCGCCCGTTTTGGTGTATCTACGTGTATAGCTTTCGATCCGTCTTTCAATTAGCATCGTCTTATGCAACTATAATTGCTTTCCCAAATTGGTTATTTTGTCATTCTAAAGTCCATAATTTTACTTATCATGTTCACAGATCCAGATAGGGGTGTAGGTTGGTGTAGTGGCAGTGAGCTGGATTGCCAATCACTGTGACCTTATGGGGTGGGAAACCAAATTCGGTTGAGAAATTACAAAAGAAGGCTGTGAGGGTGATATCGTAATCCAAGTACAATGTCCATACTGAACCACTTTTCAAGCAGCTTTGTATTTTAAAACTAATAGATGTCCTCAAAATTGAAGAGTGGAAGTTCTACTATAACCTATTTCACAAAAGTATCCCAAAGTATTTTCAGAATATATCATTGCTGCGTAATAGTGACATTCATAACCACCAAACTAGAAACTGCTCCCTACTAGCTGTTCCTTGTCTCAAATACAATACCTCTAAATGCGCACTTCGAATCAGACTTCCATCAATTATAAACTCTGCCCTTTATGTATCATTGACAAAATTCAAACCCACACCATCCATTGTCTGAAATTTTATCTAAAAAGAACATATTTGAATATCTATAGCAACAATTTTTCTGTTGTGAATTGTTACATCTGTAGGAATGTCAACAGTACTTAGGCCTAAACTGTAGTGTATTATTAACCATGTCACAATCTATAATCATGCTGATTGTCAATATTTTATTTTATTTTTTTTGTGAACTCCTGTCTCTGTTAACTGAATTATACATTGTAACTTACTTCGATCATATGATAATCAACAGCCTATGGAGATGTCTAATTTATTGTTATATTTTTGCTCCTTGGTGGCCCACATGATAGCGGCAGTAGCCTTAATGTGGGTCTCCATAGACCGTATGTAATTATTTGGGAACTATTTCATATTGTATTTCACTATGGTCAAATAAATGAATATTTTCTGTCTGTCTGTCTGAAACCAAGGTTCGAACCCAGCTCTTGTCAGCAACCTAGGCCTGTAATGGATAACTGTTTCAATCATCATTCACCTCATTGCCAGGTGCTCCTCCTGTCCTAATTAGCCTACCAAGTGCTTTTAAGTACTTGACATAAAGCTCCAATCATCCATTCCATACAAAAATATATATATCATGGTTCAAACTTTGGCGTGGTAATAATTAGACTGGCATAGGAATAAGAACCAAAGGTGAATTGAGAATCAAGGAAATACTGTGTACAGTGTAGACATAGCTCTAAATTGCAGATTCAAGGACTTCTAAGATATCATGCGAAGGAATTCCATAGATTCCATTACCTTGTAACTGTAGTTGTCTTGGGGTAAAATATAGAAATTAATTATCAGCTTTCATGAGTTTGAACCGAACTTTGCATTCTGAATTTGCATTTGTGAATATGATAAATTTTAGATGGTTGGAAGATATCTGATGTAGGTTCCAGTCATTCTATAAGAGGATTGATATGTTAATGTAAAGTTTGTCAAAATTATTATCTACTTTCCTCATTTAATATTTGATCATCTTCTAATATTGTGTCTAGATTTCGGATGTTGTCCAGTTATTAAAATCAGGAATTACTATGAGTTATCATAGATTAAATAAAATGAATATTCAAACTGAAGGCTAGGTCTAATCTCTTCAACTGCTGCTATGGTATCATCTTAACAGGCATCTTGTTGAAAAATCGAACCAATCAAATCTATGCCACAAATCTGCACTAAGATTTCGTCTAGCCTACTCTGCTGGCAGGAAGCAGGTTAAAAGCAAGTAAAGAAGGAGGCATTGGCTCATTAGTTGTCAATGAATTATTTTGACCCTGACAAGCTGACAAGGTCACTTAAACCTCATTTGCCCACCCATTCATCACCAGTATTAGCACCATCTATCAGGGTCACATGACCAGGAGTCAAATAAACAGATTCAGGTCACATAATAGAGGAGCATGCAGCATCTAATCTGCTTTGCTATAGCAAACAGCAAGCTCAGTAAGTTAAGAAAAGGAAGTAAGAAATGGTCCATTGGTTGTCTGTGAATCATTTTTGACTCAGGTGACAAGTCAACAAGGTCACTTCAAGTTAACTTGTTCTTTGTAGATTCAGGTCACTCTAATAGCCTGAGAAGAGCGTGCCACATCCCATAAAAAACCAGACAGACGATAACCGTGAACTTCAAAGACTAATTTTTTCCGTAGAATTCGATGTAACAGGCCTCATGTCAAGAAATCGAACCTATCAAATCTATGCCACAAATCTGCACTAAGATTTCGTCTAGCCAACTCTGCTGGCAGGAAGCAAGTTAAAAGCAAGAAAAAGTTTGAAAAGAAGGAGGCATCGGCTCATTGGCAGTCTATGAATTATTTTTTACCCTGACAAGCTGACAAGGTCACTTAAACCTCATTTGCCCACCCATTTGTCACTAGTATTAGCACCATCAATCAGGGTCACATGACCAGGACTCAAGTAAGCAGATTCAGGTCACATAATAGAGGAGCATGAAGCATTTAGTCTGCTTTGCTATAGCAAAACAGCAAGCACAGTAAGTTATACAAAAAGCAATAAATGGTCCATTGGTTTGTTTGTGAATCATTTTTGACTCAGGTGACAAGTCAACAAGGTCACTTCAAGTTAATTATTTTTTTGTAGATTTAGATCGCTCCGATAGCCTAAGAAGAGCGGGCCGCATCCCATTAAAAACCAGACAAGTCTTTCAAGATCTTGTTAATTTCTGTTTTGAAACAGTGCATTATCTGTTGGATGTTACTAGATTTCTGTATTTGGTATTTCAACCATCCAAATGTGAAGGGGAAGTAAATTATGGAATACACTGAAAGTATGAAGGACAAAAAATATCCTAAATAACTAGAGTTGTTTGAGGAGTTTAAGAAAAGCAAAACACAAAATTTGATTTAAACTGACAACTTTTAAGAGGTAAAATAACAAAAAAGCATTCATACTTCTAAGCTATAAATACATTTCTCCAATAACATCAAGCGCAATGTCAAAATATATATTTGAGGGGCCTCAGTCTGCGGGAAAGTAGCAAGAAAAAGGCTGCAGAAGAATCAAAACATCTGCTGCATCAAAGAGCAACAAGGTCCACAATTCCTTTACATGATGATAATATATATGGATCTGTTAAATCGTAAATGATACAACCTTTGTAGGCATTACTTAAATCAAACATTGTGATATTTATTTCATAGGGTATCAACAAAGGGAATGGCAACACAGCTTTGTAACAAATATAGATATATGTTTGTGACAGCCTTTGAAGTTTCGAAGACATATGTTTCAAAACAGGCTTCATTGTAAAATGGGGGGATCATTTTGAATAATTTATAGTAATAATTAGTATTAATTACTAAACTGTGATCCGAGATAACTGGCTATAGTAAGACTCATATCTGCATCCTGGTCATTGTAGCCAGAGCACTATACCAAAGAAAAAATATTATCTCATGGCCACTCTGAACACATTTTTAAAAATTTGCCACATTTCCACATCTATCAAAGTGAAAGAAGGGAAGCGTGAAGGACAAAAGAAATCATCCAAGAACACACAAAAGGGAATTTACGTCTGAACTTTTCACAAGAAACAGAAGAAGGACGTTGTGATTGATTGAAGGGCATTGTAGCAGAGGCAAAAGATCACAATTTGTATCTCGGATGGTGACACTGACACCAAGTCTATACAAATCATTGACAGAGTGAGACAGTTCATTCAAAGCAAGGATTAGTGGCCACAAAATAACTTGTTAATCCTATAAGCATTTGACATGGCTGAGACAGCTATAAACACTGCTTTGTCAAAATTATTTAATGGACTTTGGAAAGAACTAAGAAGATACACAATGCTAAGGATCATCTTGGTTCCCCATAATCTGTCACAGCAATGAGGATTAAGGATTTTTTAGTTCAATCTAATCAGATAAATGTTGCTTTATTCTCAGTTGCTGGCTTTGTAAAATTGTCTTTTGCAGCAAGCAATATTTTTTCCTCTTTAACTAATCCCCATAGAATCATCCATTTAGACCACAAGCATTGGGCTCAATTCACGCAATAAATTTTCAACTGAACAGATCCCTGTAAATTCATTGCTTTATACAACCAGCATTGGGCTCAATCCTACATAATCCTTGATATAATCCCTTTAACATCCTTATAAAATCTTTTAAAATCACCAAGTTTGATTTTATCTGACCAAGCAATTAACGAGTCCACTGTGTGTGCATGGAAAAATATTCTGATAGCATTGGGGTTGAATAACATTAAAAGATGGCAGCTTTGATCTTATTCGTTTCTTAGCCTGGATAAAAGCTGCCTCAACTGATACAATTGGGCAGTCAACAGGCAAGTTGAATAGCTATGGAGCAGCTGCATAATATTAACTTTATCAATGATGATACTTGCATTGCTATTGAGTAGACAGGGGAGTTGATATCAGCAGACTTGGGTAAGACTCTTGGAAATAAGTGTCTGGAATTACGAGTAAGATGAGTATGAGGTAGTTGATTTAGATAATTATACATATTAAGAAATTGGTGTGGTAAGGTATTTTTATAAAGATTGGTACTGAATCACAAACGATTGAGACATGAGAAGAGAAATTACCCATCCTGTCAAACTCAGAAGAAAAGGGATAATCACATCTTACTATGATACAAAAGAAGGTAAGGGAGTGATTAGAAAAACTTATGAAATATTGCAGGCATAAGTTCAAATTAGAAAGCTCTGGCAGGAACATGCAGCAAATCAAACCACTGAGGCAAAACAGCATACACAACGATAATTGCTTGCCATTCAGTTAAAAACTACAATAGGTATGATTCCTGAGTATAACCTGAATCATCCCAAGTCATACCATGACAAAAAGCTACATCACAGTTTGAAATTGTTGCTTCTGTTTCACACAGTTACAAATGGAGAAATTGGGTATTGTTGAAAGGTGCTATCACAGTTCCAAAAATTCCATTGAAATATGTATTTTCACAGTTCTGAAATGAAACTGTTTGAAAGTTTGCTTGTTTTACACTGTTTTTCTTAGTTGCCAGTTATCCTCTAAGTGTCCATAATCGGACTAAATCTGCCTGCAAAATGCTTATGACCTAAATAAGCAGCCAATCACAGAAGAGGTTGAAAATAGAAGAAAGCCCTGTCCATTTTAGCAGGGCTTGCGTTGGGAGGATGATAACCTGAGGAACAAGAACAAGTAGCGATCTCGTTTTAATATTGTTCATCACTCACTGTTAAGATAATTCTAATGAAAAGAGAAACAATGCGATATATACTTGATAATGCATGAAGACATTTGCGACACTACATAAAGGTTAAAATAAAGAAATTTCTGCATTACATGTAGGAAGGGCAATGACATTATTCGTCATTCAACCGCAGACAATCTTCATTTCGTGCTTCTTATTGCTACTTATGCACATACAAGGAGAATGACAAAGGGCATCAAAAGGAAATATCAATGACAAAAGCATAATGCAACAAAACAATAACTATTCACTCATGACTTGGAAATAAAGGGACATTGTTTGCAACCTCGTGATAATTGTTTATCAGTTCTTGTGAATAAGAATGAGATAAAGAATTACTTCTTATAAATCAACAATGAATTATATAATGAGATTTGATAAAACCGTATGCAAGTTAGACTTTTTGAAAATGACAGCAGTCCCGAGAAGAATTTTAATATCCTGAGACGTTTTAAATAAAGGATAATTTGGAATCTTGGTTTTGTTGTATGTACAGACAAAAGACAAAAGGAAGATGCTGAATTTTGCTCAGAGTTGAGTTGAACCCTGATTCCAAAGATCAGAACCAGGTTGAATTTTATAAACGGACACACTTAAGTAATCCAAATGTTAAATTTTTTTAAAAAGAGTCTGAAATATCTACAAATATTCAGAGAAGCTGTATTTTCAGTTGCAAAGCTGCCTTTCTAGCCAAAGTAATCTCACAAAATAATCAATAGCAAATCTCAGAGATCATCAATTCTTTCAGAGATTTTGACAAGTTCCTATTTTGGATTTCTAGCGACCAACCTCTAACTGACAAGGAGCATAAAACAAAAATCAAATGAAAATAAATCTTACTGCCAGTGACAGATAACCGTTTATTTGATGCCTTTCTATCTCATTTTGATCTGAAGATCTATTGATCCCTTTGAGGCAATTTTACCCCCAAAATACCCCATGTACGATAAGTTAGGAGTTTCCTCAGACCCTTGACAAGCTGATGACACATACAAATTAAAGACTGAGCAAGTGAAGGATAGATATAAGGATGACAGATAGGAAGGACAAGACCCCAGAAGTCCATTGGTGCTGATCCACACTGTACAGCTTCACTGTAACTAACCATTGCATTGAATTGTGATTCAAGATATTTAAGATATGGCAAGTACTCTGTTAAATCACGCATCATGTCTAATATAAGTAATTTTCAATACCTTAAGGGCACTACTGCTAGTAATACGTAAGGATAAGCTAATCAAAACAGCTACAATTGCCTGAGTAACAGAAACAGTTTGAAATCTGAATTTTCCATAGTTTTAAATTGTATCATGATAACTTTCACAGTGTAACTAGAAACCCTATCTTTGGGATCACTGGGAGTGACTATTGCTTTTCCATCTTTGTTAACGTACGTATGTGGAATAATCTGGCAATGTTGTGGACCCAATAAAGAGGAACTTGGGATTTTCATGGATATTTAACACGTTATTTTTAATGCCTTATATATTTAAAGTTTAATTGTTTAGCTTCTCTGTATTGAAATGAACGAAATTAGTCTTTTTTAGTGAATATTTTTAAGTAAAAAATTTACATGCCTTTAGCCTGCATTCTGTCTGGAAGTTTGTCAGTTTACTTCCATTTTGCAGATTAGGCCAAAGGAGCAGAATGAATTGAAGCAGATACTTCACATGGGCATCATCCCAAGTCATACCATGACAAAATGGCCCTTAACCTTTGCTAATTCATGAATACTTAATTAACTGACCCAGTTTTGGCTCAGCCAATCAGGGACTGCTACATCACAGTTTGAAATTGTTGCTTCTGTTTCACACAGTTACAAATTTATTTATGGGGAGAAATTGTGTATTGTTGAAAGGTGCTATCACAGTTCCGAAAATTCCATTGAATTATGTATTTTCACAGTTCTGAAATGAAACTGTTTGAAAGTTTGCTTGTTTTACACTGTTTTTCTTAGTTGCAAGTAATCCTCTAAGTGTCCATAATCGGACTAAATCTGCCTGCAAAATGCTTATGACCTTAATAAGCAGCCAATCACAGAAGAGTTTGGAAATAGCAGAAAGCCCTGTCCATTTTAGCAGGGCTTGCTTGGGGAGGATGCACATGGGGGAATGCAATACCCGCTTGGTCGCGCAATGACATAAGATGGCACTATGTTACATAGGACACGTCTGTGGGATGGTGTCGGTAGGTCGGAGGGCTATTGCAAGGCCCTGATATATGGGCCATACATTTTTGTTTCCACATAGGCTGATCAAATAATGTCTTGTTATTTACATGGATGTAAACTGACAAACTTCCAGACAGAACTGCCACTAGGTGACTTGTGTCCTAGTAATTCAATTCATTGTGAATCTGTGTTATAAGACAAAAATATTCCATCAATATTAAGCTCGATGCTAGAAATTTCTAACTGATATTGTTTCATAATTCAATTTTAATAACTCAGAGAATAAAATCATATCTTGGAAAGCTTCTGCTACACTATACAGGCTAAGTCCAACCTAGCTTAGTAATACAAATAGCATTGAAAACTCTCAGCGTCCAGAGCCAGAAAGCCTATACTTAATCTGAACCTTGTAAATGATGACCTTGCTCATTGGCAATTCACATGGGGACATTAGCCTCCACAGACCAAAGCAGACCAGTGCTTTGAAAAGGGCTGAAATACTGCCGAGGACAATATATGGGTGTAACCTTTTTGTTTCAAGTCTTTTTTACACACAGCTGGCCATCGTGAGAAGCATTAGGGGATTAGCCCTAGCCTTGGCTGGTTTATTTGACAAAATTTGTGACAGATAATGACCATTCATAATAGCTCATTATCACAATGGGAAAAAATTATTTGTGTAAAAATGATGTCTGGCATTGCATTCATGGCCCAGAATTAACAATTGTCAAAAGATTTTGAAATCCAGCCCACTACCACCAAGATGTATTTCAGATTATCTGAGAGAGTTTCCTGTAATCGCGAAATGTAGTGTTGAAGTACTCAAGCACTGCAAAATGTGCTCCTGTTTACCTCGTACTATATTCACTCTTTCTATGTTCCTCGTATTGTTGAGACATGTTCATCTCATTTTGCTTTTTCCTGTATTTTTATGATCTGCCCTGACATAAGCTGCAAGGTTCATGATGCAGCATCATCCCAAGATTGTTTTTTCCTTTTAGTATATTTTCAGATTTCTTATGTGTCTCTTCTGCTTTAATTTCTTTTAGGCATCAGTCAGTCTTTTTTTATCTTTCATGTTTTATATTAAATTTTTAGAAATACAGTCCTCGCCGTCTAAAATGTTTTTTTATGTTGGTGTCTTGCCTTTCAGTTTCATGAACAATGAGACAAAAACTGAAACTGTATGTTTCTTTTACTTATCTTTTAAGGATTTTTATTCATTTTTCATTTCTCTATTTTTCTTTCTTTTGAGATCTCATCATTACCATCTTTGTAATTTAATATAATAAACATTAGAGTATTAAAAAAAGGTAATTTTGCAAAATCAAGGTGGATTTCTTTAGACACAGCATCATAAAATTTACATCAAAGCAGTCATAAACATCAGCAGGACACAGACATGCATTATACACTCTTGAGGCAAAAAGGAAGCACATCACAGAGCATACTAATGTAAAGAAATGGTCATTACACAAGAGACTTATAGAGTCATATATTTCATCAGTTCTCTGACCTCTCCCAGTAATAAGATGGCAGGTCTTGTTTTTCCAGAAAGCTACTAAGATATTGTACCATAATTTGTTTAATAAATAAAGCTTGATACTTTATGGCAATATCTTAGCCCTTAAAAGTATCCTAGCTCTATCTTTCTGGGGGAGCCAAAATATGTAGTGGATGCAACAACTACATTTTAACATTGACATTTAAAGTCAAATACGAGTTTCTTTCCAATGTTGTTATAATTATGTAATAAAATCATTCAATGATACACTTACTGTACAAAATCAAAATTATTGTGTAAATTCTGAGTTACTATAATCATATTGAGAAAAAAACTTGTCAGCTAATGTTAAACCAATTGAACGTATAATATTATGCTCTTACGCAGTTTTACGCTATTCAGGACACTAACTACAATGACAGTTAGCATTTAGCATGCACGGCAGCTATAGTGGCAGTTTCAGCAGTGGTCTGTCACTCTTTAGTGTAATGCCAAATTACTACTTCCAACTGTGGAAGCAGAATGTTATTTCTTTCCCAAGCAATACATCAATTGGGCAAGGTCATGCGAAGGCAGCTTGCCTTTAAATTAGCATTGTTGATAGAAACTAAAAGCCAATTTCGTCAAGAAAAAAACCCAGTAATTTGAAGGCATTTTGTTTCATTTGACTGTTTCTACTGTGTCATAGTTACTGACCCGTCTCAGATCAAATTCTTGCTCCATAAAAACCATGTAAAATGTTACGGCTTATGTACTTTGCTTAGGGCACGGACATTATTGTACTGTATGCATCACCTGCAATGTATGTAGACAATGAGTACGTTTATTTCAAAATAATGTGAAAATTCTATTTGCAAGAGAATCATAACCAAAACATTGCATTAGAGCATTCCAGAAAACTCCCATAATGCACACTGAGCATTAAGCTAAGTCAAGCGGCAACATCAATTTAATTGGACAAAAAATCCAACCAAGTATACAACATGTTTAATTATCAAAGGAATGCCCAACAGCACAACTTAAATTCCAGGCAATGGTTCTGTCAGTTACCCTTTTGAAAAGTTTTAATTAAGAGTTTTAATTACAAAATAAATTACAGAAAAAGTAATTTTAATAGTAGCACAGTAAATCGGTGCACATCATGTGTCTTAATTGTGTATTTCAGAGGGCTGAAATTTTTGTTAATCGACATTTCCTCTGCCATAGACAACAAGTCTTAGAGTAGTACAGTCACAGTGCAATCATTTTCCAGAGAGAGTTAAGAAAAGTGCACCAATTACATACGTGGACATGCAGTTTCTGACAGAAAAATAAACAATAACTCTGGCGATTGGAAATTACCCGTATTATGTCCTTTAAAGAGAAACACATTGGGCATGTTTTCAAGGTCATTATGGACAGAATTCCTTTGGGACAATACCAAAACGGGACATACTGAAAGGAATGAGAACAGATGTGGTCGAGACCCTGGATAGACCTAGAGACACAGATGAGGGTGACAACAGACAAATAGATATGTGAAGCTACTGACCTTACCCTGTGGCGACACAGCAATGAGTGTTCATATAAAATATTCACCAGGTACCAACTGCAGCCTGTGTTTTCCTCGCCTTTGTGGTCAGTGGCTGACACAATGTTGACATAAAACAAGTGTTAACCAACCCCAGAGCCACTTTTGTCAGATCACCTTCCCACCATGTTATGTCCTAGGTCTATAACAGTTACTGGCCCAGTGAATCCCTTGGCTGTCCACCTTCACACGAAAGCTCTTACACCATTTCAGCAGTGTCCACACCAAATTTATGTCTCAGATTAGGTGTTGCACTCTTGGTGTTGGTGTAATAACCTCTGTGAGTTACTGTGGCAATTTCTTGTCGTGTTAGTGGAATGAGGAAGGTTGTAACCCGGGTGAATCTGGTATGGAAATGGAATGGTTCACAGGGCTGGTTAACTGTGCTTACGTATGAAACTTATAGGCCCAAATTTTCATGTTAGGTTTAAACTTGGTTTAACCCAGGGTTTTACCCAGTTAAACCCAGTTTCGATAAACCAAGTTTAACTTGAGTTTAGACTTAGTTTAAAATCCGAATTTTCATGTCTGACAAACCTTGGCTAGACCAGGTTTATGGAGACTGAGTTTAAACTCAGTTTGCACCCACTTCTATGAAACAAGAAGAAGCAAAATTGAAAAAGATAAGAACGGAACAAAAGAAAAGTAGTAAGCAAAGAGAAAGAAACAATAAGCAATAAAAAGAAGAATGCTAGAAGGAGAAAAAGAAAGGAAATTGAAGGAAAATCAAGAAGTATGGTCAAAAGAAATGTTGAAGAAATGTGCAAGAAGTTAATTTAGACTAAATTCAAAGAAGAAAGATGAGACGAGAAACTAAGAAGAAAGAAGAGGGAAAGGCACTCGGAAATTAGGAAGAAAGTAAGAGCACAATTAAAAAGAAGAGGAATAGGAAAAAGGAACAAAATATTATAAAGATA
Organism: Platynereis dumerilii; assembly: GCA_026936325.1. Taxonomy (NCBI): domain Eukaryota; kingdom Metazoa; phylum Annelida; class Polychaeta; order Phyllodocida; family Nereididae; genus Platynereis; species Platynereis dumerilii. The sequence goes on from JAPTHN010000128.1 coordinate 217,066, forward strand.
ACTCAAGAAGAAGAAAGAACTAGAAGAACAGGAAATAACAAGAAAGGAGATAAAGAAAAAAAAAGATGAAGGAAAACAAATGATACAGCCATAATTAAGGAAAAAAGGAGAAGAAATATATTAGAAGTATGAGAAACAAAAAGGAATTATAAAGGGAATAAAAGAAAGAAAAGAAGGAGGAAAGGGATGAAATAGGCCATGAAAGAAGGAGATAACTGAAAGTGAAGAAAAAGAGAAGAGGTAGAAAATGAGGACGAGTGCAAATGAAGAAGCAAAAAGATGCATGAGGTAAGAGAAAGAAGACAAAACGAAATAACAAAAGAAACCTGAATAAAAATAAATGAAGAAAGAAAGAGGAGACAAAAAGGGGAATATGAATAGAGAGGGAAGAAAAATATGTAAAAAATCAAAAAAGGAAGATACAACAGTCGGAATATAGATAATTAGTAATACATGTAGAATGAATGATCATGTAAATGCCAAAGCATGAGGACGGCAACACCTGGACCCAAAAGATACATTTTAAAGACAATAAATTGTAATACAAGTTTGTATATTACTATTCTCCTGATAAAAAGTTGTGACAGAAACATGAAAAAAAAATGTATAAAAAGTATTTTTGAGAAAAATTTTGGGAAATAAAAGAAGAATTTGACACATTTGAAACATTTTTGGGTGGGAAAAAATTTCGAAAATTTTTGGAAAAAAATATTGGGGGGGGGGGAACTTGAAAAAAAAAATTGGGTAAAAATATTTTTGGACAAAAAATAATTCGGAGCACAACTGATATCCTTAACTAGATCAGTGAAATGGAAATCTGACTTTGCAGACGCAAAATCCTCACTGAAGGCTTCCAAAACCAGGAGTTAAACCACCCCTGAGCAGGTTTCTGCTAAAACCACAGAAAAACCTGGTTGATTTTTAAAACCAGACATGAAAATTTCGAGAAAAGAAAAACTTAAGTTTTAATATCTTAAACTGGGTTTAAACCTAGTTTATCCACAGACCAAGTTTAAACTAGAGATGAAAATTTGGGCCATAAAGTCTAATGATTACGGCTTGCTATGACAGACCAAACTGAATAATTACACCGTCTCATACAAAATAGTTTCTGGCCATCATCAAAGAATATGCATTTAACCTGGAGAAAGAAAGCACATTAACAAATCAAAGGTGTGCAAATAATTTCTGTGTTGACTGTACATTGTTTTATGGTTACACATAGGCCATTGACAATGCAGTGTGTTATGCAAGGGTGCTTTATGGTTTGCTCATAGAGATTCATTCAGTTCACTAAAGCATAGGGTAACAATATCTTAAGACAAGGGAACCTCATTGATTTGTCGTACATCAAATGGTGGTTTACAGGGAGTGGGAGTCACATTAATGGTATGGTTATCAAGCAAGAAATTACTCCCTAAACTGGCCAAGCAAACCCTCATTACATACAATGGGTTACTCAACCATGCTTTGAGATTATCTAGCAAGGCAAGACACCACAGATGCATAGTAGCAATTTTGTTGATGGTGAAGGAATGATTGTATATCATCCTGTTAAGCAGCTGTGAGCTGAGCTACATTCCCTCAGACAAAGCAATGGTCCAGAATACTGATAATAATGTGAGTAAAAGAAAGAAGGCCACACTTTTTTCAAAAAAATCTCTACAAATCTGCAAGTGAAGCAAAATTCATTGAAATTCGGTTAGGCAAACAATCAATATCTATATTATTAAGACCTCAGAAATATCTCAATTCAGTAGACTTTGATTTACCCGATAGCACAAATATAACGAAGAGCAGTCAGACATTTCAGCTGAGTTAGTAATCACAGAGATGAAAGAATTGTTATTACAGATTACTTAGTCAAATTCTCTGAATATCACAGAATAAAATTCATATTGCTTGTGAGGTACCGGAATGAGACACATGCTCTCTGCTTATTCACCTTGTAAAAATTGTGCTTGCACTATGTTCACATGCTCTTGTTGTGCTAATGAATATATGGAGTGCCATTGAGATGAGAGACAGCTGGATGACAAGAAAACTCAAGCTAAAAAGTAGGTCACTCCATGCCCTAAAAGCATGTTGCACTGATTTCCTGTATCTTGCCACCATTGTCTTGAGCAGATTTTGTCTTTAAATTTGTGACCAGTTGTAGCACATTTCTTGTTGCAAGAAAGAGACTGCCATGGCTACTTATTTCATGGTGAAACAATTAAGAATGTACATGGTTTTTAAATGCAGAAAAGTGACTTAACTAAAACACAAGTTATCGAAAAGGGCTTGTTAATTCAGATGGACCACAGTTTTGATAGCATTGTTTGTCAACTCAAAGTAGATGATGGCAAAAATGGTTTGATAATTTTCAATTTCCTTTGAAAATAATAAACGCAATATGTTGGTTTCTGAAATTATGCGGCTAAATATCATTAGAGGTCAGACAGAACTTCTACACCTGACAGCAAATTCCAAAGTTTAATGAAGTCAAACCTAAATGCAGCATCATGAAAGGAATTCGCCGTCTTATAAAATGTGAGTGCAATAAACCAAAAAACTTTTTCAAGCAGTTACAGTCGCATAGTTTCAGATGCTTATTGAGACACAGAATAAAATCAATAAATACTTGCTGATACATGTATGTATCCCAGGAATTCTTTTTTACAACTGGTAATTAATAATTACACATTGTAACACAATACTGCAAAGGTTTTTTATAAAAACCAGAATATTTCCTTCTAAAAAAGCAATGCAACATCTAGATTATATGTCAGGAGTATCATTAGGACCGATTTCCTTTCAATTAGCAGCTGCAAAGACAGATGTAAAGCTATATAATGAGACAAAAAGTCATCCCATAACAATGTCTAAGTATTAATCAGAGACTAGTACACTGATTATATCAGAATGATTATATCAGAAGAGAATGTCAGCCTTCTTCTTTCGCAGTAATAGCTTGCTTCCCCATAATTATGATTAATCTGTGGAAACACTAAACTATTGCTCAGAAGAAAGCTGCTTCAAGTCAGTATTTCTTTATGCTGAGTAGCAATTTGTCCCTAAAATTATGTATACAAGGGCAAACTATTATCATAATAGCAGTTGTCAAATGACATATAATTGCCCCCAGAAAGGTATTGAAAACGTTAAGTAGCACGCTGTAGAGTAAAAAGGCCAGCCATGAGAAAAAAAGCAGTTCGTATGGCTCTCATAGCGGAATGACATAAAAACATAATATAACGTTGAGGAAGATGAGGACATATTGAATTGGAAAATAGATTAAGAAATTGACAAACATTATTAATCCTCAAAGGGGGTCGAGAAGTGGAAGAAGGATTGCTGTGAGGGGGGTGGGGCTACTTGCCCCTCGGCCCTTGCTGGCTATGCCTCTGTTTCTAAGGACAGGCGCAAAAAAGTCACTAAGGATACCAGCAACTTGTTCTGGCGGAACGGCTGAGCGTGACTTGATAGTGAGAAAAATTCGGATGAGCCACCAAGTACTAGCAGGGACATTGAGTCCAGCCTTCACCGCAATCCAATCATGTCTTTTCGCACTACCATAACTTCTAACATTTTGCTTAAAACCTTCTTATACGCTGGGCCAAGCATCAAGCCACCTTTCAATGCCATAGCTCATTCATCACGGTCCTGGATTTTGTGACAAATTTCAACACTTGGTGAGAGATTTTCTGCGCTATAGGTCAGCTCAACCCTCTGTATTCTCAGGCCAACAGCCCAATCAAGCACTGACACAAGATCCTAAGTTATGACCCCCAACAGCCATGCATTCCTATAGGATAATAAGACCTGTCCAAGTGCCCCTTTTTCAGCCCCAGGTTGTTTTATCACTGACTGAGATTTGAGATGCTGAACTACCAAGAATCATCAATCAGCTTGACGACAGTTTTAGAAAAGGTTACAAATTAAAATCTTGTATTACATTGCACTCATTGGTGTTCTTTTGTATTACCTTGTTTATAGATATTTATAGGACAGCGGGGTATCTATCATTAAAATTGCAGGATAGTCAATTCTTGAAGATGGATAAACCCACTTCAAATCAGGATCTTGTGACTGGAGTTGATAATGTGAATATTTAGGGAAAAAGACGTGAGGTGGAGCAAGCAAAGTAATCCAGTTTGGATTAAACAAATGAATTGCTCTGGCAGACAAAAGATACACACTATCAACAGGCTAACCACAGACAGATGCCTGACACCAAAAGACCTTATTACTTGAGACAGAAACAGAAAGAAAAACGGATAGCAGTTACATTTCCCTATCTCACTAACAGGGCTTTGAGAGTGGCAAAAGTGGCCACTCAAGGATGCATCATCCATCTATCACAACTCAGAAGCCCGATATTTTTACATATAGATTATATTTCATATTATCCCATGTCTAGCAAACTTTTGTCCCTGATACTGAGTTTTTCCCAGGTAAATACCAAATCAGAGAAGGAAATAAGTGAGTATTGAGAGGGATAAATTTCAATACACCCAATTAGAGCTCTTCAATAAATTGGTTTAGAGGGAATTACTAATTTATTCATTAGATGGCAGGGATATACTGAAACTGACAAATCAGAAAACAGCATTGCCTCATTTGCATACCACATCAACAAAAAGACATTGTACATGACCCTCTGTACACCATGTTTATTAACATAACAAACCAGCATATTTTTTTATTGTTATGATTTAAGGCAATTAAGTTCTGCCAATTAAGGATTATTGACTTTTTTGTAGCACAACTGCATTCACTTAAAGTGCTTCAAACTGTTTTACATGAATAGAATAAAAGTATTAAACAAAAAAAAAAAAGACATGGGATAAAAAGGTTACATCATGGGTGGGGGCAGTATATCCCTGTATAGTCACCCTCGACCCAGTATATCCCTCGATCCTTCGGGTCTCGGGATATACTGGGTCTTGGGTGACTATACTAGGGATATACTGCCCCCACCCATGATATAACCTCATATTATGCTCTTTTGCATGACCTTGTCCTTGTATCAGTAGACAGACTGATATAAAAAATAACATTTCTTAAACGACCATTTCACAAGAGTGTTTGGAACCAAAACATTGAAACAGCAGCAAAAGGAAACGTGTCAGAGATCCTCCTTGGAGACACCAGCTTGTTTCAATACTCCTTTTCACAGGAGACACAACAGTGCACTTAGCTTAAAACAACACGACCGGATGTTCAAATGTATAAGGTAACAGTGCATTCAATATGTACTTAACATGGACACAGCTGAACTCTAGTCGTGCGGCATGTAGGTAAATACATGCACATGAATAAGTTAAACGGGAACATTTACTTTGGATAAAATACTTTCTCCAAGTTTGTTTAACTCATTTAGGCACTCACAAATTTTCATGATCAAGTCTGATTGTTGGTTCTAACCTCCTCTTCGTCACAATCAACAAATCATCACCATAATTAATCAAGTCAACAGGCATGATTCGCATTTCTACCTTGGCTAAGATCGGTCAGGGCAAACAAGGAAAGGTAAATGCATTGGGTTGAGAAATTAAATGATGTGAGAGATTGACTACAGATGTCTAATCAATACACATTAAAATCCTTAAGAAAGTAAACCTAGCCCATGTTGTTTTCTGCACAGAAATGCGAGGCCGTTTAAAGTAAATTGAAAAGAGAATACTTAAACACAGAATAAAAGGACCATAAAATGAAGTGTTTCAGAATCTCCACTGCACCAATACACTGACACGAGCATACATGACATTGCAATAATGCAGCACAATATCTTTCATGATGGTGCAGCAGAGAGTCTGAAACAATTGTCAAGATAAGCTACAAGCTTAGTTGGCCTTCAAAATTCCTTCTGTATGGCTGCTCGAATCTAACGAACAATGCTTAAGTCTGGAGCTATGGTCCTTATCAAGAATTTGTATTTGAAGGAGACTCTTTAGCTGCTCAGTTCCGATGCAATCCCATCCAAGCCTTTTTGGATTCAACTTTCCGAAAATGTCGGCTGTCTTCAAGAGTGAAGACAATGCATATTTCAAGACAACAACAAAACGTTTCCTGGGCCAGACCTTTCTTGTGACCAATTCAAATCTGTTGCGGCTGACTAATAACCATCTCAGTTTAATGATGAACTTTTGATTTAAAACGTAATTACTGTATGGCTGGTTGCAGGAGATGACCCACGCTTTATGAAAATAGCACTTTTAGTGTTATGAACTGCATTTTCTTTGGGACATCCTCCCTCCTTGTGCAATATATGGAGAAGATCACATATATCTCTTGCTCCTGTCCCATAGCTATGGGTCAAACTTACATTTTTGTGTTCATTTACAATGGGCGAATGGTCAAGAAAATGAATTGATATTGAAATTGAATATGAGTCTGCCTTCCTCCTGCACAGGGTTATTGAAAGCATATATCACAAGTTGGGAAGAGATCAACTACCACGTCATAACAATCTAAATCTTCAAATGCAGGCACCACTGTATACAAAACATAGATTTCACTAGAGCTTTTTCTAAAACATCTAATCCAGCCAAATATCAGATCCAGTTTCATATCACACGGTTAATTGTGTTTGGAAATATATTTAGTTTCAGGAAATTATTGAGCATTGTGACATCCCTTGGGCTTCAGTGCGATTATGAACCTTCCTTTGTTTTAGGTATACACCATTGATTATAATCATAATCAAATTTATAATTTTGGAAAATTGAAGTCTGGTCTCCTAAACCAAGCCAGGCAAAGAGTAATTTACACTGCATGATAAATGGCTTACAATGATATATCCATTAAATGTAGTGCGATATTTGCATGAATGCTATGGAAACTGGATAATTTGGTTCAACTGACATGCCAAGAAAACAGAAGTAAGGCTATTATGAAAAAAAAAAATTGATAATTTCGAGGTTAAAGATAGCACTGGCTGTGACAGCTTTGATGACTCCTCTCAAGTCCACAAAACCAACTTCAGACCTGAAATTTATTTTAAAATTTGAAGAAGAAGATAGTAGCAGTAGAGTCACATCTCTTTGAAGTAGATATTCAAAGTGACACATGGACTATGCAGATTCACTTAAAATATTCTACTTCAGTAAGAAAACCTCTTCTCTCCTGAGACTATTTGTCTCTTCAATATTACATCAGTTGCATTACGGAATCTCTGCAGGTGGTTTCTTCCATTCAATTATGCAACTGTAGTATTTTGACTAGTTTCACCTCTAGCCTGGCTGAAACAGATGGCTATCAGTCTTGTCTCATAGTATTGTAAATGAGCTAGGAATCTGATATTGACTCAAGGGACCAAGAAGAAGAATAGCAATATTAGAATCAGAATCTAGTGGCAGATAGTACCGACTTCTATATAATCAAATTTTGACAACCTTTCATGAAAAGAAAAGACAATAAAGTTTTAAAAAATGGAAACAAAAAAATAGTGATAATCGGGGATTAAGATTTGAGGTAGATATGGCCTAATTTTTTTTGTTTTTTCTTGTGATTTACATTAAATTTTCAATTTGAAGGGCATCAATAACAACCAGCTTTGCCGATTGGCTTATTTCAGAAAATATATTCTAACAATGAGCAATTATATAAATTATACCAGTCAAGACACCGCCAAAAGCTTTAATCATCTATTTTCTAACAATGTAATGCCAACCTATTCAATTATTTAACACAAACTTCCTCTGCACAAAAGAAGACAAATTTGAGATGGGATTGCGACCTTTTGAGAGATTCCGTGAGAAGAGTCGTTTCTTTGTAGTCATAAAGGTTGCATGGATGTCTCAAGGATGTCATTTAGAGTGTGTCTGACTACTTACTATTTTGAATGTGTTGGGACAGCCTTTTTAAAGATTGTAATGAAAATGTCTCTGTTGAGTATATCTGACACCAAGGTATGTGCAATTGTTTAAGTGTAGCATAAATCTGATTATTATACTACTAGTAATGGCCATTGAGGCACATGTTTAGGGGGATGAAGACCCCCCACCCCAACAAACGATAATGGCAGATGCAGATGTGGAATCTGTCTGGTACGCCTGATGTGAGCAATGTGCACATTGATGAAAAAGGCGGATTGGTTTTGTCCTAATTGTTGACCTCTTAGCTGTCGTAGTGAACCTTGCATGGTCGAGGGTTGAAGAGTATTGAAATATTACTTATAGACATAGCCATTGAGGGGAATTTTTAGGGGGAATAAAGGGCCCCCCCTGCCGACCCCCCATTATATGTGAAAATGAAGAGGTAGATTGCCAGTGATGGCAGTGGAAATATGGACAGGGAAATGATGAAAATCTATAAAATGAGGGTAAGATGATGAAGATACGATGAGTAGAAGTGGGTCAGCCAGTGTGCAGGCATGGAAAGCAGGTGACACTGGAGTGTGTAGATGGTTTTGGCGGGAAGAGAGACGGTGGCGCCAGCCTCTGGCGTGAGCAGTCAGTGAACTACAATGGAGATTCATGCGCTCCTGGTGGAGAAAAACAGTAGAGGCAGGAAACGTAAATAAGGGAGCTGTTTCACTGTTATTTGCTGTTATCAGAAGGACAGGATAGATGAATAAGGATAGGTGGATAGTTTAGGTGAGTAGCATCGCTAGGGGAGGAGTTTTTAGCTGTTGCAGGTGTGAGCATGTCACCCATGATTTTTGTATCTTATACCCGGCAGGGATATAGGAGCAAGTGTTTTGGTCACCTGCTAAGTGGGGCAGCACAAACGTAACAACAATATTGTTAGTGTCCTTTGATATATGATGAGATATTTTGTGATGGTTTCCTAAAACCTTTATTGAATTGTGACCATCCTGATCAATGTTCTCACAAATCAGTTTGGTAGAAAGTGAATCATCAAAGATGATAGATTGGTGAAGTAGGAAATAATAACCTTAGAACAGAGCATATGGAATAAACAGATCGATATCTGGATATTAAAGATACTTATACTCCTTGGTAAATGTACACATTGTACAGATAATGTAATAGTTGTAGCAGATTTTATTTGATGTAAGGTGATATTGCAAGTTTGACAAGTAAACATAACTTCTTGAGCTTCCAACATAAATAGAAATATCCTTTGAAATTTTGGCTTAAATGATCAGTGTTAATATTCGGTTTTGTCTCAGTTTCTTGTTATATCCTGCCAAAGCCCACAAACGGCTAATATTTTTGGTCAGGGGTAATTTTGTCCACTTTGTCAGGTCTGTCTATGGTTAGACCTCTCCAAAATAAGACTTTTTAGCATTTCAATGCCTGTCTGTAACTTTCCCCATGCTTTTGAACATGGGAAAGCCAAATATGTCAACCATTTTGGTCTGAGATGATGGGAAGCATTGCCGCATGGGCCTTGAAGTTTTATCATATTTTATGTTAGAAATTTGTCAAAATCGCCCCCTTTTTTAGGCACATTTTCAACCATATCTTTTTACCTGATAAAGATAGAGCCACACAAATGGTACCAAATGGAAGCTGCTAAAGTGGGCTATTTGATACAAAAACATTCATATTCACTTTACATGATTTTGAGGTTATAAAAAGCCAAAATATGCTAAAATCTTGAAAAAAAGTCTCGCAACTTGACATGCTTTGGCCATAGATATACATAGAATTTCACAAACTCAGCTAACACCAGGTTTCATGTAAAGACTGGTCTTTAGTATACTTCCTACTGCATATTACTGGCATTCTGTCACTGAAATTGGGTATTTCTAGACCAGGGCTAATGCTTTCACTGGTCTACACCATGTTGGTGAATTCTGGCCGATGGTATTGTTGCTGAACCAAATCTGTTCAACATCATAAACAGAATTGATGTCTCATGTTTAGTTGAAGGACTTTCACATCATACAACATGGTCAGGAAGACTACATATATAGACTTTTATTTGACAACGGAATATCACATAGATACTACTACAGTAGTGAAATAAGGGATTAATTAGGATCATAAGGATATAAAAACATACATTTTACATTTGATGACACATTTATGCAAACTTACACCTTTTTCAATGGCTAATAGCTTGACAGTACTAAGAGAACATAAGGTATTGACCGGTAACCTAAAATTAAATTGTGCATATTAATATTGAGTTTTAAAACTGTTTTGCTGTCTGTCACATGTAGCATTACCAATCCATATGTAATGAACTGAGTTTAAATAAAAACTTGTATTGACCATCTTAAAACATCGTACAGAAGAACAGGAACTCTTATCAAAATAAAAGATCAGAGCAATCTGATACACAATACCATAACACAGGAAGAAGTGAAAGGTTGTTCCAACATGTTCATTGCATTGAATGCCCATGCATGATAAATATAATAATAGGCATAAATAAAAGTCAACTAATTCAAGTAGATAAAACTGTCCTACGGAAAACTTGGGCTGGTTGCAAACCTGGTAAAGTTGCAAACCTCACTGAGTTACCCACCAGTTGGTTATGTTCCTTGTAGTACGAAGCCAGAAGGAGATCACAGTATGTATAACAATCATTTGCAATAGAAACCTTCATTTAAGAAAATTGAGTAAATTCATGGCTAATAAATTGAAATGAGTGCTCCTTTCAAGCTAACATTCATGTACAAATGGTATGGTGCATCAAATAATTCTGGTCTTTCAAAAATAATTTTTACTATTCTGCCCAATGTTATAAGATGCATTCTTACTTAAACTCAATTAATTTTGATTGGATTGGTGATGCAATTGTTGCGTACAAGTGATCACTGTTTGTATGGTGTAAAAATGTTGGGTTTTACAACAGTGATTCATGTTCCCACTAAGTATATTTCTTGTCTACCTCTTTGTTAAAAATAAAGAGTCAAGTAAGATGTAGGCATGTGAATCATTTTTGTCTCTACTTCTAGCAGCTCATGCAAACAACGAACTTGATGTACCACTATATAAGTCCTTTTTCTCCTTTGTGTTTATAAGCCTCACTTTTCTGAAATGTGCATTATCCTTTTCAAGTGAGTTGTACCATCCACTGTTTGGGCAGACCGAAGAACCATGTCAAAAAGGTGATGCCTCCTGTGTGTTCACACTATAGCCTACACCAGTATTGATGCACCATTACAAGAGAGCCAGTTATCCTCAGTGCAAGGCTTCTCCCTCCCAAACTTGAACTTGTTGCAATTAGTTGCAAAACACTCACAGTCTGCAAATTTGTTATGCAAAACTTTTCACTGCAAAAAATGATGTGCTCTGTGACTCATGGTAGCCGATGATGTGTCCTCATCATTCATTTAACATGGGAGCCATGGAAGTCTTTCAATTAATCATGATCAAGAAGAGGCAATTGTATTCAAATGTCATAGTATTAGTTAGAACCCGACAATAAGGTGTCCGACTAACTTAGACGTCCTACTCCTCTTATGAACTTATAATTTTCACAAAATAAACAATCTGATTGTTTGTTTGCTGTCCACAACAAGCAGTATTAGTCTCCTTAAATCAAATTAACATTGAAAGTAGTGGGTATGATCATGATAAATCATCAATATGATGACTCACAAAGTGCCATTTTCACATCGCAACAGTTCACTCTTTTTGCATAACAAATTACTGACTGTATTGACTCTAACATCCATGTGTGCTTTTCTAAAGAATGCTGTCAACATTCTAAGACAGATAGCAACACAACTAACTCAAAACAAATGCACATTTACTTTTGGGTTGCCAATCTATATCATTTTGTGTCCTTGGAAAAATTCTTTTTATGCTAAATGTGTATCTATCTAAGAATGTCTGCATGACATATTTATGATCTTAATTAATTTTTTATTTCACAACTGTAGTCATAAATGGGATCCTGACAATTCTGCATCTTGTAAATGTCTGTAAACCAAAAATAAAATATCAAGTCTGTTCAACAGATTTGGTTCAGCAGCATTGTCATACGCGCATTTTCACAGACAGCGTGTAGGCAGTGTAAGGCTTAGACCTGGTCTAACAATACCCAATTTCTGAGACAGAATGGCAACACTATACAGTAGGAAATGTGCTTAAGACCAGGTTTAACATAAAACCTGGTTTTTGCTCACTTGGTGATATTTTATACCTATTTATAGCCTAAGCATGCTTAATAACATACATTTTTTTCATGATTTTAGCATATTTTGGCTTTTTAAAGCCTAAAGAATCATGTAAAAAATATCCATGTTACTTTATCAAATAGCCCACTTCAGCAGCTTCCATTTGGTACCATTTCTGTGGCTCTATCTTAATTAGGTAAAAAGATATGGTCAAAAATGTGACAAAAAAGGGGCGTTTTTGACAAATTTCGAACATAAAAAATGATAAAACTTCAGGGCTCATGCGGCAATGCTTCCCATCATCTCAGACAAAAATGGTTGTCATATTTGGCTTTCCCATGTCCAAAAGCATGGGAAAAGGTACAGACAGGCATTGAAATCCGAAAAAGTCTAATTCTGGAGAGGTCTAGTCTATGGTGTATGGAAAATACAGCACTTCAAATTATCTGTTTCTTTCTGGTTTTCAGGCTAAATTGAATCTTTAGTTAACAGCAAATTTCCAAAATGTATCACACCAATCATTGTTAGATGATTTAGAAATTTAGAATATTTTGTAAAGCCAATGCTTGTGGTAGGAGCATGGCTTGCATAGAAAATATTTTATAAATTCCTCAAATGAATTTATAAAAATAACTTCAAACCATACTATAACCATCTGAACACTACATTTAAGCCAGTTCACCGACATTTTAAGCCCCTCTGCGTGATGTTACTGCTGTTTTGATGCTTATTCTGGGGTCCGTAAAGATGGACTCAAAAGTGTTCAAATACTGAAGAAGCACATCACTGCGAAAGGAAAGTTTATTATAGCAGACGGGAAGTTGTTGGACTGGAACCAGTACTAGTGTAAAAAGTATTTGTTTTGTTTAGTTATCATCATGAACAGGAGTATCAAGTATCAAAGGGCGGAAGCAGCCTGGTCCATGCCCATGGAAAGTATACACTGTTTCACACATTTTTTAACTCCATTGCAAGTACCATTAGATATGATGCCAGTATGAAAAAAAAACACCTTCAGCTGATTTTTTTACTGAGATTTTAAACAGTGTCGGGAAAACTAACCCATAAAGCAATACTACTGCAACAAAACAGCACCTCAGTGATATGTCAACTAGATTAGCATCAACATGGACCAGTGCTATTTCCAACTTGATTATCCCATCTGCATCAAATAGAATCTAACATATTTTTCTAATAATGGAAGAAAAAGGATTGATTTATAGAATAAGCTGTATAATTATAAAAACATTTAAAATATTACCAATGCTACTCAGGTTACAAAACTGCATGGTACATACCTGAAAAGAAACAGCTAGAATGGTAATGTGTGAGTACAATGTCTTTTTAAATGCTAAATCACACTTAAATTACAGGAAAACGCAAATAAGACAAGCATTAAAATGTTTGACTTCTTTCTTCAAAACACAATTTTCCACAAAACAGCCTTTGGCTTCTTATAAATGAAACTATGTTCCAGAGTGATATTTATAAATGAACCTCTTTCCTGAGCAAAACAGAGAATCTCGAAAAAGCTTAGTTATGAAACAGGCAGTGGACGCCACTGGAAACAGGTGGTCTCTATTACAAGTGAATTTGGTAAACACATCAAAATTATTTATGATATTGACATGATTTTTGTGTGAAGCGTTAAAAATGAAAGTGGCCTCTCTCATCTCTGAATGACAATGGGACAACAGCAGCAATGATTTATAGATGCGCTGCATGCACAATTTAACTCATGCATGATGCTTACTTGATTAGGTTCAAACCACTGACCAAAGGAACAAACTATACACACACAAAGCGTAATGTGTTACAATGGTGTAAAATAACTCAATGACTCATAGAGGCTTCTGCTTTGCAAAATGCTGCAATTTAATCAAAATCAGCATGCTGTAACAATGCTATACACATGCAAGGTTCTAGTTCATTATACATCATCCTTTTCTCTGGCAGGTTTATTGATCCTTGCTAATCCTCAAGAGCTCATAGTTCAAATGGACCTGCATGTTAATCCACACATGTAATTAATGTTTCAAGGGATATTAACCAATCGGTTTGATGGTAATCTTGGTACAACAAGTTTATGTTCCCAATGTTTCATTGTTAATAAAATTATATATTACAAAACTACAATATCTGATAATCAAAGACAAGGCCTGTGAGCGTAAAAATCACTGGGCCATTCATCACTAGTCCTCAAATCAAACCCGGGCCTTGTTAAAAATTGGCAATTCATCCCCCCCCCCCACATAAATTAGTAAAAACCCATGAGAAGTTGTGATGAGAATATTTTTGATGAACATTTAGAAAAAATTGAAGATGCTGGAGACTGATATGATTTCACAGAGTAATCTCCCATCTCATCTGCTTAAAACTTAGGAAAAAAATTCATGAATTTCTGAGAGAAATCTGTACATTTTATGAAATAGCTCGATGCAGGAACATGACTGCCCCGGCCATTTTCAACACACGTACATGATTTAGCCATCTGTAACATGTTGGACCAAATTGTGTTATCCAAGACAAAGCACATGCACTCAATAAATCCATTTCGGCAAATTGGTGAAATTGAAATTTCTTTGTCTAGCTGTGCCATAGAAACTATATTGGAAATTGAATACGCTGATGGAAACATGCTGGATTATACAACATCAGACCGATAAATTTGATATTTCTTCATGAATTTGATATGCTCTTTCTGTGGTATTTGATGATAAAAGTGTATTTATGGTAGAGACTTTGGATACAATATTATGTATACATCTTTTCTACTTTTGTGACGGGGATGTAGCAATATGGCAAACAATAACAATAAAAATGGATAGTAGACATAAAAAATTTAATTCGCATGGCTTGTTTGAGGAGCATATATCTCAAAGATGATAAAATAAAACCAAAGTATCTATCTAGGTGAATTAATATATTTTTATAATCCTGTCATTCCTAGCTTTTTTAGATACTATTTATCAATGATTGGTTTTAGCGCTCGATTTTTCTTGTGGATATAGTTGGAACTTACTATTTTGAGACTGAAGAGGTGGATCCAGGGTGCCTAGGAAATAAAGATGTAACTTATTATCCTTCCAAAAAGTACGTAGAAAGTGATTTTTTCTTGTAAGGTGGAAGTGTGACATCATATGGCATTTCCCATAGGTTAGCATTGAAAATCAGGCGTTCCATGTGAGGTCACAGGTTGTTCAGCCAATCATTGCTCACTCTGCATAGTATGTCATATCAAATCTGTGAGGCAGTATACCAGCATATGACTATATGCCATGTGTGTAAAATGAAACACATTCAGTTGTGGCCCGCAGTGGCACATCTAGAAATGACATTGGAGGGTGCATGTTAATCTTTGGCCTGAGGGGGGAGACATGCCCTCAATGTTGAACCAAGGGCACACAAAAAAGATTGCTCATGATTTCGATATAGTAATTGATCACAGAGTT
Source organism: Platynereis dumerilii (assembly GCA_026936325.1). Taxonomy (NCBI): domain Eukaryota; kingdom Metazoa; phylum Annelida; class Polychaeta; order Phyllodocida; family Nereididae; genus Platynereis; species Platynereis dumerilii. The sequence continues at coordinate 232,546 of JAPTHN010000128.1, forward strand.
GATCCCTGCCTTCCCCAGAAGAGTTAATCCATCCATAAAAAATGTGCAAATGTGTATCCCCTTCATGAGACACCCTAGCTGTGCCACTGGCAGCAAACGGTAAACAACATTCAGATCAGGCAGTTTATGAGTGACAGTTGTTTATTGATTCACACAGCTTGTGATCTTCTTCTTTGACTCAGTTATGCTTCATGGCACTCTCATACTATGTCATATACCATATATGGCAATTCTGTAAACTGCATCATGTGCCAACACTACATCATACTCCAAACCTCAGCCAATCACAATGCCCCATCTGTGTGAGGTCACATACCAATTTTGCTAGATTTTTCAAATTCTACATACTTTCTGGAAGGATAATAAAAAGTTTCCTAAAAATTTACATTACTACATGTATATACAGCTTGATACACTTCTAGCATACATTCCTACTTTGTATAGCTTCTAGACTTGATATTCAGCCTTCTAACGTACATTCTCACAAAACATTCAAGGCAAGATTTCCCACAACATATGGAAAATACTACAAGTCATACCATCCACCTTTTCATTCTGCGTAATGACGTCATATTTACATGGGTCAAAACGGTCAAACCTGTTGAGAAGTGTTTAAGTCTAGTCTGACTGCAAGGGGTTAACTTGTGGGGCTGTGAAGTTAAAACAGGTGGAGGAAAAATATGTAATGTAAAGGCATCTGATTTTGACATCTGAATAAGACTTGCTCGATTTGACCTACGAAGCAGAGGCACATTGAAAAAATAGAAAGTTGGATAGATGGCTAGATAGATAGATAGATAGATAGATAGATAGGTAGATAGATTGTGATTATGTATGACTGTCATATGAAGCATTACTGATATATTATGTTTATTTAATTTCAAGATATCCTTGATATGGTAGACTGCTTGAACATGATACCATCAGCAATACTGCAACAATCAGAAAAAAAAGTTATATATACGATTTTGTCATTTTGTATTGTTTTTTTGGTGGAAGGATAAATATATTATAAAAGCTTCTATCGCGCAAACAAGGCCTTGAAAGGTCAGTTAGGGCAGGATGTAGACATATATAGCAAGGAGATGAACAGCGATTGAAATTGCAGTTTAACGTAAGTTCAGGCCTGAAAGGGATGGAACATTGGACTCACTGGTCAGATGAAACTGGATATAAAGTGAGGGGGCGACCATTTAGTTTCAAGGGGTGGGAAACGGAGTTCTTTATGAAATTATTTATTTCACCAAGCGAGAAATAATTTAATTCTTTCTTTGTAGTTTTGAAAAAAAAACCAACATTCTAGTGGGAATATTTCTTGACTAGGTGTAGCTTGATTTGGGAATGAATAATCACCTGGATTTGATGTTGTCATGATGTTGATTAATGCTTTTCAAGATTGTTCGATTGAATTGCTAATTAATTAATTAATTAATTAATTGGCGAAAACGAAACGGTTTTCCATCATGACAAATTTCCCTAGATTCTTACAAATTTTGCAAAATTATCAGGATCATTCATCATTCAACCTGAACAATTTTGCTAATGATTAATGTAGCTGTTGCATTAAAATGACTTAAAATGAAAACAAGATATGTAAAGCTGTTAAATACACATTTGTATTAAGAGAATTTTGTAAAAGAAAATTATAATGTATGGTGTCATTGATTAGTAATTTAAAAAGTGTTCAGAAACCACTCTAATTAAACTGTAGTGGTCACAGCTAATGACATTTAACACTAGCAATGTAATTAATGTGGTGACATCAACATAGATCTTGGCAAAACAATCATCACCTTAAATACAATATCTTCAATATAGCATTGTCATCCTGTAGTTATATGAATACATTTAACAATAAACGACATTGGCACAATGAAACACATCCTCTGCAGGCCATAACATGGTGTTCTCGAGAAATTGTGAATTAACCAGCACTCCGTGTAAAAATCAGGCAATGAGTTCGCATGAAGGTTCTCAGAATTTTTTTATATTTTGCACAAAGTTTATATCACCTTTTAATAACTCAGTGGTAACTTCAAATATTTTTTTAAAAATTTTGTATGCCCAGGGTAGGCCTTTGAAAAATTGATGTTTTTCACCTCGGACAGCCGCAAATTTGACGAAAATGCCCTAAATTAAGGTAAATTTTGTACATCCTATTCACATACTTATATTAACAATGGAAAAACAAGCCATACACCATTTTCAAGGAAAACTTCATGACATAGCATATGAAGCATCATATCAAAAAAATTTTATGTTTCCAAGGAGTGTTGCCATGGCAACCACAAGCAGTTTTAGCATTTTTGGCTCAGACCTTAAATAGACGCATTTTCAAGGCCATATAACCCCTCTTGGTAACGCCTAGAAAAATATGGTTGAAATATCACTAGAAAGCACTACTCTTGTGCTATACAAAACTATTTTCAAACACCTGTAACTCTCAATACTTTTTATTATACTGATGAAAACAATTTGTTGAGGATTTTTTCATTTTCCGTAATTTGACCAATTTTCAAGGTCGTATATCTCCCTAGATAACACCTGGAAAATTATGGTTGAAATATCACCTGAAAGCACTACTCTTTTGCTATACAAAACCATCTTCACACTTCTGTAACTCTCAAAACTTTTTATTTTGTAAGCGAAAATAATTTGTTCCCTTTTTTTGCATTTTCGTTAAATAGACCCATTTCAAGGCCATATATCTTCCATGGTAACGCCTAGAAAAATATTTTTGAAGTATCACCAGAAAGCAGTACTCTTATGCTATGCAAAACTATCTTCAAACACCTGTAACTCTTAATACTTTTTATTTTATTAAGAAAATAATTTGTTCCGTTTTTTGTGCATTTTTCTTCTTTTTTAACTAAAATTGGTCCGTTTCTGTCGTGCTTCTGATCCACTACAGCTAAATAGTTGCAAGCCCTGAGTGCTTTATAGCAGAAATTGATAACCGAGTCTACTAGCTTTCTCTATGACATATTTAAACATTCTCTATTACCCTACCTGAAATATTTTCCGATTCATACTTTTTGCAAGGTGTTCGACTGGTCATGTCTAAACGTACAGTTGTGCTTGAAAATTAGTGAACCCATAGAGATTTACCATTGAAGACAATGATAAAGTTCTTTCACCGTACTGGCCATACCATAAATGATATTGCACGAATCATGGAACAAACGACTGTATTATACCATTGAGGTTTCCCACTACATGTACTAGCCCGGCCATTGGATTTGTATCAAGGGTTTTTGTGCTAGATAGGGGTTATAATTGTGCAAAAGTAAGTGCACCCTAGTGTTAAAAGATAGGAGAAGAGGGTTCACTTACTTTTGCACAATAATAACCCCTATCAAGCGCAAAGACCCCTGATACAAATCCAATGGCCAGGCTCGTACATGTAGTGGGAAGCCTCAATGGCATAATACAGACATTGGTTCAATGATTCGTGCAATATCATTTATGTTATGGCCAGTACGGTGAGACAACTTTATCATTGTCTTCAATGGTAAATCTCTATGGGTTCACTAATTTTCAAGCACAACTGTACATCTAAAAGGGGAAAAAAAATTATGCCCTAACCTAGTAAAACAATTAAAATTGATAAAAGGGGGTTCCTATTTCAAAACAAGCAGAATTATACAATTTCAATGAGATAATAAATTATTTGTGTTATGCCAATATGTACAGCACTAAATGTTTCCAAACTGAATCCAAATGTTTTTGTTGTGGCAATTAGATCTCATACAAGTCTACCCTTTTTATTTCAACATGTAGTAGCAACACATATTTCTGGACTCATTTGTGTGGGTATGTGGTAATTCTTTCCCCCAAAGGATCTTCCTCAGAAAAAATCTTCACTAAATACTCATGAATGTAGTAGTTTCCCATTCACGAAATACTGGCAAATTTGACACAGTTCTTTTGGACCGATGTGCAGTGCCATAATATCACCAATGAAACTGACTGTCACATGACTGTAAAATAAGGTGTCCAGAATTAACAACTGAGGTGCAGACACCATTTTGGCAAACAATTATTATTTTTAAAAAAACAACAACATTGTAATATATGTATACTGTACATATTGTGCATTCATGACGTTCTAACAGAAGATACATGACAATGATTTCTCTTTTTAATCATTCCTCAATCCTCATTGCCGTTCACTGGCTGCCGTGAATTTGGATATAAGCAAATTGGTAATAAATATGAAACTGTGAATCGACCAATAGCAGAAGAATCATACTAAGGTGCTATATTTGTCATGAAAAACAGTAGAAAATTTTGAGAGATTGTCTCAAAATTCTTGTTGAGATAAAGAATATTTAAAAGGAATGTTTATAACCAAAATAAATTTATAATACAGAAAGTCAGTTTCTTCAAAAATGTTGTGATACCATCTTTTGAATAGAAAGCAGAATACAAATTCAACTTATTTCATGATTACAATAGCATATATTCATATTCACAGACCTCCTCAGGAACATCGGTTCCATTGTTTCGCATTCTTTTTAGAGGGTTTTCACAAAAAAAAACGGGGTCCTAATAAACAAAATTTCTGTATTGAGAAAAATGCAATTACAGCCAAAACTTCCAGTTGAAACGATTTTACAATGCACTTCCTGTAGTTTTTAAATTCAAGGCTAAATACAGCATCTGATCAATAACAGTAGCTGAGCAGTGAGCATCCTCCTCAAGTTTTATTCTGGGCAGTTTTGAACGGGTTGTAAAACCAGCTCAACAGTTTTCGGGGGACAGAAAGCAATGAAATAACCATTTAATGGTAATTTTTTTAGAGGGTTTTAAGTTGTCAAAAAATAGGGTTTTTGCATTAAAATTAGGGTATGAGTGTTTTAGGCTAAACAAGGGGGGAAAACCCTATTTTTGAGGGTTGGTTGTGTGCTCATATATAACCCTTTCAATAACCATGATCAAATTGAAAATATTATTGGTTTGCGTTAATAGATCACAGAATCAAATAATTCAGAGTCCTCAACAATGAATGTCTAGTAACACATTTACCCCATGTGAGGGATATTTTATTTGGTCGGTGACACTAGTCACTTGTCACTAAAGTTTTTCGCTGTAAAAACCGACGTTAAATAAATTTTGTCTATTGTCTATTGTCTATTTGCCAACACACAAATGATACAAAGGGCCCCCAATTTTTACACAACATCCCGCTGGGATTTTCTGCCTGAATGTCCATCAAAAATTTTGGGTTCCCCATGCAAACAAGGTTAGAACCCATGCAGGCAAAGACCTTCTGCAGGCAACTTAACCACTATCCCACCCCGCTGCCCCATATTAATCATCATTTTTGAACATAGATCAATTCTGTGAAATAAAAAATTCTAATCTAAAGTTCTCTGTGGCCTCATGCTTAAAGGCATTTCTTGTTTCAGTTTGGCTGTGAGGTCATTGGTTGAACTCCCTCTCCCTCTCCTGAAACTCGATATGGTCCAAGCCCATGGACCATTAAATGAGGGGTTGTATCCAATGTTCTTTTCCCGGGCAACAGAAAGGTCCTAGACATCCCTGAGCAAATAGGGTATAAGCCAGACAACTAGTCTTTTCATCACTCATCATCACATAGCGGTAACCAATCCTGGAGAAAGCTGCAGCAAAAGCAGAACTTTTTTAAGAAACTTTAACTTTAACTTTTTAAACAACTGCAGATTACCACAATTTACATTGTGGACATGTATTTAATACTTTTTCAGAACTTATTCACTACTTATGCCATACTGGCAACAGGTGGATGTAGGTCCTTCATTTTAGAACATGTTCAAATATTATGAGCTCTCTGGACGTATGACAACGTATTTCAATGTATTTCAACGTGGTTACCATTTAAAAAACGTTTTTATAAATTTTTTTTCAACTTATACAAAACGTACATGTTATATTCATACTATCTAAAACGGGGAGGTGTGACAGGGCCTTATTTAAATAAAGGTTTCAGTGCCAAAAACACAAACTCTCGAGTTTCTCTTGGCATCCCTCCAACATCATGTAATCTCCCGATTTCATTTATAAATTATTTGTACTTGTGATGTTGGAAGAATTAACTATCTACACTTCATTGATTTTTCCTTTATTTCCTCTGTGGCTCTTTAAGCCTCTTTTTTCTAAGGATTTATCTAATTAATTTATGATGAGCTAACCTGAAAAAAAAAAGGTGTTGGCTTATCAGGGAAGGTGATAAAAGATTGAAAACTTTGAAAGAATGCAAATGGATAAAACATTTTGGAGAATAAGTAACATTTTCTGCAGTTGCTTGGCTGTCTGTATCTTCATGTGACAATTTTCAAATACTCACAAAATAAGTTCAGAAATGGATATAAAATGATGAAAACCGCTGAGAAAGTGGTACTGCATGAAAATAGATCTTAAAAACTGAGGGAAGTAGCCTTAAAAGTCTGAAAGTGTCTTTTTTTTTTGGAAAACGCCCCCTTGTGGCTGTTAGCAGAGAAATAAGAACGTTTATTGATGTCATAGAGAAAGCTAGTAGACTCGGTTATCAATTTCTGTTATAAAGCACTCAGGGCTTGCAACTATTTAGCTGTAGTGAATCAGAAGCACGACAGAAACGGACCAATTTTAGTTAAAAAAGAAGAAAAATGCACAAAAAATGGAACAAATTATTTTCTTCGTAAAATAAAAAGTATTAAGCGTTACAGGTGTTTGAAGCTAGTTTTGTATGGCACAAGAGTAATGCTTTCTGGTGATACTTCAAAAATATTTTTCCAGGCGTTACCATGGAAGATATATGGCCTTGAAATGGGTCTATTTAACAAAAATGCAAAAAAAGGGAACAAATTATTTTTGCTTACAAAATAAAAAGTTTTGAGAGTTACAGAAGACTGAAGATGGTTTTGTATAGCAAAAGAGTAGTGCTTTCAATAGATATTTCAACCATAATTTTCCAGGTGTTACCTTGGGAGATATATGGCCTTGAAAATTGGTCAAATTACGGAAAATGCAAAAAAACTCAACAAATTGTTTTCGTCAATGTAATAAAAAGTATTGAGAGTTACAGGTGTTTGAAAATAGTTTTGTATAGCCCAAGAGTAGTGCTTTCTAGTGATATCTCAACCATATTTTTCTAGGCGTTACCAAGAGGGATTATATGGCCTTGAAAATGCGTCTATTTAAGGTCTGAGCCAAAAATGCTAAAACTGCTTGTGGTTGCCATGGCAACACTCCTTGGAAACATAAAACATTTTTAATATGATGCTTCATATGCTATGTCATGAAGTTTTCCTTGAAAATGATGTATAGCTTGTTCATCTATTTTTAATATAAGCATGGACGTACTATCTTGAATGGACACCAAGCTTCGGTACTTCAAAGGTACAATGTGCGTAACGCTGGCCTCCCTAATTGCTTGTGGTAATGATGCATATTGCCCCTCTCTCGATAAATTTTAGCAGATCCATGCCTGACCCCCTGCCTGTATTCGACATTATCTCTCTATCTGAGCAAAGTATAATGCAAGGAATTTGTGTAAATATGATTAAATTTGTAGAATACAATATTGCAAGGGCTGCATGAAATTGAAAATGACTTGATTGAGATTTGAGTTAATACGCATTTTGTTCCATATGTGATGTGTTATATACCCTTGCCATATTCGTCCGGGGTAAACCAATCAATAAATATATCTATGCGGCTTTTAAAAATCTGTCAATCCAACATTTAACATGCCAATCTAACCCCTATATAATCTATCCATCTGCCTATCTATTTGCGCATCTGCCTATACTCTATCTATCTATCTATCTATCTATCTGCCTGTCTATCTGTCTATCTATCTATCTATCTATCTATCTATCTATCTATCTATCTATCTATCTATCTATCTATCTATCTATCTAGTACATGGTAGAATCATACGACAGACCTAGTGAATTAGTTGACTATCCACTGATTGAATTGTACTTTAGGCCTAATCTTCGACCCGTCTCTTCATTTTCTATAGTATTTATATATTTTCTTTCTTCACTATTTCTTGTATCTTTATCCATCTAAGTTTTATAAGTTCAATTTGTTTATACTACAAATCTATGTCATTATGTGACTGAGAAAAAAAACGTATCTGTACCGAACATGTTTTATCCAATGATATCATGGGCTTCTAGCAAAGCCTAAAGATATAATGGTGTTGATTTTTTGTGTTGAATTTTCGCGAATTTACTGATCTTTGGAGCCTAATCTATCATAGTGGCCGGTCCTGGCCGGTCATCATTCTGACATTGTTAGAAAGCTTAACATCTGAATAATTAGAAGCATGTATGGTGATCTTTAGGAAATTAACGGCTTTTTTGTAATCTTGACTTATATGATGAGGGATTTTTCACATTTTCCCGTAATTTTCAATGGAAAATTAATGTAACTTCAGTTTCAGTTGTCACAGCTTTACAGGATAAAAACGAGCTGTCCTGTTTCACTGCCATCTTTAGAACCATTTAAGAGCGCATTAGCTGTATTAGTTATTTCATATTTTTCCATCATGGGGTAATATTCATATTTTTCTGCTGTCCAGCTGAATGATAAGAGATAACCTGGGGTATGGAGAATCAGAACGTTACGCACATTGTACATCAAAGAGAGGGGGGTAATTAAAGATTTTGAGACAATTCCCTTTGAATTTCTTTGATTCAATTACTGTATATTACGATTTATTGTCCTTCTCAAATTACAGTTTGGTGTCCAGAGAAAATAGTAGGTCCATGATATAAGTATGTGAATAGGATGTACAAAATTTACCTTAATTTAGGGCATTTTTGTCAAATTTGTGGCTGTCCGAGGTGAAAAACATCAATTTTTCAAAGGCCTACCCTGGGCATACAAAATTTTTAAAAAAATATTTGAAGTTACCACCGAGTTATTAAAAGGTAACATAAACTTTGTGCAAAATATCAAGAAATTCTGAGAACCTTCATGCGAACTCATTGCCTGATTTTTACACGGAGTGCTGGTTAAATACGGCACTTGCTGAGAAAAGGAGAGAATATATTGCACTTGAAATGCAATTTTGCAGTAAGAAAAACGATTATGTCCCCCCAATGCATAGGCTATATTGCCTTTTGATTACGATGATTGCAAGATATTGCCCCTTTATTAAATTGAGGTATTCCTCTCATGATATATATTTTCCATCATAAAGATTGACGAGAATGAAAAATGGCCTAGAAGTGACTATGTAAAGTTGCCTGGGCAAAAAAAGGCAGGAGGCAGCCTAGCTTGAATAGATCAGGGCACACATAAACTGTGATGGCCACAAAAACATTGCCATTTATTATTGATGTTTCTTTGTTGAAGGTTTTATTCTTTTAAAACACTTGAAGGTTCCACAAATGTATCTATCTGCCTATCTTTCTGTTTATATTTCTTGAGACTATCGATTTATCTATCTTTCCAGCTATCTATCGTTCTATAGATCCATCTATTTATCAATCTATCTGTCAACATCAGCAGCAACTTAATACTATAATAACCATAATATATGAAAAATGTTTTTTCTTAATTAATAGTTTATATATGAGATATTTTTATGCAGAATAGAAAAATACCATTCAAAGCATGTAAACCTACGGCTGGGGAATAACAGACCTCAAAAGACATTAATTTAATGTTTTAAAAAAATATCAGTCTATAATTAAAACCAAAGATGCACACATACACACAGAAAGGTGCTTGGTACACTGAGGATGGAACACCAGGGCAGGGATCAATTTTGTGGTTCTGGCGCCCAAGTCTGTTTTTTCAGAACCTTGTTGATAAGAAAAGATGCAATAATTGTATTTGAATTTTGAAATAAAACAGCTTTATTGTGTCAACAATTCGCCATCTTCTGTTTTAGATTCTGGCTGATGATTTCGTACGAAATTCTAAATAATGAACATTCTGTGTTCGAAAAATGTAAGTGTTTTGAATGTCCCTCCAAAAATATATCTTATGTGTACCCACACAATATTCGACAAGGCAACTTCAAAAAGAAAACGTCAACATTGGCAATAATACACTTCCAATCTTTTATTAATTCACAAATGTAATTTCAGAAATTTCACATTCTTTCAACAGTGAAAATCGGTACTTTTCTGGCGTCTAAAATTGTTGCTATGGCAATCATTATGGCAAAAATGCAAAATAGTCTGAAATTATCCAATTGGGCCAAAACCTATCTTTTGATACCAAACATGGGCCAATATTCCAAAAATTACAAAAAAGTGCCCTTCTCTCCCTACAATTCCCCTTAACTGTGTACTATTTTGCATATAGCATGATATAGGCCTACAGTATAGTCCTTATGACACGCCCACATTCCAACCAACTTGATCATGAATAAAAGGAAAAAGCAATTGTATCATTTCACTTTAAACCTTATAAACTTCAACAATATCTAATTTACATGCAGAGTGAGGTGAACAGAAATTCTAAGTAATAAATTGAGTGATAACATATCCTTTTAATCTGACAACCAGGGATCAAATGAAACCCTTAACAACACAAGCTCTCGAATTTGAGTGCCAATTCTTAAATCAACTCCAATATAAGAATATATACATCGTAGCTTGAAATATATAATCATTGTAATTTGCATTGTAATTTGCAGATGAACTTGTACTAAATCTCATTAACATACTTTTCTTTACAGTTAAATAATATGATAATGCCACAACACAGTAGTGGGGCTATTTCAATAAAGAATTCCCAGGCATAGAAATCGCCCCTGGTTGATCATACTAGTTCCACTCAACCATATAGAGGCAAGTTGCTATCCATTATAGCTTTCAACCAGAGGCCTTCACATAAAGTGCCATTACCATCCAGAATTAATACAGCTATACAACATTTAAAACGTGAATCAAGAAATTCGAACAATTCAAAATTCATTGAAAAATTGTGGAAGTGTCATGCCAACTTGCAAAAGATAACCTCAAATCTACCACTTCAACTTTGATGAGAGTCACATGCCAGGTCGGACATTTTCTTAAACAAACCCAGCCTTGCACATAATCCCATGTATACCCGAGAAAGAGAGTGGCAGACACCAGGTCAATTGTGACCAAACTTGTTTCTTCAATATGTTGCATGGAAAAACGGTTAAATTATGGATCCATCATTGCCCAGCAACCTTGACAAAACCTTGACAACTTCAATATTCAAACCAAAATTTTCGAAAATCCAAAGCTATCTGAGGTTGGCATTTTGGTTTTGACAATAATAAAACCAATAACAAGACTATGAAAAGAAACCAAATTTGAAACTGAATCATCTCTCAGGAGTGCCAATACACCCAGACACAACTGCAAGCCACGAGAAAATATATTATAGAACTTCCATGCTTTTTCACACCAGGATCTTGGCCGGTGAAATCTTTGGCTTAGGTAATTAAAACTTCAGTCAAGATATTTAGACGTTATGCTATTCTGCCCTACTTCAATGAAATTCACATACCAAATGTTAGAGGTTGACATTTTTGTTTAATTAGGTTATGCACAATTATAAACAGTTTGTCAAAAGATGGGGACTCAGAACCAGAGCAGAGATGCAAGAGATAGGGCTCCACAGAATGGCCAAATCAAACACACTGAATCAAAATCGCTGAATGAAATTCAGAGGACATATTTCAGACCTTTTCCAATTTATATAATTGACTTATATAAGCCTCTTCTATGTTGATACACACGATTGGATGAAATTCACATGCTATCGTTGTTAAACATTTTCATATCCTCACAAAAATTAAAAAAAAGCAACGTTCCTCAGACCAACATTTGATGAATTTCACATGCTTCAGCCTGAAGTTCAGCTTAAGCATTTTAATGAAGTCACAGACATTAACCACTAATTTTTTTTTTCTCAAAAGCTTCACATACTCAGAGTGGCATATAAAAGAACAACTTCTACATATATTTACATTATTTACATTAAAATTTTTCAAAAGTGTTATACTAACTTTATTGATTAATTATATTATGCATCACATTACAATAATTTACCATTGAGACATGTAAATTGATGTGTAATTTAAGTGTAAACAGGATTGGTGTGTGACAGTAACATGTGCCTCATCAGCCCTTCTGAGTTGTGTACAGGCGTCTCCATGTCACCCCAATGGCATATCTGAAAAAGATTTTTGAAATAGGCCTATTAGAAAAATAAAATTTTATGACACAACATCCATAGAATGAGCAACCTAAGGCCTATCGAATTCACTGGACACAGTAAAATCAAGGAGATATTCAAATCATGATTTTTATGCATACAAGAACCCAGGGGTTCAAAATGGAGGTGGTGTGGTGTCTGTAAGTTCACATCCCCTGAATCCAACAGATCATTTGTCCTGCACTGCCCTAACTATTCAGACAGGTATTTTTAGATTTATCAACAGATAGATAGATAGATTTATCAACAGATAGATAGATAGATCTAGATAGATATGGTATTTACCAGTGCAGCAATTTAAGAGGAGCAGGTGATCACAGGTTGATCGATGAGATGGTAGATACAGCAGGAGTCTTCTTACCCTTTTTGAAAATGATCGAAAGAGACAATGATTTAACATCTCCTATGAATGACACCCACCTTGGATTTTGATCTTAATATTTAACATTTACCATTTATATACTATACTAGCATAGTACCCGTCTAAAGACAGGTAGCGCGGGTGCATTGGTACTGTATTGTTTATTTGAGCCAATTAGGAGACATGTGAATATGTCAACATGATTTCTCTAATAATTGTTCATGACAAATTCTTAATGAAAAATTGCTTCTGAATCTCCAAGGGCCTGGTTCCTCCATGCTTCTGGACCTATAGGCCTATGTTGGACAGCGGTTTAAATTTTCCTTTGCCTGATTGGGGTGAAGTTCTCGTGTTCTTATCACTCTATATAGTGCATAAATGCCTAATGCAAAGGTGAGAGCATCCGTCCTCTCTGCTTTTTTGTTGTCTTCTCCATGATGCAATTATCCTATATTATTTCCTCCCTCTCATACAATCATTGTCCTTCTTTGTTTTCGCGACCTTGCTAAAATGGGCAGAAATGTTGAAAACAAATTATGTTTATGGTCCTGAAATGAATTTGTAGTAGACAGTTTACTCAAGAATTATTGTGTAATCAAGAAAACCATTTCTATGTTGTTGGGTTTGAAAACGATACCATAATTGATACATTTTTGAGTGATAAGCAGTAGTCATGAAATGAAGATAGAATGAACGTGAATGTGCAAGCACTTTAGGTACTTGGAGCTAGACGATCACTGTAGGTGTATCTAGCAATCCCCTGTGCGTCTATCTATAACTATAAGGATCTGTTGATCTATCTTCGCTCCCTTCCTTCTTTCTATAGCATTCCAATTCCTCATTTGGGGGATTCTCAAATACAGTCGTTCTGAGTGGCTGCTGTGAATGAAAATTTGCGAGAAAAACAATTGAATATAGATATCGACTCGCCATGAGTAGCCACTGCTGTATGGAGGGGGGGGGCGATATATCTGTTTTAGCCCTGAATAATTAACAATTCGGAAGTTAAGATACATCTGATGCATGCAGAACACAGTCTGGACATAACAGGACACACTTTTAAAATTTTATGACTGTCAGTCAAGCCATAGCTGAGAAGACCCGTTACAAAGGGATATTGGGAAGGTGAATTTTATATATGTATATAGATAATATAGGCTTATAGTCAACCAATTGACATTGAACAATTCTGCGAGACATAACAATATTGAGACTTGAGAGTAAACTGACAATATCCCAAATTGACTGACCCAGGTTCGAACCCATCAGTCTTCAGGGCTACTGGGTCTTACCACCACTGACAGCATGGAGGATGGCATGGGGAACCCGAAAAATTCAATCCACCTTCACCAGAAAAATGTTAATTGGTGGCCCCGGTGTTTCAGTGTCTGTGCTGGGCAAGTAAAGGATTCCTTAAATGGGGTAAATGTGTAGCATGTTGAGTACTCCCACTCTCTATCCCATCTCATCAGTCAACCCTCATGAGTGCTTGTGCCCACATTCAATCATCCTAAATGCGATACCAAATGATACTGTTGGGTCAATATATTTTGCTGTTAAAATATAACTGAGGTACATCAAGCAGATACTGAGATAATGGAATTTGAAATCTGGACTTTGACACAATTCAAATTTTGACCCGATATTTCAAAGGGCCCTCAAAAATTACCTAAAAGGCATGGAGGTCTAAAAATGCATTTTTCCCACTTTTTAGTAATCAGAAGTGAAAAAATGTTAACAACAATATCCGAGTCGCGTGAGTATCACCCCCAATGGTGAAGTGCCTGAATCTTATAAAAACTGCCTCCTTAATAAAGTCCCTGGAAAAAAAGTTGGTCTCCCAGTGACACCAATTTAGCAATTACTGGGATACCAATTCTGTCTACTGGGAGACCATTTGGTCTCCCAGTTACTATGTTAAACCAGAACCGCAAGCGGTTTCAACGCTCGTCTGTCAATGTGAAATCTATCAATGTAGACAAGAACCTTGTCTCACGATTATACACGTATAATTGTGTGACAAGCCCCAGCAGGGCCACAAATCAGGCGAAATTGCAAAGCAATATCAAAACATGCCATTTCCTACACTGTTTATAAAGTCCATATGTTTTACCCATTCTCAAACTCTACATACCTGTAATGTTGAAGATTTTAGCATTCATTCCATGCAATTCTGATAATTGGATGTCATCTGAGAACTCACAAAACTTCAGCTTAAAAAGTTCCAACCACTCTAATCTTCGCTCATTTTTGTCAACAGATCCATAGCCTCACTGCCAATTAAGGTCATGGCCTTAATAAATTAGCATAAATATAGTTTGTGATGACCTTTTTGAAGCATACCAGATGTGATTGTCTAACTGTGAAACTGATTAACAACAAAAGGGTTACGTTAATAAAACTGTGTACAACTGTGAGGGCTCACATCTTGACTTCAGTTATTCTCAACTTATTCAGTCATGTGGCAGAAATCTTATTGGTCAATCCTCTCAATATTATGCAAGAGACAGTGATTGAATTGGCCCATAATTGACCAGATCAGATCGCAAAATTTCTCAGAAAACGACAGAGAGAAAATAAAGAGGTGTGTGCAATAGGCCTATATTGCACTGGGAATGGAGCAAACAAGTAGCTGTTTCTAATGGTTATCTATCTATCTATCTATCTATCTATCTATCTATCTATCTATCTATCTATCTATCTATCTATCTATCTATCTATCTATATCTATCTGTCTATCTATCTAAAATCTGTCTGTCATCTGTCTATAGATCTGTCTAGCAGTCCATCTATGATATGATCTACCTATTTCTTTGCCTCTTTGCCTCTTTATCTATCTATCTATCTATCTATCTATCTATCTATCTATCTATCTATCTATCTATCTGTCTATCACAAAATGCGGCCTGGATATGACAAGTTATGGAGCAAATTTACCACTGTCAAATAAACTCACAACAACCAGCCAATCAGGGCACCTCATGAATAGATTAATATCAGATGAATAATTATTATTGATAAAACTCAAGCAAAACTTTAGCAACATATTTCACAGTTTCAGCTTATTTAAGAGTTGTTTCGACAACTTGGTAAATGTATCCCATGTATATCACAGTAATGATTAGCAGACAATATAGTAGTGATCAATGTCTCAAAAGTCACAATAGATTTGAGGGGGGGGGGTCCACCCAACATGTCACAAGTCAGCTGAGCTATGCATGGATGAACTGCCGCAACAGATCCTGTGCGGAAAATTCGACCTGTAATGCATTGTTGATCTGCCTGACTACTATCAATGTGTGGTAGATTATCACCCACAGGCCAATACCTAATTTCATAACCCTAAGCGATATTTTAAGGTTACAATGGGCAGTTCAAGAAGAAAGATGGCTGCCAAAATGGCCACCACAAAATGGCCGCCATCTTGGATTTCTCAACATGTGCCGATCGATACCCAGACCCATACCTGTACCAAATTTCATAACTCTAAGCGAAATATTGAGTTCACAATGGGCAGTTCAAGAATGAAGAAAGATGGCTGCCAAAAAGGCCACCATCTTGGATTTCTCAACATGTTCCCGATCCATATCCACAGGCCAATACCAGTAGCAAATTTCATAACTGTAAGTGAGATATTAAGGTCATAATGGGTAGTTCAAGAATGAAAAAAGATGGCTGCCAAAATGGCCGCCACAAAATGGCCACCAGCTTGGATTTCTCGACATGTTCCCTATCCATACCTAGAGGCCCATACTTGTACCAAATTTCATAACTGTAAGTGAAATATTAAGGTCACAATGGGCAGTTCAAGAATGAAGAAAGATGGTTGCCAAAATGGCCGCCACAATATGGCAGCCATCTTGGATTTCTCGACATATTCCCGATCAGTACCCATAGCCCCATACCTGTACCAAATTTCATAACTCTAAGTTGAAAACTAAGGTCTCAAATGGACACTTACAAAAACCTTAACCGGGACAAAGAGGACGATCGAGTGACGACAATAGCTCTTCGTTTTCAAAGAAAACAGACGAGCTAAAAATGCACTGCCAGTATGAGCTATTGTGACTCACTAGAGTCAATGCTGGTAAATCCGTCCAGGAGGGTAAATCCGTCCACCCCCTTCTTTGTGTGTATATATATACATATTACAGTGGTTTGGGTTTTAAAATTAAGAGAGAGTCGTTTGTAAACAAGTTTTGCCGTTTTTATTGTTTTTACAGGTATTTAAACAATACTTCCAGCCTATTTTAACAAGGTGGAATAAAAACAATCAAATCCTTTGACATCATCACAGACATTTTAAGACTTGGTGGCCATAACCTTGAAGGCCTATTCCTGTGAACAAGTATTGATGCGAAAGCTAACTACAAAAATAAGTACACGAACATGAAATGCAGAATGTGTGGACTAATGGAAGAAACACAAAAACACATACTAGAAGAATGTGAAGAAATAGTCCGCAATATAGATGGGAAAATAACCAACATGGACATATTCACAGAGGATATCAGAAGACTAAGAATTACAGCAGGAAAACTGATAAAAATAAAGGAAATCATGAAAAGTGCTGCTCCCTAGTGAAATCTGGGTGAGCTAACCGGAAATCCGGGAATGCACACGAGAGAGAGAGAGAGATAAAGTAAAAAATTATTGAACATGATGTAAAATTTAATTATTTTTTGTAGGATTTGTTAAATTTCCCCATTGTGAAATTTTTAAAGGAAATACAATGGAAACAAAGGTGGACGGAATTACCATCATTATTTCAGAACTGGCCTGATTGAGGGTTTGCAAATCTGTCCACCTACATCAAATATATTTTAGAGTGCTTTTATGACTTTTAATATTCATAAACGGCATACAAAAGATTACAGAAAGTTGATTGAAGCAACTATGCCACTTTGTTTGGGTTAAAAGGGTACTTTAAATGTAATTGAGGCTGTCAATTGAAATTCTTGCACTCAAATTGATCTATACTTTTTCATTATTGTATTTCTCGTTCTGTCATTGTCCCATTACTCTAAAATCAACACAAAAGTTTGTTAAAGTTAATAAATTGCAAAACT
This sequence comes from Platynereis dumerilii, assembly GCA_026936325.1. NCBI lineage: Eukaryota > Metazoa > Annelida > Polychaeta > Phyllodocida > Nereididae > Platynereis > Platynereis dumerilii. The sequence goes on from JAPTHN010000128.1 coordinate 250,159, forward strand.
GAAAGAAATAACAAAATATGATAGGTATGGGCTGAATTATGCCCTGTGGACGGATTTAGCATCCTTGCTGGACGGATTTAGCAGCATACTGGACGGATTTAGATGACCTAACCTTCAATATGTGTTGCCATGGTTTTGGAAAGAATTATTTGAATATTTCACTTTCTTGGCTGCTAATGATAGTTCGGAATGTGTTCCTTCCAATGGACTAAATTCAATTTCTGAATATATTCCCATTGTCCTAGAAATACAGTTTTAGCCAAAAGTGGACGGAATTACCATCCTTGACTCTTATGACAAAAAAACATGGCGAATCTGTTGTAACTCCCTGTAGGAAATTTTGGGCAATCATTAAATTCAGTTTCCCCTCGGAAAATACAATATCATGTGATTGTGAACAATATACAATGCACTTATTTCCTTACCATAATTCACAAGGAACTGGGAGATGTCCCATTATAGTTGTTGAAACCACATCCTAGAACCATACATTTGAGGATGAGACTGATTAACCCTTGGCTCCTGTCCTGAAAATTGAAAGAAATACATTGAAATAGTTTATAATTTTTCAAGTCACAATCCGTTTACCTAAGTCATTATAAATTTTGTTATCTCATTAAAGTTTTTAAGTTTTAGGTATATTGCATGACTATCTGATTATTTGGTGAAAACAAATTAAACTATTGAGTTAAGAATTACAGACAGCTCCAAGTCTTTCATATTCTACAAACCTTCAATGAAGAATTTTAAGTATATTACTGAGAGAAAATTTAGGGAGTTATAAATATTATATTCATTATTTTTCAGTCTTAAAATTATGAATATATTACAAGCCGCAGAGCCAAGGCTGCAATGTGATGGTTGCCTTTATTAAAAGTTATAAACACAATACGACAATACACATTTAGATAATTTCTTAGAAAATGTTAAGAATGGCCATTTTCATCATCCATAAGGCCACACATAATTGATCTTTAGCTTCTCGGATCTTCTCAAGGCACTTTTTCTAGGGTCGGTCGGTAGGACCAAAAAAAAGGTAAGAAAAACATTTTTTATAAAGTTATTCAAAACTTTTTTTTTCCATCGGCGGAAAAGCTATTGTGTCGGCAGGTCCGCAAAGCTAAGAATCAATTATGTGTGGCCCAAGACCATGACATCAAAATAGTAGTATGCCTTTAAACTGCTATTTTACCTCAAAGTTGTGCCTCATTTTAAATTTCATTCAGATCTGTTTTCTTCTGTCTGAAATTATAATAAGAACATTTTGTTTAATTACAGCAGTGATGTATCAAGAAAACATTGTAAATTTGAAATTGGGAAAAACCTGTCTGCTAACCCAAGAAAACACAGAATTCACAACAGGCCTATAAAAGGTGATTAGGTTCTCAGGCCATGCAGAAAAATCTAACACAAGGTCAAGGATGCAAGATTAATGAAGAAACCTAAATTCATGATGGGACATAAAATTGAATGAAATGTTTATTTTGGAGAAATAAAGGGGACTCGTTTTATTTACATATCTTTTCATTGCATTTCATTTATCTAATATTAGTGTAATTTGCCAGCCCTCAATTACATGCAACATGGGAGCATCTAGTACTGAATCGAAGTGGTCCATGGGGATGAACAAAATAGAGATACCTTACTGAATGTTATAATAAAGGAATGACCCACAAGCAATTTTGAGCATTAGAAATTAGCTTAATTACTGCATCAAGAACTCTTACATCATCTGTATGTACAAGTGTTATTCATGCACAACTGTTAATTGAAATAAATCTGAATGAATGACTGCAGGAGTTCACTTAATGAAAATTCTCCTGGTCTGAAATCAAGGAAAAAACTGTTAAGCCTATGTCTTATCTTATCGACTCCCACAACATACCGAACAGCTAAAGAAAGTTGTCAAAAACATAGTGTCGATTTTACATTTGATAACTTTGTACTGTTGTTCTGTGTTTGAGAAAAACGTTCTTCAGAAATCAGAATGAACAAGCTGAAAGATGTCAAACCCAAGGCCTCAACAGAAATAGGAATCATTCCTGAATTCAGTAGCTTCAAAATATCAATCAGCGGCATAAGTTCTGTATATACTCACTGATTGATCCATTGAATGTCATTAAGTGTGATGAAGATTCATAAGAGTTTCAATGACATCTGACGAGCATGAACGTTCAACTTCAAGCTGTACAATTTCAGTTCAACGTAGCTCCTATATCCACTGTAAGACGAAAGTAATAAATAAATTATAACCATGATCACAGTGGCAAAAGTAATCCTCATTCAGGATTTTTTTAAAACATTATTTGTAGTGCTCAGTTAAAAAAAATTGTAGTTTTCGATTTCAGTACAAGCTCTGGTTTGTCTGCACTCTACACGTATATCATTTGACATCATACTGGTTCTTTTTTCAATCAAATAAATTTTATTTGGCACAAACAATTTTCTAAAATCCAAGAGAAGAACCATGAAATCCTTTCTGGTCCCAAGTATATGACTCTTAAATTAAATGATACCAGATGATAACATACTGACTCTTTTTTATATTAATTAAATATATATGCATGTACTGATTTATTAAACCTGTACAATGTACATGTATGCCAAAGAATTTCCCATCTGGGACAATAAAGTTTTAACTATCTTCAATCTATCCATTAGTATCCAATTCATGATTCAGTTCTAAATTCTTATCTGTGATTTGAGTCTGTGAAAATTAGTAAGGCCAAACATACTTAATTTTCAGCTTCTCAGATCAACAGACCGAAAAGACTTTCTACTCAGGAAAAAAAAGGTGCTGAACAATCAGTTTATTTTTGAGAGATTTTTAACGCCTTCCACTGACCTTGAAAGGCTTTCAGAAGATCCAAGAAGCTAAAAATCAGGCCTCACAGGAGTATATATACCTTATTAGCACTACAATTAGCTATGGGAAATACATGATATATACCAAGAATATCTGAAAATCTAATGAATTAAGTTCTCAACACAAACCTCTTAACTCACCCAGAGAGCTCTGTCAACTCTTTCCGTCTGGGAGCACCCAAAGAAGAATCCTAAAGGTCAAAAACATTCCATCTTGAAGCAATTGCTACAGCTGTACATGTTTCTGTGAAAGGCATATATCTGTGTTTTAGTCCTTTAACCCCAAACAAAAGTCTGCTCACTGCAAGAAAAAGAAATGTTAATTAAATCAAATTATCTGAATAAAAACAAAAATCCGGAGATTCAAAGCTTGCCGTTTTGGTATTATATGGAGTGGGTGATAGTGATATCCATGTATAATAGTCATCAATACTAAGTACTTACTGGATTCATGTTAAGAATAATTTTGGATAGTAGGAAAAATACAAGAAATTCACAAAAAATGTTTTTGAAAAAGATAATGCAACATGTAGGTAATGCCTTTTGTCACAGGCCCACCCCTGTATTAGTCAAAGGATATTCAGTATAATTTTAAACAGACTTAAAGTCAGTCCAGGCGACTGCCTGTGCTTTTGTAATCAAGGAAATGACAATGCTACTTAACATGCATATATTGCCAGAGTAAATGCCACAAAAACATCAAATTCTGAAAAGTCTGACAGAGTCAAGAAACATCAAGAACCTGATTCAGTGATTGTTTCAAATATATTGAAATAAAACCAGACAAGAAATTTCGTTGAGTGTAACACAGCTTCTGTAAAATTGTAAATTATATTGTTGTCCTACTTAATAAATCTCCATAAAGTAACAGAATCAATAAAAATGAGTATTTTTGATATCACAAAGCAAAAACATTGGCTTTTGTATGGACATGCGAATAAGTGAGAGAGCATTCTTTTTGGACCCTTTTCTGACTGCAATTTACCATGCGCTAAATGGCATAAGTAGATTGAATAGGTTACCATCAATCTTCTGATGAGTAAAATCATCCCTTTCACAGGCAAAAGTTTCAAAACTTTCTTTTGTCTGATGATTTCCAAACATTTTCATGTAAAGCAGTGTACTGGATCTTTGCCAGCAACCATGCTTTGTGAAAGTAGTTTGGCGTAGTAATATGGACAGCTGTTGTGCGACCTGATCTTGTGATCAGTCCAACACAGATCGAATTGATGTTGACCCAATTCGATTTTCCGGAGACTGTCAGCATTCTGCTGCCACTTGTCAGTCTCGAACAGAGACAGAGCCTATAAGTAACTTCCCAAAATGATTAAGTAAATATTTGTTGAAGTTTACCAATTTAGTGTAAATATTTGTTGAAGTTTACCAATTTATTGTTTATTGTTTACCATTAATTTTTGAGAAACCAAAATTTGAGAAATACATCATAAATCCTCATTTTTCCCAGTTTTTTTGTTTTTATGAAAATGTCACAAGATAGGCCCTCCAAATGAGTTTAGTCATTTAAAAAGGTATAACTTAGACACCTAAATGCAAAATTCCACAGTGTAACTACAAAATTGACGGAATCATGGAGCATTGAAAAAATAACATTTTTTCACATTTTTTTGCCGAATTTACTGTTATCAATTTTTGCAAGATTTACCTTGTACTGGTCTTCAAGATGCAAAGGGGGAATCGATGCTTGAAGGCAGCATATCCATTAATGTTATTTTTACTCTCCACCTGAAACAGTGAAAGATGAATGATTGTTAATTAAATGTATGAACTTGCCTTCAACTAATTTTATGAACTATACTATAAGACAGCACAATTGCAATTGATAGAAAATGTATTGTTTATCAAGATATCAAGTAATGCAATAAAATTATCACAGAAAGTGCAATTAATTATTCTTAGATAATTTTCACTAGTTTTGACAAACAGTTCGGTCATCCTGACCACCTGAAAAAAGCTTTGGACCAGTGAAATTCTACTGAAAAATGAATAATCAACATGTTAATTAGTGTGCCATCCAAGTTCGGACAAGGGCGTTCTGAAAGCCATTCCTCATGCTGCATATAACGCTGCTAGTGCTGCTTTAAATCACTTATCATGCAGCACAACCTCAGTATAACACACAAGTAATTTTCATTTGTCTCTAACTGATCAGTACAGTACTTTAAAAATAATTCATTTCATTTACTTAAAAAATTAAAGCCTTCATGTAATTTTGTTTTGACATACCATGAAAATGTCAAGTGCAATATCTTGTAGTTAGCGTTATACATCGGTTTTAAACCTGCTTGCACATACGCATGCATGTCATCCAGCTTTACCATCGAGTTCTGCTGCTGTCTTGCTGAAAAGAAAGTAAAAACGATAGGCAATTTAAATCACGGTTTAAATGATGATTTTAAGCAGGGTCCCAGATTTGTTGCCAGATTTTGGGCGTACTTCACCACATGCAGGGAGTAGAGCTTGTCATTTAATTTTTATTGTAAAATCCTGGCAAATCTTGGTCGTCCTTCTCAAGATCTGGTTGTCTCAGGTGATAGGACGACCAGGAATCCAGGACCCTGATTTCAAGGCACTGAAATCATGACGCATTTTATTTAAACAGATTTATTTGATTTAAGGAGATTCATTTGATTAAGATTATGAAAAAACACACTTGAAAACAATTACCAACCTTGAAAAAAAAAAGCAAAATAACATCGCCGTCATCTGTTGATAGCATCATTTAAACATTTTGGCTGTCACAGTGATATTTTATCACAAAATGATATGGTCATGCAATTCAATTCAATTCAATTCAATTCGTTTATTGCTCACCATATATGCAGATTCAGTATACCAGGCTGTCATATTTGAAAATGAATAATCAACATGTTTATTTGTGTGCCATCCAATTTCGGACAAGGGCTTTCTGAAAGCCATTCCTCATGCTGCATATCACGCTGCTAGTGCTGCTTTGAATCACTTATCATGCAGCACAACCTCAGTATTAGTGAGTAATCACTGAGTATATTATATAACACACAAGTAATTTTCATTTGTCTGTAACCGATCAGTACAGTACTTTAAAAATAATTTATTTCATTTACTTAAAAGATCAAAACCTTCGTATAATATTGTTTTGACATACCATGAAAATGTCACTACGGATGGCTTTCCATACGGCGGACTCAAAGTCCATCACTGCCGTCTGTAAGCGTATCTGCAGCTTTCTTTGAAGGAGGGCGTCACGAACGGTCCGGAATACTTCTCTGAAAATAGAATGAATTTTGTTATTGTGTGTTGACATTGTCTAGTATTGTTAATTTCACAGCAAGTAAGTATCTTGTTATTGTCAATTTCACAACAAGTTTGTATCTTTAAGGGGTTGGTTCATTCTTTTCAAGGTTTTTGCTAAGAGGTTCAGGATTTGTTTGATTATTTCAATTTTTGAAAAGGTAAGATCATCAATTTAGGCCTATAACATAATATATAAAAACATTTATATATATATCTTAAATGATAAACATGATAAACTTACTTGTAATCCCTTGCACGCTTCCCAGACATCAAGATGAAAACACAGGGAACTTGTTTCTTCTTCCCATCGCAGGTTAGGAATTTGTGTATTGAATACAGCTGTGTGAACGGAGCTTTGGCGGCCTTGAATGTTCCATCCAGATACCTGTGAATAAAAAGAATATTATGAAACTCTAAATAATATTATGAAACAATAATTTCTTAACCACTTTTGTTAAATTGCAGTAGGGTATGAGCTCTAAACTTTTTACTTCTGTTTTTATCTGTTAAATGGTTTTAATTAAATACATTTTACCCCGAGCAACAATGAAAATATATAATATAATAATATTATATTATATATTTTCATTGTTTTCATATTATGAAAATCTTTTCATTTGCTTACCAGGCTCTTGGCCTGAGCCAAACACCGGAGCTGTTCTTCTGTAGCAAGGATGACGTGTCGATTGCGGTCGACTCTCAGATCCGAAACCAGGAAGTTGCCAGGTAGTTGTGATTCATTCAGCTGGAAGAAAATAAACATGTCATTATTTTAATGAATAGCCGATATCATTATGTAACATTATCAATATGTAACAGTGTAGTGTTTTTTCTATCTTCAGTAAACGTTTTATTCTAAAATCACTCATATTTACCACAAAGTCGAGATCTTTCAGGTGTTTGGGTCTCAGGTCCTCTCTTGCTCTGTTTGCAGCCCTGGTTGTACAATTCAATGGAGGAAGATTGGCTTTGGCGTTGCTGTCATCAATCAGCTCCTTGACGATGGTCCCAGCTGAGGGCTATTCCATTAAAAAATCTGGGGGGGGGGGGGTGTTCGGGTTGATTTTTTTTTCGTAAGATGGATGGGGGGGTCGGCGAAAATTCACTTCAGATGTATGGAGGGATGCCAAAGAAATCGATTTAGATGTACGTAGGGGACCCGAAAAATTCGATTTAGATGTATGAAGGGGGTCCTCCGACACTCCAGACACCTAATAAATAAATAATTGCTTCATACATGCTACAAGAAATTAAATAAATCGTCATTTCGGACGAAATTTGACAGGTCGCCGCATGGTCAAAATTAGTCGGCGCCGAAATTGAGCAACCTTCTGGCCATTCTGATGACCCGAAAAGGGCTGGTAACCCCTAAACAACTATTCAGACATGTGCACAAACACTTTAATAAAGAATTTCAGTACCTGTCATGCATTCTCAAGACTGATTATTCTAAAATTCAGCTAAAATCTTGGCAACATGTGAAAGAAAACATTTGCAGCCATGTTTTGGTAGTAGTAGTAGTAGTAGTGTGGTTCTCCCTCGGCTCCGGTAGGTGGAGGGAGGGAAGGGAGGAGCTGGGAGGGGCCCTGCTTTGCTGATGGATGGATGATTGGGGCTTTATGTCCTGTATAGGATAGGTTAGTTTTGCTGATGGGTGGATGATTGGGGCTTTATGTATTGTATAGGATAGGTTAGGACTTCTTCTTCTTCGGTTGATTTTCCGCCTCCAGCCCAGGCGAACCCCTGAATTGGTATTCAGAGTATGTTTCAAATTGAGTCTCTTTTCAATGCTAATTTGAAACACATTTGGCTACACAAAAGGCATGCATTTTTTGCAGCCTCCGATGAAAGAGTTGAAATGTTTATATTGCTATTTGGCCCCGCTGGGCAGCCTGGGCTGAATCCTAGGGGGGGGGAGGCAGAGACTGGTCAATCAGGACTGCAGCATAGCTCAGCATGTTAGAAATTACTTTGTAGCAGTAATGTGCACAAATCAATTAGATGGGAGCCCCAGACCATGACTTTGCAATTTATTTAGACACGTCACTCAAAAGAGTTCTATTATCAAACTCCACAATTTCTAGATCATGTTGTACATCTTCTGGGAAGAGATAAAATATCACATTTATGATAAATATCAAACTAGGAAATATTGGCCAAGAAAAATGGAATAACTAAGTCCCTTCTGAAAATAAATATTAATTTTGGAGGATTTGACTTCCTCCGCCATCATATCACGGAGAACTGCCTCCGCCTCGATCATATATCAGAGAGCCTGTTGGAAAATAAGGAATAAATTCAAGAATTTTGGAAAGTCTGGCTTAACCTCCGTCATATCACGGAGAACAGTAAACCTTGCTTACGTCAGTAAAATAGACTGCACTATTCTGTCCCGAGTCAAGAGAATATCCAGGTTGCAAGCTGGGCTGAATCCTTGGGGGGGGGGGGGGAGCTGGGCTGAATCCTTGGGGGGGGGGGGGGCATAGATGGGTCGGGAAGCATGCCCACCCTGATAACCCCGGAATATTTGAAATTTTTGCATGTAATGCACCTTTATTGGCCAAATTCTGGGGGGGAGGGGCAGCCTCCCCCTTGCCCCCCTGCAGGCCACAGCCCTGATATCAAGCCTTGACAAAGAACTCTTAGTTAAAATATGAAGCAAGTTTTCCAAAGAAAATTGTCTGAGATAGGCAAAGGTCCAACTTTAATGCAAATCCGACTTTTGAGGTTCACTGTTTGCATTTAATAGCCACAGCAGATTAAGACAATTTCTTGCAGTTCATGAAGGCAATTCAAACTTAGAAATTAAAAGGTAATATAGTGCAGCCAAAGACCACATTTACTGGATTGCGAAATGGAAAGTTTGGGGTGTGAAATCAAATCAGCAATTTTTTTTGTTATGGTGAAAATTTAAAAAAAATTATATGCATGTAGGGTTGAGATTTTTTTTTGGGGGGGAGGGGGTCGAAAAATGTTTATCGTGGGAGGGGGGCGAAAAAAATTCGGATTTGATGCATGTAGGGTGGGTAAAAAATTCGTATTTAGTGCATGTAGGGGCTCGAAAAGAATCAAAGTTGATGCATGGGGGGCGAAATTAATTCACTTCAGACGCATGGGGGGGGGGTCAAAAATGTAACCTGACCACCCCCCCCCCCAGATTTTTAAATGGAATAGCCCTGACCTGTGAATCTGAAATAATAATTTTTTGATTAGCTTCAACCAGTATCATTGAATAAGTTTTGTGTCATTTTAATTTACAGTGTGATATTTAATTAATCGTCATTAATAAGCAAACTGTCACTACAACATAGTTTGATTCTGAAAATCTTTTGTTTACTGACATAATAAGTTTCTGTAATATTTAATGCAATTTTGATAAATGTAAATGATATTCAATCAGTCTTGACTTTGTCTTTTAATTAATAAATTCACAATCTCTCAGTTATTCTCTAATCATTCACTTACATTCTCTCTGGCAACTTTCTTTGCTTTTGCAGTCACTTTCACTTTTCGATCCAGCCAATCAAGTTTTTCATGATTGTGATCATTCCGCACACTGGTAAAGATGTCTTTTCTCTGAATGGCAGTTGGAGGACAAACCCGGTTCTTATTTCTAACACTGCATCGCCAGTACGTGGTGTCTCCGCATGTATTTTTCCGAGAAAATACATAGCTGAAGCTGGAAAAAAAAAATACAATAAAGCAAATGTTAACCCAACCAACTTCATTGAAATTATATTAAACAATGATAAATTATGTTACCATATATCATAAACATTTCATTATATGGTCAATGAAAAAATAAGTTCATTAAAAATAGAATTACTTATTAACTTGAAAAAAAAATTTCATTTTCATTCTTAACACTTACCTAAGTCCATCCAACAGTTTCTCCTTTTGTTTTTGCGAACCTCCATCAACGGTCGACCATGCCGGCCGGTCAGAGGGATGTCTTCTGTGTCGCTCAGCTCTGTTGGTTGTGGTAGAATACTGTCTTCTTCTTCATCTGACGGTGAAGGGTCGGCGATCGGCGGGAGATGTCCCCAGTCCGAATCATAATCCATAGGCATTGGCGTTGGCAGAGTCTCGAAGGAGATCTCGGCACTGCAAAGAAAAGTAGAAAAACAATTATTTACAATACTAGTCCCACAACACCCAACAAGTGAATTAAAATAATATGATGTAACTACCAGTATCACCATTTATTATGTGTGCAATTACTTCTAATCATCTACAGTACTGGTATCACAAGTGTTAAGACAACAGTGTGTGCAATTACAAGTATATTTCTAATCATTTACAAGTGTTACTTGATATCATTTTATTAAATCATTTAATTATCACCATCAATAATTTGAAATGTAGTATGACATATAATTACCTGGATGGACTGCCAAAGTCTGCTTCATGGTCGATGGGCATTGGAGTAGGTTGACTATCGAATGACGTGTCCTGTCTGCAAATATAAAAAAGAAAAAAAAAAAAGAAAAAAAATTACTGAAGAGCCACTTATTTTAATAATTACATGTTTATTAAACCTAGGTGGATACAAATAAGTCTATCTCACTAAGGCATTTATATAAACATATTTATTAAACCTAGGTGGATACAAATAAGTCTATCTCACACAAGCGTTTATATAAATGTCTATTTTAACATCTCATCCAAACAACGTCTGGCTGGCATTTTTCTCATGAAGGTCGATTGAATTTTTCGGGTTCCCCATGCCATCCTCCATGTTGTCGGTGGTGGTAAGACCCAGTAGCCCTGAAGACTGATGAGTTTCAGGGAGGGACGCAGGGGGGGGGGGATGGGGGATGCATCCCCCTCCCACCAGACCAAAATTTAAATATTTTTGCATGTTAATTTTATCAACGCGCAGTCATGTAAGACCTGGCACAACTCTTAATACCATGTTGGTGAAAACGGGCCCAGATGTCCACGCCACCAAGGCCGCGACTAGCCTGGACAGGCCCGTCACAGAGTAGCCGGCAGATCTAACGATCTAGCCGGCGACAAAATTAATTTATTTCATTTACTTAAAAGATTAAAACCTTCATATAATATTGTTTAGACGTACCATGAAAATGTCATGTGCAATATCTGTCACATATCTTGTAGTTAGGGTTATACATCGGTTTTAAAACTGCTTGTTGCTTGCATACATGTCATCCATCCAGTTCTGCTGCTGTCCTGCTGAAAAGAAAGTAAAAACGATAGGCAATTAAAATCACGGTTTAAATGATGATTTTAAGCAGGGTCCCACATTCGTTGCCAGATTTTGGGTGTCCTTCACCACATGCCAGGGTGCCCAGCTTGTCATTTTATCTGGGTGTCTCAGGCGATAGTACGACCAGGAATCCAGGACCCTGATTTCAAGGCACTGAAATCATGATGCATTTGATTTAGAGAGATTTATTTGATTTAAAGAGATTTGATTAAGATCATGAAAAAAATTACCATCCTTGAGAAAAAAAGCAAAATAACATTGCCGTCATCTGTTGATAGCATCATTTAAACATTTTGTCTGGCTGTCACAGTATATGATATTTTATCAGAAAATGATATGGTCTCAGGTTTTTACCGGCCCGCATGCCTAGTAAAAGGTCAGAGTGAGTTTAAAGGCTGCGCTATACGAAATTTTACCCCATTTGTCAAACAGCTTTATTTAGCGAAAATTACCTACATTTCGTCTCAGCTCCAGGTAACCTGGCGAGTCGGGGGATTGGCGGGAAATGGGTCAAGTCCACTGGTGAGTAGTCCACTGGTGAGTAGTCCACTGGCGAGCAGTCCCCTGGCAAGTAGTCCACAGGCCTAAAGGATAACAAATAGTAAGTGTGACAGTATTAACGGAGTTGTTTCTTAAATCAATCACAGTAAACTTTAGTTGTAAAATGTGCCCAGCCTCCAAAACAACACATTTTAACAAATTTAAATTTTGACCAAGGATATTCGCACCTCCCAGAGGTGGGAATAGGCGACTGAGTCTATTCACACAGCTGGCAGCACTATGAATAAAGGACGATAATAGGGCCGCAACAAATGTCACAATTATGACTGGTACATACATTTGTAAATTCTTAAGCGCAAAGTTTTAGTATAACTTAAAATTGTAACAGTCGTCGCCAACACACTGAAACGGCTAACTTCCGGTGATCTGACCAATCAGAGAACCGTATTTTTGACACGTCGAACTGCTTGAAAATGTTGCAACGAAAACCACAGATATTTACAGTGGGCAGGAGCGGCAAATTGATTGGACCAGTCTATTTGCACCTCACTAACGGCAATTTGACAGTTGAAGAGAAGCCAAAACTGAAAAGTTATTTCTCAACTTCAAAGTTCCGAAAATATATCAAATATTGATGTAGAACAATAAATTTTACATTTAAAAAATGATCAGCAGAACATCAGTTTATCAAATTTTCAACTCAAAGTGTGATTTAACAAGCCAAAACTTCACGACGAGCGAATTTTGATGACGTAAATGACACATTTCGACAAATTTTATTTTTTGACAGTTCCAAGAAAAGCAAACACTGGAAGTCCTTCTTCAACTTCAAAGCTCCGGAAAAATATGAAATATCGACTTAGAAAAATGAATTTTACATCAAAATTACCAGCAAAACACCAATTTAACTATTTTTATACTGAATATGAGATCTGACCCACAATTTCTTCACGACGAGCGAATTTCGACAATGTAAATTGGGCGATAATCCAGCGACATAACATCATTTCAATTTTGCAACGTCAAATCGCTCCAGAATCTCTTCAATGAAGGTAGATGCCTTTATTCATTTTCTAATGATTAGGTGAATTTAATCCATTAACAGGTAACATGAACAATTACCAAGTCGTAGACACAGACTTTTATTAATTTTGACAAATTGACAGTTCAACTTCAAGATAGGCCGAAATTTCATTTCTCAACTTTGATGTGACCAAAATAATATGAAAACTCAATATAGAACAACAAAAATGACATCAAATTGTTCAGAAAAATGCCAGTTTTTCTATTAACATAATCACCATGATGGTTTATGGCGGATGACATGCAGAACTTGGAGCACCATCGGATCGAGTCTCTCTCTGCCCCAAATAGGGCTGCCGTCCACCATGACCAGTAAGTCTGTGTCCACCAGAGAAATATGAGGGTCAATCAGCAAGGACTCTTCCAAGTTGTGTCTGAAAAGATAGAGACATTTGTTAAAATGAAAATGTACTTTGATAGTACTGGTCACTTTCACTGGGTGTAATGTTTAGGAAGGGGACTGGATGGTCCCCGAAACAGTTAGACTTAACATTATGTCCAAAGAAAGTGATATATACATTAATATATTGGATTTTAGTAAAATCATTTAACATGAGTCATACATGACTTCAAAACACATGAATGAATGAACAAGCCATTTAAGGCAGCTGATCTGATACTTTCAGTCTAGCTGTCAAACTGGCTGTCAAACTAGAGGTCAAAGTAGCTGTCAGTTGAGCTGTCAGTTCAAGTTGAGCTGTCAAAGTAGCTGTCATTGAGCTGTCAAAGTAGCTGTCATAGTAGAGGAACGTGCCATAGGTTCCGTGACCAATTTCTCCGACTCAATAACATTGCCAGAGCGAAACAACCACTTCTGTGATCAAGACAACCATTTTCAGCAAGCCACAGCACAGTTGACATGCAGTGATTTTTCCCAGCCTCTGTCAAAAAAATGACAACCGGAAGTTAATTTCCGCATATAAATTCCGACACATTTCGGACGGTCATGGGTCAACTCGCCAGGGGAGAACCCGCCAGGTGACAACCCACCGGGTCCAAAACTCGCCAGATGAAAACTTGCCAGGGCACAAACTCGCCAGTATATTTTAGGCTTACAAAATGCAGTTATAGTGCTAATTATGTCAGGTAATAAAAACATTTAACAAGTTTATTACGATGTATCATTAAAATAGTTATAGATGTGACTGCATAAGGCCTAATGTCAACTATTTTGATGCATCTTTCTGTTGAATTGTGTGCATCTTAACTTGGCAATCACTGTGCTTTAACAATGAAATTTATTTCGATTTGTAAGCTGATTAGTTGTAATGAAACAAGTACTTTTTAAAAGATAATTAACAAATTTATGCAGTCATATAATATATTATGCAGAGGAAAAAATATATTTCTAAAAAGCCTGATTTTGTTTTGTAGTGAAATATTTATTCGTTTTTGATAAATATGAAAATATTTATGCCGATACAATTGGATTTATCAGCTTCTTATGCCAAATCAAATTAATTGAATAACATCCTTTTTTAATATTTACCAGATTTAAAATTGTTACTTTGTACCGGCTTTCTTATATAACAGGTGGCAAAAGAGCTCCAATGCGTAATTTAAAAGCATCCCAAAAAGCATAGTTGTCAATTAACAAACTCAATAGGCCCTATAACTTATTGCAATTTAACAGATTTTAATTCCCTGTTAGTGTTTCGGAGGTAAACGCCAACAAATGAAAATTGGAATAAATTGTTCTCAAATTTAACATTCATATTTAAATGCATAGCATTAGCATGCACTTAATAACTTTTTCATACCAATCACTTTAGTTCAGGAATATCTGATTCAGGTCTGAGTGGTTTTATTAAAAAGCGAATGACGAGATAACAAGCTCTATCATTAATTGCAGAATTTTGAGGACTAGAATTGAGTAATATGAGGTGTGATCCTTTTCAATGAACGAACATTATTAATTAAAATATAAATTTACTCTGTAATGAATAATATTATTTTTTAATTTTATAATTGCTACATATACATGTTTACTTCGTCCTGTACAATTAACCCTGACATGTTTTCTTTAATTGCACAATGAATTGCTCAATTAAAACAACGGTGTCACCCAATCCAACTTCACACCTTTAAGAACAATAGACTAGCTAGCTTGTCTATTATAGACTCTATACTGGGTTATGTTTTTTTAATCAAAAAGAAAGAAAGCAAAAATTACTTGTCTCTTGAAACATACAGCAGTTATTCACTATGACATCAAAATTATATATAAAAATACGTTTTTATTTAAAACATTGATTCAATGATTTATAAACTCTAGTGCTTGCTGGTGGATATGGTTGAACAGATAGATGGATAGCTTGAAATGTCGGTAGATTGTCACTTTAAGTTCTTGATCACACTCATCTAATTGACACAATTTACTTCTTACCTTAACATGAAAGTGAATATTAATTAATGCAATGAAAGTTAATCCAACACAGTATTGTACTTTTAAATCGAAGACTTAGAATTGATATCGAAATCATGCCAAAGTGAAGTTTTCAAGTTCTTTCTTTAATCAAAGATCAATACACATGATACATGTAGTTGTTCTTTAATCAAAGGTCAATGTAGTTGTATAGCTCTATACATGACTACAAAAGACCATACAGTGGGCTATAATAGGTAGCCTGGCGGGTTGGGGTACTGGCGGGAAGTCAACTGGCGAGTAGTGGGCCTGGCGGGTTCTCTCCTGGCAAGTTGACCGATCCCCTTTCGGACGATTCAACAGCCTACAGAGCAGTTAGAAACCTTCGAATTAGTGCAAAAGTCTTCTGAAATTATTTGCAAGACGATTAAATAGGTAACAGACAGTAAACCCACCAAAAACAGTCCGAAAAAAGCCATTTTGTGCACGGAAAAAAACATCGCGATTTGGCAACTTTTCAACAAATTGTACATTTTGACAGTTCAAAATGACAATTTGACTTCACAACTTCAAAGTGGCAGAAAATGGTGAAATCTTGACGGAAATGAACGTAACTGGTACCAAAATGATCAGGAAAATGCCAATTTACCTATTAGAAGCATTAACAAGCATCCTCCGATACAATGGCTGCTTAATCCTATGGGAAAGTAGAAGGTGTGATTTGCAGCATGCGAGAGCGTCTGAGGCAAAAAATATGAGTAGGAACAGTGGAACTGGAGGTTGAGGTATATAGTCCAGGAGCAAGCACACTCTCGTGGATGATTTTTGAGGGCATGTAGAGACCTATGCCAATGTGTTGCTAGCACCCTAGGCTATCAAAAAATGGTTGTCGGCACTTTGGCAATTACCTGTAGTTGCCATAGCAACTGTTACTATGTTGAGAAAACAATTAGAAAATAACCAGACATTGTTATATTTAATGGTCATTTTTAAGAATGGAAATAGCAATAGAAAAAAATGGTCAGTTCAGCCATATTTAGAACTAAATTAGGCTATTTCACGCATCTAAAATAATGACACAGGTGAAAGGGGTTAAAGGTAAATTTAGGGTAAATGTCCAAAAATTGATAAAATTGTGATAACGACTGTTATTCTTTCACTCTACAGGAAGTGCATATATGAGAAGGACTTGTTTTTTCACATGATTGTGTGCTCATGACTCTCCTCTACACCTTCCCAAAATTTCAAGCAGCTGCGATGAATTTAAAAGTCTTAAAAGGTTGCCATAGAAACCAATGTCATAATTTTTTGCCAAAATTGCCACATCTTGACATCACTATGGCTAAATAAGACAAATAACTATAAGCTCTTATCTAGGGGGTAAATATGGTAACCCCCACTTTTAAAAAAATTCATTAAAAAATGTATAATTAATGTTCACTTGTTGCCATGGCAACCATTTTAATTGAAATCTTATGAATGTTTTTGGAAAAGCAAAACAAACTACTCTGGATGCTTTGTTGAGGTCCAATTTTTTGACATTTTGATGACTTTTTTTAAAGAGATTAACTATGTCTTGTACTAGTAATTAGAATATGACAAAAAACAAAAACTATTGCCATAGCAACAGCTGTATACACACTTTATTGTCAAACAAATCCAGAAATTTGATTCTTCTTTTCATTATTAATATCAAAACAAGCTAAGCAACATTTGTAGTGTCAGAACTCACAAACATATAAAGCACTCAAAGACTTCTGGCATTTTCTTTTCATATAATGTATGCTGCTGTCATGGCAACATATCGCCACAATCATTACATTGTGCTTGTTAGAGCCCGCATGGCATCAGTAAAGTTGACATAGCATCCAGTTTATTCGGAATAGAAAGTTGTCTGACACACCAAATTAAAGCTAAGTTGCCACAGAATCTCAAAGAAAAATTAAAATGTGTCTGATATTCAATTAAATGTTTTTAATTAAACATTTTTTGCAGAAGTTTTGATAAGTTTGCAATCTAGCCATTCACAACACAGCTTCTTGCGGGGTGGGGGGGGGGGATGGGAGGAGGACTGCGGATTTTTGGTGAAAAAGTGTGCACAGAGCTCCAGTTGTTCCCCTCCCCCCCAATTATTTTTAATCCTTTACACGCCACTGCTATTTAAAACACATTTTACATCACAAACTAACTTTACTCATGTAGTGCACGTTTCTGTCATTATATATACTAGAAAATACCCGATAACCAGAGAGTGGAAGAAAGGGGGTCATGCATCATAAACTGGTCCATTTTGCGTTATGGTAAACGATATCCCATTTTCATTTTTGTGATAGTTGATCCCATGGACATAGCACTACACAGTGCTTCAAACAGACCTTCATTATCTCGTATAGTTTCCGAGATATGGACATTTATATATCTCTCGTGTCCATTAAAATATGAAGATTTGAGCTTTTAGACAGACATTTTCTCGAAATTGACTCTTTTCATCAAAACACATGTAACTTTCTTATTACATAACCAATTACCATGAGGTTTGTGGCAAAATGCTCCTGAGAAGTTACTCTAAGCACACATGTCAATACTTAGTACGTACATTCAATTATCTATGTGAAAACTACTTTGCAAAACGACAGTTTTTTTCCTTGAAAAATTCTTAAATCTGACCTGCTACCTGTGTTTCTGAGTGAAAAGATACAAGAAAAATTGCAGTTCCTTTAACCTAGACATGTTCTGGACATGCATTGTCCTTATATGAATTAGCTTGTCATATATTTGACCAAATGTATTCTTTAGGACCCAGATAGTCAGTGGATCAAATTGGTTATAAATTAGTATCATGAGAGGGTTAGATAGAGAGATAGATGATAGATTTCATATGTGCAGCCCTCTAAGGCCTGTTCTGGCCACTCGCAAGGCTTGATAGATGATATAGAAGAATGGATGCGAGTCTGCTACATGTTACACATTTAGTTACCCCAAGTGAGGGATCTTTAACTTGCCCATCAAAGACTCAGATACAAGGGGCCTCCAATTTACATCTCATCGGAATGATAACAATCTAAATTTTGCTCCTAACTATGTATCAAAATGTTTTAGGTTCATCAAATACAACATTTTGCAAAGTGCTCCTTCTAGATCAATGCTAAACTTTGTAGCGCAATTTGCTTAGTTTTCTATTTGAAGTGCTCAAAACGCTCACTATAAGATATCAGAATGGTGCACATGAACTAAAATAACTGTCTAGCAAAATAAAACATGATCAGGATGGTGCAGAGGGTCAATTTCTTCATTTCACAATATCTCCAATCCAAGTACGCCGATCCACTTCCGGCTCCACCCATGAAACTTGCTCCACCCTTTTAGTGGACCAGTTCATGACGCACGGCCAGGGAGGATTCCCCTGTATACAGGCCACTTCTCTTCTTCTCTTCTTCTCTTCTTCTATTCTCCTACTCTTCTCCCGCCTCCTTCTCCCCTCCCCTCAATATGTAGCTCCACACAGGATAGTCTGGGGGGTGGTGATCTGTTTTGGCATTCGCCAGCCCCAATCACCCCATATTTTCTTGAAAATACTATGTTTTCTCCCTTGGCCGTCCTCCCTGGATCCACCACTGCCTTCAATAACCTCCTTCTTTCCCCTTTTTCTTTCCTGGTCTACTCTCCCCTCCTTCTTTCCTGGTCTTCTAACCCCTCCTGGTCTTCCCTTTCCTAGCATCTCCTTTCTGTACTTCTCTCCTCTCCTTTTTCACTGTCCTTCTCATATCTCCTTCTCCCACTTTCTCACCATAGGCATAGTAGGCAGGGGTGCAGTTATTCTTTGGGTAGCCCCCTAAAATTTATTCACCTCCTACACATTCTACTTGCAGCAACTTCGTGAAAACGTCGTGATTTTGGCATAAACGTTATGAAGCAACATCAAGATATGATGTTATGTTGTGGCAATGTTGTATTGTGAAAAGATTTAAGCGCTGTGTTCACGTTATGGCAACATAGCTTCTACCATTCATTTTTATGTGAGAGCAGACAAACCCTCCACCAATTGTTAGCAATGTTTAGCTTACCTTGTGTCCCCCTTCAGACCGCCTGGGATATGATGACACTTAGACTAGTCAGTGCTAAAGGTACTGCATGCAGTGGCGTTCCTATGGGGGTGCATGGGGGGGGGGACATGCTCCCCATAATTGGACCTGTGCCCCCCCAGGTGCTCCCCCCTCCATATGAACTTTTCAACTTTGGCCAAAATATACAATTAGTATTTTGAGTGCCCCCCTCAGAGAATCGCATACCCCCCAGGTGCCCCCCCCCCCGCTCGAGACCCCCTAGTTACGCCACTGACTGCATTTCCACATTTCAATGCTAGACTAGACATTGCATATTCAGACTTGTCAGTTATTACACCTAGGCAAGTCAGAGATATTACATTTAGGCAAGTCAGTGCTAGATATTAGATCTTGCAATATCTAGGCCTATATGCCTCTCCCCATCTCCACTCTCCTTCTCAACCACTCCCCAACTCAAATGTGATTGAATCTAGCTTATGAAATTCGGGCAAATATTGCCAGTCCTCCCAAAAAGTTTGTTTGCTTTATGCCTATATATACCTCTCTGTAATCTCTTGTTACAAAATCTATCTGATCCATCCTCTATGCAATATGGGATATACTTTAATTTTTTGTTAGCCATGCATTGGGCAAAGCAAAAATGAGTAATTATGAGAGCTTCAAAAATAATAAATTGGACATTAAATAGCTTGATGTTTCCCGAGAGGTAAAATGTGCAGCTTTTTTGGAATTCATGATCATTTTTGTGCATCATTGGACATGGATGAACTGAAGATTTGCCCCCTAAGCATGTTCATCATAAAAGTTAATATTCCAAATGAAGGTCTAATTATATATCTTTTTTTTTTTTTTCAAATCTGACACATTCACATAGATCTTGCCATGTTGAAAAAAAAAGAGTGGTTGCATTGCTTACTGAAAAGTAAGTCATTCTCAATGCGACTCAATACAAATTAAAAAAGGCACACCTTATTACTTCCGATTTATATGAAACGTTTCAGAAATATTGGGGTACACCGTGAAGGGGAGTGTACAAAGTTACAGCCCTGTAGCTTAAGAATTAAGAAAGTTATGATCGATTGGAGTCATCGCATATCTTGAAAATATGAAGTTTTCATTCAGAGGTGTTGGGCCAGTAGGCCTATGTGCTGTAGTTGGCTATTTGGTTGCCATGGACACCAAACCAGTTATAGTCTTGATTAATTACTTTATCTAAAAGTTAAATTTGGTGGTTTGAGTAAATCTATGAACTTTATAGAGATTGCTGGACAATGACTGGTTAAATTATTTAAATCTAATGATGGAATGACAAAAATCACATTTTCTAGTTTCCATGACAAAAACATATATATTTTTTGATAATTATAAGAAAAGCCATAGTACACATTAGACCCATATTCAATGCCATTCCTATTTATTCTTACTGACTGGACACATATGAAGAGGAAACTGTTTAATATACATGTACTATAAGTGTCAACTTACAGTCAAAGAACAGAAAATAAGTACTTCCTCGGGTTTCCATGGTAATTTTAACTATGAAAACTTTGTAAAATGCAAGAAGTGGGGTGTCATTTTAAAGCCAGCGAACAGGGCATTAATATGTGCTGAACTTGATAGAGATTGACATTATTTTATAGGAGCCTGGCATATTACATTTCATTGTAGTGAGTAAAAATCTATAAATTCGAGTAAAAAACGTTCCATATGCAAATTAGGCTGACCTCTAATTGTAAAATAATTATTCTTGTTAAAAAGCCCTCACCTGGTTGCATAAAGTATTAACATTTTTTAAACCAATTCCAAGTTGATTTGTGTGCTATACCCAGATATCTGATTAAATTGTGTCACCAATTTTGAAACTGTTTACTACATTTAACTGGTTGCTATGGCAACCATGGGCAATTGCCAAAGTGCCGAAAATCAGTTTTAGACACCCCAGGGCCCAAGGATTTCATTGGTATATGTCGGCAACCCCCCTCAAAAAACGACCTACCAAGCCCAGAAATGGGGTGCTTGCTCCTGGACTAATAGTAGGGTGATGTCTGCGTGAACTAGATTCTCTTGACGTGAGGGTATAGCAATGAAGTATAGGTGCAACTTGCTGCAGTGAGCATTGCGCAAGTGTTTGAGTAGAGCGTGACAGCAGACACTAGTGTCTAACAGAGTCGCTGCCCATATAGAGCTATGGGCCGCAAATTCATAATGTGGAATACTTGTACCAAATATCATAACTCTAAAATAAGCGGAATATTAAGGTCACAAATGGACAGTTCAAGAATGACAAAAGATGGCTGCCAGAAAGGCCTACATCTTGAATTTATCGTCATGTTCCCAATCAATACCCACAGGCGTACACCTGAACCAAATTTTATAACTCTTAAGTGAAATATTAAGGTCACATTTGGCAGTCCAGGAATGAAGAAAGATGGCTGCTAAAATACACGCTATCTCAGTTGTCTCGACAGGTAGGCTACTCATTCTTCTGCTTTCACCCCTAGCATGTAACTAGCAAAACTAGCAAAAAAAATTTTTTTTTGCGAGGACACCCTTGACGTGACCCCCCCCCCGGACTTATAAAATTTTAAAAGTACCTCCTTCCGAGGAGAGCCCCAGCCTAGAAATATAACTAGCAAAAATAAAAATTTCTGCAAGTACCCCCCCCGGATGTGACTCCCCCCGGGCCTTGTATAGAATATAAAATTTAATACCTCCCGAGGTGACCCCAGCCTATCTAGCAGAAATAAACTTTTTTTTTTTTGCGAGTACTCCCCCCCCCGAGGTGACCCCCTCGGGACTTGTAAAATCCTAAATTTTTTAATTACCTCTCTCCGAGGTGACCAACTTAGAAACATAACTAGCAAAAAAAAAAATTTCTGCAAGCTCCCACCGGATGTGACCCCCCCGGGCCTTGTATAGAATATACAATTTAATACCTCCCCAGATGTGACCCCAGCCGAGCAATATATCTAGCAGAAAAAAAAATTTTTTTTTGCAAGTATCCCCCCCGAGGTGACCCCCCTCGGGACTTGTAAAATCCAAAATTTTTTAATTACCACCCTCCGAGGTGACCCCTAGCCTAGAAATATAACCAGCAAAAAAATTATTTCTGCAAGTACCCCCCTGGAAATGTCCTCCCCCCCTCGGGCCTTGCACAGAATATAGAATTTAATACCTCCCCCGAGGTGACCCCAGCCTGGCAATATAACAGGCAGAAATATTTTTTTTTGCGAGTACCCCCCCGAGGTGACCCCCCTCAGGACTTGTAAAATCTAAAAATTTTTAAATTACCTCCCTCAGAGGTGACCCAAAGCCCTTGGGGTCACCTCTGAGGGAGGTAATTTAAACATTTTTAGATTTTACAAGTCCCGAGGGGGGTCACTTCGGGGGGGGGGGTTACTCGCAAAAAAAAAAAATTTCTGCCTGTTATATTGCCAGGCTGGGGTCACCTCGGGGGAGGTATTAAATTCTATATTCTGTGCAAGGCCCCGGGGGGGGGGGGGGGGAGGACACATCCAGGGGGGTACTTGCAGAAATTATTTTTTTTGCTAGTTATACTTCTAGGCTGGGGGTCACCTCGGAGGGAGGTAATTTTCACATCCGGGGGGGTACTCGGCAGAAATTTTTTTTTTTGCTAGTGATATCTCTAGGCAAGCCTAGAGATATCACTAGCAAAAAAAAAAATTTCTGCGAGTACCCCCCGGATGTGACCCCCCCCCCGGGGCCTTGTATAGAATATAAAATTTAATACCTCCCCGAGGTGACCCAAGTCTGGCAATATAACAGGCAGAAAATTTTTTTTTTTGCGAGTACCCCCCCCCGAGGTGACCCCCCTCGGGACTTTTAAAATCTAAAATTTTTAAAATTACCTCCGAGGTGACCCCCAGCCTAGAAGTATAACTAGCAAAAAAATAATTTCTGCAAGTACCCCCCTGGATGTGTCCTCCCCCCCCCCCCGGGGCCTTGCACAGAATATAGAATTTAATACCTCTCCCGAGGTGACCCCAGCCTGGCAATATAACAGGCAGAAATTTTTTTTTTTTTTGCGAGTAACCCCCCCCCCCCCCGAGGTGACCCCCTCGGGACTTGTAAAATCTAAAAATTTTTAAATTACCTCCCTCAGAGGTGACCCCAAGCCTAGAGATATCACTAGCAAAAAAAAAAAATTTCTGCGAGTACCCCCCGGATGTGACCCCCCCCCGGGGCCTTGTATAGAATATAAAATTTAATACCTCCCCCGAGGTGACCCAAGTCTGGCAATATAACAGGCAGAAAATTTTTTTTTTGCGAGTACCCCCCCCGAGGTGACCCCCCTCGGGACTTTTAAAATCTAAAATTTTTAAAATTACCTCCCTCCGAGGTGACCCCCAGCCTAGAAGTATAACTAGCAAAAAAAATAATTTCTGCAAGTACCCCCTGGATGTGTCCTCCCCCCCCCAGGCCTTGCATTCTACATGTCTCCCTATTGGCTGAAATGGCCACTCCCACCAAGTCCCTCATTCTCATTGGCTCTAAATGGCCACACCCCCAAAAATTAAAAATTTTTAAGTACTGCCACAGTTTCAACCAAACAACTGTCAACCCATTACACCTTGCCTAATGCTGTCAAATTAGCCAACTAAGATTGCTTCTAACCAGCAATTACCACAAACACAAACTCAACGCATGATGGCCAAAAATGCATACCTGTCATTATGCGCCACACCTCCAAATATCGACCACACCCCCAAAACCCATTATTAAAAAGGCTAGAGAATTCTCCAGAATTCTCCAGCCAAAAATGAGTTTAGACCAACCTTTTCATGAAAACGAGCGTGTTTTTGTGAGCGATAATGTGCGCCGATTCAGTCTGCATTTTGCGAGTGTCAAATCGGCGCATTTTGCCCTTAAATAGTGATAAAATCCAGTG
This sequence comes from Platynereis dumerilii, assembly GCA_026936325.1. Lineage (NCBI taxonomy): Eukaryota > Metazoa > Annelida > Polychaeta > Phyllodocida > Nereididae > Platynereis > Platynereis dumerilii. Next base: position 274,470 of record JAPTHN010000128.1, read on the forward strand.
TGTTTAGTGCATAAACACTTGTAGAACAAATAATCCATGTGATAACGTTCGTATTTTACTTAAATAGCAGAAAATCGAGCCGTAATTAGCCTGGGCTTTCCAAAATTGTTCCACGTGGTCAAATGACAAGGTTGCGCGGTCACGTGATCAACGTTTCTGTGACGTCACGGTTGTGATTCTGAGCCTGAGGACGTCCTCGTATCGGTTTTTGTTTCTGGAAACATGACGGCGGCCGACAGTTTCTTGAATTAGAACAAAGAGGCATCTAAGATGGACGATATATAACCGGGCATAATTGTCGGCAGAAAATAGAAGGTTGTGACAAATTTTGAAGGTATGTTTGGCAGATTAAAAGAGATATGTCGAGCGATAGGATTACGGGAATTCATTTTGCATTACAATAAACTAGGGCTGTACAGCCATAGTTTAAAAATTAGTCTGATTCAGTATCTATGTATCTATGCTTATAGATTTATTATGAAAACCTGAAAATTATTCTGCATGAACTACAAAACAGCATGTAAAATGCAAAAAATGTAACAACAACTGTGACACAAAACTGCTTAGTGCTCAGCTTTAAATGTTCGAAAATAACATTAAGCCAAACCACAAGTCAAAAGCATCTGTCAGTTAAGAAAGTTTACAATGGTGATCTGCCATGCACATTTTTGATTTGTCCGTTTCTGAACTTCTGTCAGGTCAAATATCTGCATCATTCCTTTGGAAACATCCAATTAAGAAACCACAGAGTGATTGTCTGTTTGGGTTAATCAAATTAAAGTAGAGTGTTCAATGCTTGTTGTATTGAAAGTGCTGAAATTTATTAAGACATATAATAGACTTCAGGCAAAGTGACTCAAATATTTTAAATGTCTTTTAGAATGGTATAAATTCTAAATTTCAAGGCCAGTAAGAATTGTACTTCACGAAGCAAGTGGTTGAAACGGTATTCCAGACATCCATACCTTTCATCAAATATTCTAGTTTCATGTCAAGTGCTGGGCCACATAGCAATTACATTTCTATTTTCAATCAACAGGAAGGGCAAAATGTAGAGCAGAAAAAGGGTCAGAGAGGAAGAAAAAGGTAAAGTGTGAGGAAAAAAGGTTTAACCACAAAACAATTCTAGTAAAGGCAGGGACTACACCAAAAAATAGTGAAAACAACAAAAATACAAAAAAATAAGGTTCAGCAAAGCTCAGGGTAACGCATGATTGCCCTCGGATGTGCTCTCCAGGGAGGAAGGTAAAGGACTGACTGGAACAGGAAACAGTTCTCTCGGGAGCTTGGTAAGCTACCCATTCAATGGATACTGACTTGAGCAAGAGCAATCATCATTATGTGTTTTTCAGTGTATTAGAACTAGCCAGGTAAAAAGAGAGCAAGCAGATTTTCTAGTGATACTAACATTTAATGGGGCCTATGCATTTTACTACTGCAGAGGAATTAAGTATGTTTGTTAAAAAGCTCAAGAAAATATATGCGGCAGTTCTACCAAAGTTTTAGTGCAATGAAATGCAAGTCAGTAATTTGATATATATATATATGTACCTTACCCTCTTAATGACATTATAAGACTATGAATTAAATTGAGATGTTGGTGTGACAAAAATGTACAAAAGTCAACCTGAGGGTTAATCATTGTGTGTGTCTGTGCAAATCAGAGGCTTCATATTCATTCCATCAACATTCTAGCGAAGGTTAGCTTGCAGTTACAAAATCTAATATTTAATACAAAAGCAACAACATCACTGCAACATACCAGCTTCCTACCGGAAAAATGTTGAGTCAATTGCATTTAGTTCTCATCGAATGAATCGTTGGTCATGGAGGCTTTTGAGTCTGGCCCTGTAGGCATTTGAGAAAACAAATTCCAATTAATCTAATAAAAAAATCAGTAAAGGAAGAAAGATGAAATAAACTTGACCCAATAAAATTTTTCCTGACCAACCTTTCATATTAAAAGATAATTTGAAGTTCTCTTATGGATAAAACGGAAAGTGCTTATGTTCTGGTTCAGAGAAAAGAGTATTAACCTCGCAGGGAACTGCTACTGAGAATATTGAGTTCATGTACGTTTAAATGTTTCATGTGTCTAATGTAACAAAATGAAGGTGGTATACTCAGGAGCTTTGAGTTTCTAGATCAGTTAGAAGTGTCAGATATCAGTCAATCCAGTTTGGAAGCGAACATGCTTGTAAAATAGGCAGTAACATGCAACTCTGTGGCAAATGAAAAGGTGTTGTTTCCTGTGTCATTGGGTTCGTAGTGAGCTGTGAAATTGTGGCTCTAACAGCCAATTGTTACATTGTTAAATATTAGTGAAAAGGTCACATGCAATATTGGCATTTTCCAATATCAGTTAGCTATTGAAAGGTCCAGCAAATGACTACTATGTGCAGGTCGTAGAATAAGATTGAGAGTAAATAAAACTGTCTAGTATAAAACATTCTTATAAACACACACTCACAATGTCGCAACTTGGTACAATAGCTCAGGGTATCAACCTGAAACAATACAGCATTCAGTGGGGTATAACGCTCAAGATAGGAACATTCAGTGGTGTAGCCAGACCTCTGCCACAGGTGGGGCAATGGGTGGGGCAGTACTTTCTGAGGGGGGTCAAGATATCATCATACCCTTAATTCATGGATGCTTTACGCTACTCCTCCCAAACTACTCAATGCCCATGACTAAAAATTTGCAAGCCACATTATTTCACGCCATACAACAACCATAAGTGGGTCTGCTTTCTCAAACTGTTCATATTAGGCCTTTACCTGTGCAATTATTACTCATTTATGCACGACTATCAATTGTCTACTCCCGAGTCTACTCTCCAATGGTGATGGTTGATTGATGATTCTCCCTGGACTCAGAAGAGGGAGGGATAAGCCACTGTCAATCACTGGCCCTCAAGGTCTCGCTCCTGAATGCTACCTTTCTCAGCTCATCACAAAATGTATTTTTTCTTCAATCACCATTTATCCATCATCCTTTTCTTATTCCCGTTTCACGGGTATTATGCTAGTACCCTTAATTCATGGATGCTTTACGCCACTCCTCCCAAACTACTCAATGCCCACACCTAAAACTTTCCAAGCAACATTATTTCACGTCTTACAACAACCATAAGTGGTTGTGGTTTCTCAAACCATAGGCGTACGGGACGCGCGATTTTTGGGGGGCGAGCGACATTTGCCCGAATTTCACGATCTTAATTTAATACCATTTCAAATGAAATAGCCTGGAAATCACTAATTTTTAATAGTTTTTACTTAATCATCCGCCCAAATTTTTAAGCCTTTTTACCCGAATCTTACTGTTTCCCAAACTTTTGGGGGGGCGACCGCCCCCCTGCCCCCCCCTCCCATATGCCTATTTCTCAAACTGTTCATATTATACCACTACACTTATTAATCATTTATGCACGCCTATCTATCTTCTCTAATATTGTTGAAGTAGTTGTTCTGTTTTCCCTGGACTCCTACTCTCATTATTCCCATTATCACGGGCACTATGCTATATGACCAATTTTATCGACATTTTTTGGATAAAATTCACATGACTCCCACAATGGTCATTTTCATCATCACTTAACATGTTAAATTGAACATGAAGTGCATGAAATTTAGTTACATGTTGTATTTGCGTGTCATTTCAAGGCATCAGATATTTTGCTGCTAAAGTCAAGGTATTTATTATATCTCAGAATTTGACCATGGTCATTCAAAATTGATGCTTCCTAAGTTTGAGAGCCTTTCATCCGCCATTGAATTTCTCACAAAGGTTTTTATCCTATCATGGCTGAAAAGCTTTGCTAAGGACACTGCAATTGCACAGAGCTTGTGGTCTATAGTTCATGGTGTTTCGAGGCCCTGCATTTCTTGACCCACTAAATAATTAGTTTGGCATTTGAAACACTTTTTAGTAGAGGGCATCCTAAGCAGAATTTTATATTTTTTACTCCAGAGCCAAAGGGGGGGGGGTAAGAGGGGGGGCAAGAGTAGCCACAGGTGGGGCAATTGCCCCACCTTGCCCCCTCTGGCTACGCCACTGGGAACATTGGACCCAACAAGAGCCACAAGTGCCGAAGCTAAATTTAGCCGTTTTTGCATGACAATGCCTATTTTTCGAACGGACTTGAGGACTGATCAGGCTCATAGAATAATAGCAAATAGCCATTGGACATCGGGTGATAAATAAGCACTGAAACACTGCAGCCATTGGTCAGGCATTTCGGCTAATAATTTGTTCACTCTGTGATCTTGCTACCCTTGCATAGCTCATTCTCGTATGAGAATATATATTGTAACAGAGGGATCATGAATGCCAATGCCTATCTCTACCAGCTATCAAGCTTTTATGAGAAGAATTTTACATGTAATCCAATGGCAAGATCAGCCTCCTGAAAGTTCATTAGGTTCACTTATGAGTTATGAGGAGGTGAAAATTTTTGAATCCTGTCTTCATTATGACACAGGCCTTAAGTAGGCAGGTAGGCCTACGAGGTTGGTATGGCTAGCATAGTGGTTTAAAGTCAATTCTGGCCACAAGGATATTACAAGTACAAGATAATGGTTTTAATCCGTTGTTTTGTGATGTCCTATGTCAATGAATTTAATCATTCTGTTTTTTCTGGATCCAATGAAAGTAACAAATGGCAATTAAAGCCACAGTTTCACAACTCTATAGGACTCCACGACTCATTTTCATTTTCTGTGGAGTTGAATGTAGTGGTATTGACAATAAACAAGGATCTTCATCTTCTAATTGGATTGACAGATGGTTAGTATTACTCATGTACTGATCTGGCAAAATGGATGTTTTCAAATCTGATATTTCCAGAATATTTTCATTTATGAAAAGTCTGTCTGACAGTTGCAAACTACGCTTGCTTATCTCTTTTTGACTTGAAGATTTCTAATGTTGTCAGTCAGTGAATATGGGCAGAGCCTTCCTGTCTTTTAATCATGGAATCAGTGTCTAAATAAAGACATAGCAACGGCCTAATTTGCATGAATTGTGAAAGATTTTCAAAATGCATAGATTTGATTGCAAATAAATGTTATCGAAGCTGGATATAATAATATAATGAATCAGGGAAGAGATAGGAGAGAGTTATTTCTCCTGACAATTCTATAAGAAAAACCAGGCATCAGACAGACCTGGACAAATTGCAGTTTTATCAGCAAATAAATCTGGGATAAGTATAGGTTATTCACCTAGGGAGAGGCAATATGTGATTTATCCAGCGAGGGTGTTAGCCCGAGCTGTGATAAACACATATTGTCGATCCCGCGGTGAATAACTGGCTTATACCATAAGAGAAAACTGAAACTTGTCATTTGTTGCTGTGGTTTTTCACAGCTTCACTTATTATTCTCCCATGGGAGGATAACTGGACAACAAAGAATATGGGTTTTATTGCAGTGAAATACTGGCTCATGATTGGCTGACAGAGGTGTCGAATGGTATAATAGGACCAAATGGCTCTGAAATTGCCTCAGGTTGTCTTGGAGTGTCTTCAATAGCTTTGAAAAAGAACAGATAGAGCTCTAGAAAATTGCTTCAAAAATATCATTTTATTGATGGAATCATATAAATCAGCATATTTATATTAGGGTTTGCTGGGTAATATAATTAACTAAATACATTGAAAATAGCATTGATTGTAAATAGATAAATTAATATATCAGACAGATAACAACTATCGATGTAAAATATTGAGACAAGATTAAAGTCAGTCACGAACTTAATCCATAGAAATTGTTAAAGGTCATCATTACCTTATGCAATTACATGTAGACATTCAACTTATCAATAACACAAACACAATGAGACATGAAACAAAAGTAATTGAATTATGAAAAGTTTACAAAATCGAAGACAATCATACCATTTCACAAGTCTGGCAAGATCTGCTAGCTGGTGTATAGCTTGTGCAGCTTTACTCGCATGGTCTATTATTGAGTCTCGTGTAAAAGAAACGGTATATTAGATCAATACTCTTTGCCATACAGAGTCAAACGTGAAATATGGTGATAAGACTTAATCAAGGAGGCACAGACCTTTGTAAGAAACAAGACAGGGCAGACATTATCCCCTTGAAGCAATCAGTTCTGTCACCCTCAGATTTACCTGAGAAGGAACCCCTTATCTATTTAGATTGTTGCTCTTCATGGAGGGCAAAATCACCCACACCATATTGTTTGAAAAAGAAAAATATGATATGAGAAAGGATGAGAAAAGAAAGTAAAAAAGAAAAGTAGAATAACAGATATTATACGTAATTGGAGAAAGTTAAATGAGAAGAAAAATAATTGTAACAATTGATACAACACATGTATCTTCAATTAAGTCATTCTTCCTGTTTTTCCATTGTTGCTCTTGACACTATGAATACCACTACGTAAGTCAAATCTTCTTGAGATGGACATGCTCCTAGCAATGGTTGGATGGATGATTGGGGCTTTACTTCCTGCATTTATGCACTTGTTTCAGTAAATATCTTAGATTGTCTGTATATTGTTGAATTCAGTTACTATCAAAACTGTCTCTAAATTTACTATTTTTGATTCACTTTGCTGCTAAGTACGATTTTTAATGAGACTTCAAGGTCCATGTTTTTTTATGAATTTTGAAATTTCTAGCTACCCTAATGCTTTGTACTGTAAAAATGATCTATGCTTTTGATGCAAATTTGCTTAATTCTCAGCATATTTCGTTGACCCGTTGTATTATAAATTGCGGGACTACAACCAAAAAGTCTTCACAGCGAGCTCGAACCAACTTCGGGGTTAAAAAAGTGGTCCAGAATAACCATAGGCCCCATTATGTAGCTAAAGATTACACAAACAAGGGGATGCAAAGAACAAAAAAATATGTTGGGAAATTTTTGAGATATTGCAATTTTTCAATTTTTTGTTTGTTGGACTCCTTTTGTTTGGGAATATTCCGATGCATTTGGGTGCAACTTACAATTTCACATCACCGAACTTCAAAACAATAGATCACTACCTTTTTCATATTAAATAACTGAACTGCAGAATACTATGATTATCAGGAATAGTCACATTACGATGGTGTGAGATAAACTTCATTTGCATATTTATAGGTAAACATTGAAGGAGCAGAATGAAAAGAATAGGGGAGAATTTGACAGACACATGACATTATGGATGCATGATATGATCGATTCATTGATACTTGCTTTATCTTGTCACAAAAGATCGGCATAGAATAATATAACTCCTATTTGTTTGGTTGCAGCTTTAAATAAAAGTGTCTTTTTGTAAATCGCCAAAAAATTGAGGTGTTAAGCGTGGAAGCAATGAGAAATTAGAACAATCAACATGAAATAGTTCATTGTAAATTGATCAGAGCCCATATACAAAAGATATTATGAATTTTCAACTATATCTATAAAGTAAAAAGTTAAGTGAATCTATGGTGGGAAATCAACAGGTGCCAAAGGATTATTGCCATCCTTTGATTTCTAATGGAGTGTCAAATATGAAGTCCACTCCCTGAAAGAACAAGGACAAGTTCAGATGTTCTCTTTGTTTATTATCGTTTTCATAGCTACGTGTTTTTCAAGTTTGCAATTTGCTTCATTCCAAAACTGTGATGTCAGAGATTAAGTTGAATAATTTCGTTTATTACAAGCACAGATTTCAGGAAACTGAGAAACTGCAGTGACACATGGATGATGTATGTTTCACTATGCACTGTAACTGAACCAAACAGACTACTTAGCCTCAAAGGAGAGTTGCAATTACTGACAAAAAATGTTGTTTGAAATTGTGATGACTGGTGTCCTGTGAAAAACAGCAACACATTTTGTTTGGAAAACAATGAGGTGCAACACTCAGCTTAGACATGCGTTGTTTGTTGTGGTTGTACACAAATAGTAACATTTCCTGACAGTTTTAAATTCCTTTGTCATTAACTGTGATGTCAAACTCTGAACTGATATGTCACAGATTGAAGACCAGACCAATCGCATTGACAGATACCTGATGATGTCACGGTTTAACTGCAAAACGAAGTTTTCAAAAAACACATAGCTATGAAAACGATAATAATTGATGTAACATGCTCATGTAGCTCCTACATGTATTGTAACTGAAGAAGTAGTTCAGTTGTGCTAGAAGACACTTATGGTAGAAGGTTCAGTGCTGTAATGAACAGTCTTTATGTAGAAAGGACATTTGCCTATACTTCTACTGCATGCTCATTGTCTTTATGGTAAACTATCAACGGTAGAAATAATAATAATCTGCTTCAATTAAATTGAATATACATGGGACGTCCAGTCGTTTTGATAAAAAACAACCATAGTAAAAAGTCAGACTGAAAAGTGAGTGATTTGCATGGAATTTTTTCTTGCCACAGTTTAACTGCGGCAACCAAATCTGGCTGTACAAGCAAAAAAGAAAATTGGGAGTCTGATTGGTCACCGATGCTTGTGACAATGTCTCTACTGCCATTGTGTCTAATATCAAAAAGTGTTTTTAAAAAGACTTTGGATATTCCAAATAGCACTATGAGGATATTTGAAAAGGTCAAATATCCCCCAAGATGCTATTTGGATATTTGATCAGACCCTATTTCATCAGATGATATTCCATCTTAAACTTTGGCTGAGCGTATAGAGCTTTGCCTGACCATATGGACTTTTAGCAGCTGCCAATTATTCTACGGGTCCTATTTTTTGTGACGTTACCATGCTTGCTTGTCTTTTCAGGAAAAACATGCAATGTTTGCAGCCCTGAAACTAGCTTACTACTGTTCGGAAAATTATGAAGGTTTGGGAATATGTCAGTCAACACCTGAATTTTATCACCTGCTTTTCATAATTCATCTACAATTTTTTTAGCAGTCAATAAGGCCATTTCTTTAAACACAAAAGATCACGATTTTCTTGTGCATCATACTGCTAACTTTTTTGCAAAACATACAATGTTCAGAGACCTGAAAATCAAATACTATGCATAGGAAAATTATGAAATTTGGTTCCTATTTCAGTCAACACCTGAATTTTATCACCTGGTTTTCAGTGTTCATCCACAATTTTTTTAAAAATCACTAAGGTCATTTTTATAAACGCAAAGACTGCGATTTTCATGTGCGTCATGCTGCTAACTTTTTTGCAAAACATACAATGTTCAGAGACCCGAAACTCGAATACTATGAATAGGAAAATTATGAAAGTTGGGAAATATTTCAGTCAACACCTGCATTTTATCACCTGGTTTTTAGAATTTATTCACAATTTTTTTAACAGTCAATGAGGCCATTTTTTTTAACATAAAAGATCACGATTTTCATGTGCGTCATGCTGCTGACTTTTTTGAAAAACATACAATGTTCAGAGACCTGAAACTCGAATACTATGAATAGGAAAATTATGGAAGTTGGGAAATATTTCAGTCAATATCTGAAATTTATCACCTGGTTTTCAGAAATTTATTTTGTGGCCAAAAACGTCTAATGTCGTTTGTATAAACTCAAAAGATTGCAAATTTCAGATACGAAACAGCTTATTTCTCGGTTGCAAAACGTGCCATGTTTAGAGCCATGGAACTAACAGACTATCAATAGGAAAATCATGGAAGCAAGGGAATACTTGAGTCAATACTTGAATTATGTCACCTGGCTTTCAGAATTTGTTTAAAATTTTATAGCAGCCGAAAACTTCATTTGTTTAAACACAAAACATCGCGAATTTCAGATTCTAAAAAGCTTATTTCTCTTTTGCGAAATGTAGGCCTACCATGTACAGAGCCATGGAACTCACAGACTATCAATAGAAAAATCGTAAAAGCCAGGGAATACTTGAGAAATATTTTTTTGATGAATCTGGACATAAACTATCAATATAGATCTACTCCAAGGAGAGCGGCCTGTGACTTCTGTACTAGATTGTGTCTACGAGTGGGTTAACTAACTTAACTCTAGCCTGTGTTAGTGAATTTCTGTGTTAGTTAACCGGATTTACAAAATTGGCTTGTGTTGTATCAACAAATAACTGGTTAAGGTCTTTTATTGTTGTGAGGGACAATTATCCCAATTTTTATGGGGATTCCCGGGGGTATCCCAAAACTATTAGCATCATTTGACATGGGAAATTTCCATGACAGTAAAAATGACCTCGCTCCCTCAATTTTGCAGTTAAAGCCTTGAAATTGATAGAGTACCTTCCTGGGTACTTCTTGCGTCTTCGCTGAACACGGCATTAATTTCGGGTAAACCGTTTTTATTATACGGCACTCTGACCGCGGAAAAACAAATTTTTTACATATCTAAATTTAGAGGGCTGGCGAATAAAATTTGTTCAATGTATCTTCACGCCCTTTGCAGCGTAGATGCAGACATCACTCGGCTACATCATGTAGCAGTTTCATGACGATTGCATTAAAATGCGATTTTTAAAGAAATAATTTCTGCACCAAGAATATTTCGGTTTTGCGACTTTTTGGCATACATGAACTGGCCAGCCTGTGACGTCATCAAGTGACGTCATAAAGTGACGTCATGGCCTGATGTCACTTTGTTTGCAATGACTGTTTTGTTTGCAAGCGTTTTCGGTGCCTTTTGTTTGCTTGCTGGTCAATGCTATTGGATTAACAACCCCTTCAAAAAAAATATTTTCACATCATTTGGGAAATAATTTTTTGAATCTGGACAGAAATTATCAATATGTTTCACGGAACTAGAACTCAACCCATGCCTGGCAGTTCAGATTGACAATGACTTGACTTCCTTTGAGAAAAGATCAGGAATTTCGTTAGACTGGCTAATTTAAGTAAATTTGGCTAAATAGATGTAATTTCACCGCCTGTCACCAGGTGTCTCTCCTGTGCCTGTGCACTTGAGGGGTGCTGCCCCCGTGTGTAGTAGGTAATTTGGCAGTGTTTGACAGCCATATCTTCTACAAATAGTGTCAAAATAGTTTCTAACCATGAGGCACTATTTGGTCACTATTTGATGTAGAAGAGATGGCTGTCAAATATATTATGACAAAGTTTCTAACATAGCACATTAGAACTTATGGAAAAGCTCAGTAGAAAATGTGGCTTGGTTGCACTTTTTGGATATTTTGTAGGGATATTGGCAAAGCATGGTTAGGGGAGTAGATATTATGACAAAGACCTATTTTAGTGTCTGGCATGCAAAAGGCAGCCCGATTTGCAAATCGGGCATGTAGACCTATCGGCTGTAACAACCGAGTAACAGGCCAACATCCCTTTTCAACATCCTGGCTGTATCACTGTGCTAGGGTGGATCCTGTGGTTTGCGGAATGAGCGCTTGATTACTGAATGCCTGATCTCTTACCTAGCAATTGATTGATCAGTTGTCGAACTACTATTCATTCACTTATCCATACTTACCTATTCATCAGTAGACATTTACCTATTTATAACTATATGTTTTATTCTCCGCATCCCATCACACCTTTCTGTCAAACTGCCAAGGCGGCTAGGTTCCTATGCAAGAAACTCCTACATGCAACAACCTCAAAACCTCATCACAGTCTTTGCTGAATCTTAATTAAGGTTGCAGTGTTACATTTTCTTGTTAATGACCTGTGCCAAATACATTCGACAGGCTTATATAGCTCCAACATGTCCATTTCACCCTGCTAGTTGACACTCGAATAGTCTGTCCTGGTGTCAAATGCCTTTGCCTGTCTTGGGGCGATGATGCTAATCACCTAGGGTTAGAGGGATGGGCAGTTCCAATTGTCACGGAAGGAAATCATTTTGCCTTCCCAGCTGTATCATGATGTAGTATGCTTCCTAATGATTTCACGGAATGACATGATCTCGCCATTATCCTGTGCATTCCAGTTCTGGCAAAAAAAAATCCGTGCCACGTTTCAATTCCCTCAGGTGATTTTTGTAGCCTGCTGCCAGCTTGTAAAGAGGGAACGCTTCTATCCTAGAAATAATCAGTTGCTCATTTATATAAGCAGTGTGATAAAAAAATTCATCATAAAAACATAGGCCTATACAGAAGAAATCAACAGTTGTTGACGCCATTCAACATTAAATAAAACCCAGCAAAAAAAACTGTTGTTTGACAATTGGGTGTTGTCAATCAAAAATAAAAAACAGAAATTAATCGTGTTTGAACTGTCATAGAGCAACTTCGAACTGTCATAGAGCAACTTTAACTGCCACAATCCACAAGCAGGAGAATATATGAATCACATGAACTAAGTCTTTTTTTACAACTTGTCAAACGGATAAATCTTCTTAGGTTTAGAACACACAATGTTCATTTGAAGAACACAATACTCTTAACCCAAATCTGCTTCGAATATGACACCTTGCTTTTCTTGCATGCAAATGAACAATGCATTAAAGATGCTCTGCTGTCAAGAAGCATATTGTTTCTGCTGTTATTCCTTTGTGTAGTTTTAGCCTGTTGTTTTGGAGTTACACGATGAGGTTCCTGTATTGTGTTTCTTGGTCTATGTAACATTGATGTGGATTTTGGTTGCTATAAATGATTCTCTCTGGCATTCTGGCCATCTCACTGCACGCAATGTAAAATTCATACATTTATAAATGGGTAAACATATTGTATGTGTTAGTTTTTTTTTCACAACATGTTTGCTTGGGGTAACATAATGAGTCCATGTTACCTGAATCTATGTGTGCTTTTTATATAGACTATGTACAGAAGTTGTAGGGCCTATAAAATTCTTATCTCAAGCGGTTTAGCCAGCCTGCCCATAAATTCAATAGCAATCCTAGTAGAGGCAAAATTGCTTTTAGAAATCACATTTTCTTAATGATATGCTTAGTGCTGGAGCTACCTGATTGTTGCTCTCAAGATACAATTGACCATTTAGTTGGGCTACGATCAATGACGTTCATACCAGGCTCGTTGATGGTGTTATTGGTCACGTGACAGTGTCATGACCTTATTTAGCTGCGATGGGGAGCTCCTCAACACAAGAAATGACATCCAGGACGGAAAGGGTTAATAATTGCAACAATAGACAGCAATCTATACAATAGATCTGTTATTCAATGGATGCAAAAATGAAAATACAATACCACAAACTAAGTAGCATTTGATGCCATAAAAGTATCATCCCACCACCATGTAGGAAACATGAATTTATTTATCCAACAGCAAAATATGCATGATATTCTATTTTAGTTTATCAGAAGAAGCTGAGAAGCGGACTAACAGCAAATAGGGAAGAACCTAATGAAATGATCCTTTGAAGATTAACTGTGACTGCATCAGTGAATAATTGCTTCAGTTTACTTTTCCATAAATGGATTAGGTTTCGGTGGTATAAATATCAAAGTAAGCTCTGTGTGTTGAATCTAAATAATAAGTGTTAATTTGAAAACTGCTTCATGTCTCTTCATAACATATTTTATTTTGGGTAACGATTTAAGTGTGCTTTATTTGTGGTATTAATAGGAAATAAGTGCTCCTCAAATAAATGATTAACTTCGTCTTAAGCCTTAAACCATTTCCGATTACAGCATCATGTTGCCCAAGATTTTTCACAAAGCAAAAATATTTTGTAGCCCTGAGATGATCTCATGAGGTAGGTCCTTGATAGAGTAGCTGCTTGACCAGTAATGACAGCTAACAGTAATTTTCTAAGGTTGTCATATAGGGAACAGCCATCTATCCCATAGCTAAGGGGGCTGACCAGAGTGAGCTCACATTGCAGGGCTGCAACATCACGTTTACCATCCGTAACTTGAAAGCTCCAGCAAAATATTTCCCTAAATAGAGTCAGTATCACCTCAAAATGAATGCTTTTAAAGGCATTTAGATACTGAAACATACAAGTTTTCCCCATAAGACATTTTACATGCTGAAAGGCAAACTTTTAAAACTTTGAAGTTGGGTTGATGAGCAACCTAGCTGTTCCATATCTTGAGATGAATTATACATGACTCCAACCAAAAGCTTGGCTCTCCATACCTTGTGTGACACAGTTCAAAACGAAGACGGTAAGCTTGCAAGAATTGTCTCCATAGAAATATTATCTTTTTTTTTCAGAAAGTGACACATCATTTAAATTGTATTTATCGTAAGAATAATTTTACATCAGGAAAATTTGGAATGAATTACATAATTACTGATGGTATCTTTAAACAATTAAATAGTGAATAAACGGATACGATTATATTTAAAATGCAAGTACCCAGTGCGGCCTCCCATTCTGAATCTCAAAAAATTTATTTTCCTTTAGGCATGCCCTAAAACAATGGTGATTTACGCAATGCAGGTGTCTCCTGCCATAAACTACACGTACACTGTATGTATAAAAATTAGCATTGACTGCTTTTGGTGAATAAATGACTGAATCTGAATCTAGTAAAAGGTAAGGCCAACAGATCAAATCAGGCAATTACATAAGACATGCCCATTATTGTAACAATAATGTAGAGAAAGTGTAGATAATAGAAAATGCTTGTTTCTGGATCCATGCAAAACTACTGATGAATAGTGAATACTATGCGACTCATACCACATTCTTGTTCAGACAGGCCCAACGATTACGGTCTGGTTGATACAATTAGCCGCTTCTCATACTAAATGATGTTCACTCACAATGTCACAAGGCAATCCCGTGGGACCACTCACTTTTTCAGTAAATATTCATGTGAGAGTCCACCTAATAACATAATGGTTCCTTAGGTAGTTCTAAACAGGGAAATTCAGCCATCAACAGCTACTGAATGGTGCACAAGGCTATTAATTAAGCAGTATCTAGCAAATTATCTTGTCCAGTCTAGCCCTTAGTGACCCTGACTAAATTAGTGTCAAAAATTATACTTCAGACTGCAGTGTGCAGCATCATCATCCTGACAGCATGAGACTTGAGCCTTGGAGTTAGTGAATGGCGCATGTGCAGAGTCGGTACCTATCTAAAGTGATGCGAAGGATATCAACTTATAACCTTAGAGATGCAATCCCTGTAGATTTAAAACATTGTCTTTTTATGGTTTTGCTTTTGAAAGCTATATTCATCATGTGTTCAGCAAGGGTTTCCATTTTTTTTCATTCTGTATCTTTTGTATCCGAAAAATATTGTTGAACGTCAATGAACAGTAACACCAACCACCTTGGCAACCAGTATATAAAATTAATGCAAACTGAGAATGACTCCCTATCTCTTATCTAAAGTGCATACTGACTGTCTCTCCAAATGATGTTTCAGTCTTACTGTTCACTGTGGTAGAACAACATTGGAGTGCAGTCTATCCAAAAGGCTTTTAAAATTTACTCTTTTCAGCCTTCACACCTAGAGTTATGTTGGATTGCACAATCAATCATTCTTAAAATAATCAGTTCTTCGTTGGGGTGATCAGAAAAATCCTGCAGAGTTTCATTAGGAAGCGAGCGTCAGATTTTCCTCTATCACGTTGACAGCTAGACAGACAGCCAGACACCTAGAAAGCTAGACAGCTAAACAGATGGATAGGCATACATCCACAATTGAAAACATTAGTCCTTGCCTTCGGCAGGTATAGAAAACCGAAATCATCATTCCATACTTCATACTTGAGTCAACACAACTGACTGATTTGACATGTATGAACGTACTCTAGTGCAGCCCTTATAAATATTTCTTTTTAATAATTTTTATTGAAACTACTATTCATGCAGATGGAAATTCTGCAACTCTCTAAATTACCTCTACAAATAGCCTGGGTTAGAAACTGCTGCCTAATTTCACTAAAAAGGACCTAAAGTAATTTCAATATCAAGCGTGAAAATCTCACTCAAAATTTCACTTTTCACATCATTTCTAAATTTTGCTTTTAAACCTTATTAATTTCCTGTGATATTCTGAATTCTAAATTGTCATTGTAAATGCTTACTACAATTTCAGTTTTGACTCTAAATTTGGCAAGCCTTTTTTAAATATTGCAAATTTCCACATCTTGATTTAAACACAGCTCTAATACAAGGTTTTTATCCTGTTATGATACAAATCAGGATTAAATGAGCTCTCTTGTTTGATGTCAAAAATTCGAAATTGCTTCTGTCAATTCTATCATTGTGCATACAAGGCATACTGACATCACTTAGAAAAGTGTTTCAAAAAGGCTAAATTGTGAGATCACACATGTATGAAATAGATGAGAAAGCCAAAAGAATGTATGTCTATGTTACCAGGTAGAAAGACCCATAGCCATAAAATAGCCTTCAAAGTCATGGCAGAGAACTCAGGGTTAAAAATGGTTGACCTCAAGGTCACAGGGGTGGCACGGCTTAGTTTTGGGGTCATACAAGCCAGCCAACAGCCAGCCATACCATGATAGATAATAGCGGTATGTGGTCAGCCTCTGAATAAGCCTTTTTTTTTGCTCTTTCTTTGTATGGAAAGAATGTACGAAGCAAATGGCGAGGTTAATTTAGGTTGACTGAAACCCTTAAACCAAATGGAAGTTTGTATGGGAAGGTTTGCTGTTGCCATTTTGTTATGGTCATCCTGTACTGATAGTATGTTATGGCTACCTTGTATTTAGATAATAGTGGTCTGCTGGCCAAACAGTGTCGGGGTTGCTATTTTTATAGCTATTTGCTTTGGCTATCCTGTGGACACAATGCATTCCCTGATGTAAACACACTGACCAATCCATGAACTTTGCAATAAAAGACTATCGTTTTTGGGTGAAGAAAATGTTGAGTATTATGTTCCTTCACCACAATTTTATATACCATGATGCTGTTGTGCAGCATTTTCAATGAAAGTCAAGGCAATTTCTGCTTGGGATGCAAAATGCAATGAAATACCACTTTTGCAGGAGAAACCTTGTCACATAAGACACGTTGGTCTCATAACGGGCAAGTAAGTACTAATACAGCAGATAAATATCAGTCTTTCACTTTATTGTTAGGCACCAAATATGTACACTTTACCAGGCATTTGGATGATGGGTTTAAATTGTGAATCTTGAGTGTCATGTTAGCAATACAGTTCTCTTTTTCATGGACAACCTAAGCACCATTAAAAGGCTTTAAAACGCATTTTTGTTATCGTAGCCAGGTGAATTATCCGGATTATAGCGATAGTCATTGCCTAATTACTTGACCAAAGTCCAATGTATGTGTTTACATTCATGAAGTTTTTATAAATGAAGATTCTGACTAATAAACTGCTTCTCAGATCTGTAGAACCGTAATTATTACAAACCATTGTTGGCACAATTTGCAAAAAATAATGAACAAGGATAAATGTTAGTGTATAAGCAATCTTAAAGTAAATTCTATTCAAAATCTTTTACAGTGCAGCTAAAAACATCCCCTGACTTTCATCCAATATTCATTCAACACTGGGGAGGAGTTGGCATTGGGAGTATCCTTTTTGGCAAAGGAAACTTATTTGCATTGGTTATTGCCTAATTGGGAAAAGATTGGGAAGCCAAAGGAAAGTTTGAAGTAAGTTTGTGGTCTCTTGCAAGCTGCTTTGCCCAATAATCTTATCTCAAGTAAATCAGATAAAACTCCAGTCTGAACACAAAGAATACAAGTCCGTAGAATCTCACTGGGCAACATAGTCTATAGATTCTTTGAGCCATGATTTGCTAGGACTAGATGTTCAAATTGGTTCCTTATGTGATTCGTTTTACCAAAACTTTATCTCTAACAGCAGCTCTAAGATAGTAGTTTGTCAGCCACTTGATCAAAGAACAATGAAGTGAAGGTTTCCCATCAGAAGATATAACAAGGTACCGTACAAATAAAAGATTCAAATACACCGTGGGCACTGTATTTATTAGCTGAACGCAAAATCTGTTCTTCTAAGTGGGACATGATATTGCATCTTTTCTCAGATGAACTTTTTTTATAAATTATATTTGTCATTCCACACACAAAGAACATTTACAATGCACACAGGATCATATCGTAGGATTTCAAGACCATGCATATTTTGGCATGACATTGTAAACTTTCAATGGCCCCATAGAATATGTCCCAAGGAACACATACTACACGGAAAATATACTAAAACTTTTTGAGGATTTATGATGTCAATGTGATGTTAAATTTAATACCGTGATAGAGCGGATTAACTGTTGGACCGGGTGCCGGTGCAACAATATGATTCCAATGACAAAATTGTCTGCCAAGCATAGGTTAATGATACAATAAGCTTGCCAGAGCAAGAAAATTATTCGTGCATGTGTAAGAATACTGGGAAATATATCATGTGCACCGCAACATTTGTCGATGTTGTCACAATTTCATTGTGAAAAACATTCAATTCAGAGTCATTTGTCAAATATGAGTACCTTTCTGATAGATTCTTTGTCTGACGTCAGATGACAGACACTGTCAGAGGGGTCAAATTCCAGGTCACTTTCCTGCAAAGGGACACCGAAACCCATTTACTGCTCTCTACCTCCAACCCTCTATCCCCACTCATTATCTGACACATGGAAAGCTAGGCACAGTGGAGCACCTTGAGGCTAAAGGCAAAGCAGGGCAAAAGCTGCTAAGTGAGTTTGTGAATGAAGCCCTAAGCCAGAGCAGAATGAGCAGCGTCACTCAAGCGACTGCTCTGTCCCTCTTGCAACAGTTCTTGCACTTGACAAAAAGATGGGAGGCACAATCCGGAAATGGAAGGTGTAAACAGAGTCACAGGAGTCGTCCAGAGATTGCTCCCTGAAAATTGTATTTGTCTGTCTTTATAGGGATGGCATACATCAGTGACTGGAATATTGCAACCATAAATTCAATGTGGCTTTTAGATTCTCTATTCATGAGATGTGATATAGATAAAACAGCATTTATTATATCTCTTCAGGGTGATATGTCTGTCTTGTGATTCAAACTATTGTTAATAGCACTTGTTATTGTAATACTCCTTTGCTATCTGAACATACTACCACAAGACTCCATCTCTTTTTTTCTTAGAGCCTTCTCTAAACCTAATATATTCAGTTAGTTAGGCCCACTGCAGGTAGAATGGCAGCAGGCCTACACACTCTGCATATTTGCCTTACTTCAACCCTTCCATACAACTTTACTACTCTCTCTTTTTTTTCTACCAGCCTCTCTTTGCCATTGCTTCACCTAGCCACCAGCACAGCCATCTGAAGGAGCCAATCCCCCAGGACTGCCAATGAAAGGTGACAGCCAAGCTAATGTTGAACCACTGGTTAATCATGCTCACCACACTTCTATCAAAGGATAGCGGAGATGTGCACAGCTGGTGACTGGACCATCTCACTTTATGTCACGCCTTATTTACGAGAAATATATGGCAAAGACGTTGAAGATGCCGAGCGTATAAAAGCACTAAAAGGCCAACAGATGCAAAAAAAGGGAAGCCACCACTGAGTAAAATGCACCTAAAGCAGCTGGGCAGGGCAACCTCCACTTTGGCATATATATGAGCAATGTAATACTAGCAGAATGCATCATGAAAAAAATACCTCTTCTCCCTCTGACTTTAGAATCAGGCTTGTAAAATAGTACTGATAAGCCTGTTCAGAACTGTAAACAACGGAAATGGGGTTTTTGTAATAACATTGCTGTATTTGAAATTGGCCTTACTTAGACTTATATTTTTTGGAAAGCTATTTAAAATTGTTTAGGGAACCTGAAAAATGTCACATTTATGGATCTACACAGTAAAAGGCAATGGGAAGGAAAATTATTACAGATCTTTCAACTGCTTTCATTTGAAATATAATGGCAATATTTTTAGAATAGTGCTCATACGACAAATATTATTACGTGAATATTTCCTGAAAGGCACAATACAAAACGACATAGTAATGTCACGTGAAAAGGCACAACTATCCAGTGTCAAGGCTACTGAATCCTGATATGTCTTGTTGCCCAAGTTTTGTCACAAAGCAATACTACTCAGTAGCACTGTCATGATCTAATGAGGTAGGTCCTTAATTCAGTAGTTGCTTGACCAGTAATGATAGTTTACAGTAACTTTCTTTTTAAAAGTTGTCATAAAGGGAACAGCCATCTATCATAATTTGTCGATCCACCTCAACCACCACTTTAAATGAATTAAGCTTCAGCATTATGGCATATATTGAAAATACATGTACAGCATATTGTCCCCAATACATAGAAATATTTACTCTAACATGAACAGGCTTCTCATATACTATCTCCCTGTTCTCATTAGTGACAAGACTTAGTCAGAGAAAGCCTTGCAATCTGCCTTGTCATCCTGACTGATCCCTTTCAACCAAAACACACAAACAAACCACAAACCACACTATACAACATGACACAAAAAACACACAAACAAACCACAAACCACACTATACAACATGACACAACTATGAATGCTAGTGGTATCATTCAGCACAGTGATGGCTCTTTTGAATGGCTTAATTTGGGGCTTGCATGCCAGTTCAGTCAACAAGTGTATGGTCTTTGATAAGTCATTGCTCTCTCATCTAATCCTATCCCCCACTGAACACTGTTTGCCTTCAGGCTAGTCATTTACTCTGTAGTGACAGGACATCTACTTACAATGTATTTGTCAAGTTATTTCATGATACCACTTTTATACTACTACAAAGTCTCATGTTTTTTCTCCAGGCTAATGTCACTCATGTAGAGCCACTCATCCTATGTTTGTCATATATTTTAAGGAAAAATAAGGGAAAGCATAGATGTTCCCTTTTGGTACTGAATATATGTACATCGCCAAGCCTATGGGGCTGCCAAGGGTGACCTTACACTGCAGAGCTGCCATATCACTATTACCACCGCTTACTTGAAACCTCCAGCGAAATCTATCCCTTAAATAGAGTCAGTATCACCTCAAAATTAATGCATTGAAACATACAGGTCTTCCACCGGACACATTTTCCATGCAGAAAAGCAAACTTTCAAAACTTTGGAGTTGGGTCGATGAGCAAGCTGGATGTTCCTTATCATGAAATGAATTATATATGACTCCAACCAAAAGTTTGGCACACAAAAGCCTGTGTGACACAGTTCAAACTGAAGATGGTAAGCTTGCAAGAATATTCTCCAGAGAAATATCATCAATTTTTCAGATGCATATTCATCATAAGAATAATTTTGAATCAGGAAAATTTGGAATGAATTACGTCAGTACTGATGGTATCTTCACATAAACAGCTACAATTATATTTTAAATACCACTTCCCAGTGCAGCCTCCTATTCTGCCTCTCAAAATGTCTTTTTCCTTTAAGGATGCCCTAAAACTGCGGTCACTTAGGCTTTACCGGCATCTACTATAAAGTATATGTATAAAAATATATTAGCATTGACTGCTTTTGTTGTGTAACATGATCTGAATCTGAATCTAGAAGAAGTAAGGCCAACTGATCAAATCAAGCAATTGCATAAGACAATCCTATTCTTGAAACAATAATGTAGAGGCATCTAGATAATAGAAAATTCTTGCTTCTGGATCCATGCAAAAACTACTGATGAATAGTGAATACTATGCGACTTGGTCCATATTCCTGCTGAGACAGGCCTAATGATTACAGTCTGGTTGATATGATTAGAGGCTACTCATACTAGATGGCGCATGCAGCCCGGGCTTACCTAAATTTATACTATAAAAAGTGATGTGAAGGATATCAATTTTACTTGTAAGTTTAGTGATGCAATTCATATAGATTTCACATTTTGTTTTTTGTTTTTTTGGTTTTGAAAGCAATGTTCATCCTGTTGAGCAAATTTTTCCATTCGGTGTTTTGTATCAGAAAAAAAAAATTGTTGAATGTGAATGTCAACCCATCTCCAATCTAAACTGCATAGTGATTGTCTCTTCAAATGATATTTTCGTCGCATTCATCACTGCGGTGTAACAACATTGGAGTGCACTCTAACCAAAAGGCTTTTTAAACTTACTCTTTTCACAGAGTTAAGGTAGCTTTATTTAGAAAACTCAAGGTTTCACACAAACAGCCAAAGAAAACCAGTCAATGGTTAGCTGATTCAGTGTCTGGCAGCTGGTTCTGCACCCAGGCTATATGCTTGGCCATTAAAAGGTTTAGTTCACGAGGAAAATATTCTAATTTTGTATTTGTCAAGATGATACTCGACTTTAGTCTATTTGGTAAGACAAGAATTTCAAGGTCCTTGAAATGTATTGGTATTGTACATATATAGTTGGGATATGAAACAAACAAAAAAATGATATAGTATTGCAAGGTTCTATATAATCATCCATTTTCAGTGAATTGCTTCTAGTTGCCAGTTCACAGTTTTGATTCCATTTTGGCCTTCACACCTAGAGTTATGTTGGATTGCACTATCAATCACACTTAAAATAATCAGTTCTTCGTTGCGGTGATTAGAAAAATCCTGCAGAGTTTTATTAGAAAGCGAGCACCAGATTTTCCTTAATCATGTTGATGGACACACGGACAGACTCAAGACAGCTAGAAAGCTGGACAGGAGAATGGACAGACATCCGCGATAGAAAACATTAGTCACTGCCTTCGGCAGACCAAGAAAGCCGGAATCATCGTTCCATAAAGTGGCTGGGATGCAGTGTACATGAGTCAACACAACTGACTGTACGATTTGACATGCATTTATGTGCGTGATTCAACATGGCGCTACTGAATATTTCTTTTTTAACCTTTTTTATCGAAACTACAATCCATGCAGATGGAACCTCTATTATTCATTAAATTGCCTCCAAAATAGCTATGATAAGAAACTACTGCCTAATTTCACTTAAAAGGACCTGAAATAATTTCAATATCAAGCGTGAAAATCTCAGACAGTCTATCAAAATTACACTTTTCATGTCATTTCTAAATTTTGCTTTTAAACCTTATTAATTTCCTGTGATATTCTGAATTCTAAATTGTCATTGTAAATGCTTACTTCAATTTCAATTTTGACTCTAAATTTTGAAGCGTTTTTGAAATATTGCAAATTTCCACATTTTGATAAACACAGCTCTAATATAAGGTTTTTATGTTGTTACGATATAAATCAGGATTAAATGAGCTCTCTAGTTTGATGTCAACAATTCAAAATTTTGTCAATTCTATCATCATGAATACAAGGCATACTGACATCATTTACAAAATAAATGTTTAAAAAAGGCTAAATTGTGAGATCAAACAGGTGTGAAATAGATGAGAAAGCCAATAGAATTTGTGTCTGTGTGGGCATGTAGAAATACCCATAGCCATAAAATAGCCCTCAGAGTCATGCTAGAGCACTCAGGGCTAAATCTGGTTGACCTCAAGGTCACTGGGGTGGCACGGCTTAGTCATGCGGTCATACAAGCCAGCCAACAGCCAGCCTTACCATGATAGATAATAGCAGTGTGTGGTCAGCCTCTGCTTAAGCTTTTCTTTTTTGCTCTCTCTTTGTATGGGAAGCATGTACAAAACAAATGGCAGGGTTACTTTAGCTGGAATGAACCCTTAAACCAAATGGACCATTGTATGAGAAGGTTTCTTGTTGCCATTTTGTTATGGCCATCCTTTTCTGATAGTATGTTATGGCTACATTTTATTTAGATAACAGTGGTCGATTGGAGTTGCTATTTTTATGGCTAGCCCCTTTTGCTATTCTGTGGACACAATGCATTCCCTGGTGTAAACACAATGACCATACCATGAACGTAAAAAAAACTGTCATTTTCGATAATGGTGTTGCTCCTTTATGGTGAACATTTACAATAAACCAAGAAAATGTAGAATGTTATGTTCTTTCACCACAATTTTATTTATCAAGAGGCTATTGTGCAGCATTTACAATGCAAGTCAAGGCAATTTCTGCTTGGGATGCAAAATGCAATGAAATACCACTTCTGCAGGAGAAACCTCATCGCATAAGGCACGTCGGTCTCATAATGGATAAGTAAGTACTAATAATGCAGATAAATATCAGTCTTTCGCTCTATTGTTAGTCACCAATGATGTACCACTTTACCACTTTGGATGATGGGATTAAATTATGAATTTAAGTGTCATGTTATCAATATAATTCACTTTTTCAAGGGCAACCTAAGCGCTAAGCATCATTAAAAAACTTCAAGATGCATTTTTGTCATCTTAGCCAGGTTAACTGTCAGAATTTTAGTAATAGTCAATGCCTAATTACTTGACCAAAGTCCAATGTATGTGTTTACATTCACAAAGTTTTTATAAATAAAAATTTTGACAAATAAACTGCTTCTCGGATCTGTAGAACCGTAATTATTACAAACAACTGTTCGCACAATTTGCATAAAATAGTGACCAAGGATAAAGACATAAACCATCTTAAAGTAATTTCTGTTCATAATCTTTTACAGTGCAGCTAGAGACAGAGCCTGACTTCCATCCGATATTCATTCCAAGATGGGTAGGAGTTGGCAGGGGGACTGTCCTTTTTGGCAAAGGAAACTTATTTGCTTCGGTTATTGCCTAATTGGGAAAAAATTGGGAAGCCAAAGGAAAGTTTAAAGTGAGTTTGTGGTTTCCTGCAAGCTTCCTTAGCACACTATCTTAGCTCAAGCAAATCTGATAAAACTCCAGTCTGAACATGAGAGACAACAGAGAGCCCATAGAACGTCACTGGGCAACATAGTCTATTGACTCCATGAGCAATGATTTGAAAACTAGATGTCCAACTTGGTTCATTGCTTCTGTGATTTGTCTTACCAAAACCTGATCTCTGACAGCAGCTCAAAGACAGTAGTTTGTCAGCCACTTGATCGAAGATCAATTAATTTCCCATTGGAACATGTAACAAGGTACAGGACAACAAAAAATAAAGTAAGATATTTTCTGCCAGAAGTTCACCTATTTTTCCCTCCTCTCTCCTTTTTATCCCATATCTCCCCAGGCTACAGTAGCCTGCAAAATCAGTAGCGAGCGTTAGCGAGCAGGCTACACCATTTCACTTGGGGTTTTCTATTTCACATCCTCGCACACATGCATTTTTGAAGCAGCCCAGTGAAGTTCTGCTGAGTTCTGCTGGGCGCGGACCTGACTGGCAGCAGCGCGGACTTTAGGGGGAGCAGTTCCAGTGACCCAGATCCCAATTCGATACCCAATTCGACTTGAATTTCATCAGTCTGCAGCCTCTCTACAGCAGACTGGCTTGTCAGTCAGATATCTCCCTACTACTACTTTTGACTCCTGATCACAGCCTTAACACATATTTAGAATTTTTTTTTTTAGTTTGATGTTTTATTTACTTCTGAGCACCTGAATTTCATATAATGAGATAGGTGTAGTACAATGATGTCAATTTTTATGTTAGGAATATTTTTTTACTGATATGTATCAATAATTATTATAATTTTTGTTCATTTTTTAGAAATGGTCAGTCATCATCAGATCCTGCAGTACACCAAAGTCCAACCATTGATAAATTTAAAAATATATGCACACTTCCTTCTTCTCCATGACTTTTATGATGGATGAAGTTTAAAAGGCTATGAAGAAATATCGAAAGTTCAAGACCTTAGGATTATCTCTGTTAACGATAAACGACATTTTTACTCATAGCTGCTGTATGATTTACTTTAAAATCAAGATGGAAACAATCATTCACCCATACTTTACTAACCAGATACTGACAAATAGATCAATACATTCCTATAAAACTAGACAATGGCATAATATACAACAACTCAACATCAAGTCAAATATCGAAACTTTAGGCCTTAATAATAAAATCTCAAAAGCTTGGAATAGTTTACCAACCAACATCACTAGCATCTCGAAAACATCAGCCAACATGCCTTCACCCGAAAGTTAAGACTTCATTTCATAGCCCCCATCAAAAATCATGTCATACCCAGAACTGCACCACATGAAATTCAATTTTTTCTATGGGTTACTTTACTTGAGTCATTACAAAAGCATTACGAATACAATTTTAAAATATATTGTAAATATATGAAAAGAATTGAATAATTTGAATATATTAATTGGAAACAGAACACTCTTTTAACTACCTCATTATTATTATAAAACATTTTCTGACATTATTTGAATCAAAAACATGATTGTCATCTTAATATACTTGACTTTATGATATAAATTAGTTTGTCATGTTATGTAATCGCATCAGTATACCATCTTCATCCCCTATCCATCATCTCATCACATCATCACCAAGGGCCAAAGTCTTACGAGTAATATTACTCCTTTCGGACCCCTCAGCGTCATTGATTTGAAATAATGATTTTTATGTACTGCAATTACCTGTGTATGATACTGAAAAAACAACTCTCTTTCTCTCTCTCTCAAAAATTCCCAACATGCATTGTATTGTGTTATAAGCAAAACCAAGAACATGTCTGGACTTCAGTCATGGCTCAAAAAGTGCAATTTTCCTACTGAAATTGCTGTTTTTGTAAATCAGTGCAACTCAATGAAAAACATTTTAGTAGTACATAATCATGTGCCTTCATCAAGATAATATTTTTGAAGAGCCAATTAAAATTAAAGTAAAAGTAAAGTATTTATAACCATATATTCAAAATTTATGCACAATAATATTTACAGTTCCATCACAATTGTGATACATACACATGGCAGGCTGACACCAATGCCAGCGTATCTGCCTTTATCAATTTCACAACTCTAAATATCATAGTAAATAAAAATACTGATTATCCATTTGATAAAAAGTCAATTATGATATCATATGTCAATAAAATACATTCAAGCAAGTGCATTAGTTTAGTTACATATATATGCATCTATATATACCAAAGAATATATATACAAGCTAATGGGGCTGCCAAGAGTGACATCGCGTTGCAAGGCTACCAAAATCACCTTCTTCCTTGAAACCTCCTGCGAAAATATTTCCCTTTTAAAATTAGAGTCAGTATCATCTCAAAATACATGCTTTTAAAAGCCTTAAGATACTGAAACATACAGGTTTAGCCCTGAAGACATTGTACATAAAGAAAAGTAAACTTTCAAAACTTTGGACACTGGTTGATGAGCAAGCTAGCTTTTCCATATCATGATATGAATTATATATATGACTCCAACCAAAAGCTTGGCTCTCCAAAGATTGTGTGACGCAGGTCAAAGAAAAGATGGTAAGCTAAAATATGGTCACTTGGGCCTTTCCTGGTGTGTCCAACCATGAAATACATACAAAAAAATTGTATTAACATTGACATGCTTTTGGGGAATAGAATTATCTGAATCTGAATCTAGTAAAAGGAAGGCCAACTGATCAAATCAAGAAATTATATTTATAAGACAGTCCTGTTCTTGTAACAATAATTTTGAGACAGTCCAGACAATAGAAAATGCTTGCATCTGGACCAATGCAAAACTACCCATGAATAGTGAATACTATGTGATTCAAGGCTAAATGATAAAAGTCTGTTTTACAAAATGAGTGTCTATTCATACTAAATAATGTTCACTCACTATGTCACAAGGCAATCTTGTGGGACCACTCACTTTTTCAGTAAATATTCATGCGGCAGTCAACATTATAACATTTCCGTTCCCCAGGTAATCCTAAACAGGGAATTTCGACCCAACAACAGCTACTGAATGGGGCACAAGGCTATTAATTAAGAAGTATCTAGCAAATTATCTTGTCCAGTCTAGCCCTAAGTGACCGTGACTTAATTAGTGTCAAAATACTTCAGCCTGCAGTGTGCAGCATCATCATCTTGCCAGCATGAGCTGTGGTGCATACGGCCTGTCCCTGCCTGTAGATGATGCGAAGGATGCTGGCTTTACTTATGACTAAAGAGACGCAATTCATGCAGATTTTAAACATCGGTTTTTGGTTTTGCTTTTGAAAACAATATTCATCCTGTCAAGAAAGTTCTCCCATTCTTTCCATTCTGTATCTTTGTAATCAGGGAAAAGTTAATAAATTTGAATCAACATCCACACTAACCACTATCAATGGCAACCAGTATATAAAAATGTATAAAATACAAATGCAAACAGAGAATGACTCTCCATCTCCAGTTTGATTTCCAAAATTCAAAATAGCTTTTGTAATTCTATCATTGTTCACACAAGGCATACTGACATCACTAACAAAATAGGTGTTTAAAAAAGTGTAAATTGTGAGATCAAAGAGGTGTGAAATATATGTTAAAAGATACCCTCCAATGTGATTTTCTGCAACGTAAAAAAACAATGAAGTCATGACTTGCAACGCGATAAACCAGTGCCAATAGAATGTGTGTCTATGCGTGCATGTGGAAAGACCCATATCCACAGATAAGCCATATCATGCTAGAGCACTCAGTGATAAATCGGATTGACCTCAAGGTCACAGGGGTGGCACGGCTTAGTCATGGAGTAATATAAGCCAGACAACAGCCAGCCACACACCAGCAAGCCACACCATGATAGATAATAGTGGTGTGTGGTCAAGCTCTGCTCAAGCTTTTTTTCTTTCTTTTTTGCTCTTTCTTTGTATGGGAAGCATGTGCGAAGCAAATGGCAGGGTTACTTTAGATGGACTGAACCCTTAAACCAAATGGACCATTGTATGAGAAAGTTTTTAGTTGCCATTTCGTTATGGCCATCCTGTACAGATAGTCTGTTATGGCTACCTCGTATTTAGATAATGGCGTTCTCTAGGCCTCTTGATAAATAAAATTGTGGTGAAGGAACATAATACTCTACATTTTCCTGGCCTAGTGTTCAGCATAAAAGAGCAACACCACATCTAAAAGGATAGTTTTCATTGCAAAAATTATGGTTTGGTCATTGTGTTTACATCAGGGAATGCATTGTGTCCACAGAATAGCCAAAGCTAATAGCCATAAAAATAGCAACCCTATTGTGCAGCATTTACAATGAAGGTCAAGGCAATTTCTGCTTGGGATGCAAAATGTGATGAAATACCGCTTCTGCGTCAGCCAATCTCTAAATTGCCAATCTCCAAATATCTCAAATAGTCAAAAAGACTTGATTTAGATATTGGCAAAGAATATACCATGCCCATCTCTGCAATTATCGCTCATGGATGTCTTTTCGGGCTACTTAGAACATTCACAAATAGTGAATGCCCATCTCTGCAATTATCGCCAACATGTCTTTTCTGAAATGCGGAACGCGGTTGCGGGATGCGGGATCGCGAAATCCGATTTTTTTCTAGAATTAGGCCTTAGGAGAGCCTGTATGGATTTCTTTACTTGAAGCACTTCTAGTAATGATAGAGCCTAAATTTTTTCACTGTTAGATTTGTCTTGGGGAGATGTGTCCAGTTTGCCTACATGTTGGGCTATGTGCCTCTAACTAGTGTATATATTCTTCATCATAGACTCTTTAAATTTAATGTATTTTTGTATTCACTTCATTTATCATCTGGTATGCCATCACAAACAAATTTCATGTATTTTCGTGACCAATAAATCTATGTCTATGTCTATGTCTATGTCTATGTACGATAGGCCTTCTGCTAGTTGCCAACATGACCAGGGGGGCAGAAAAACCACACAATTGTCTAATGAACTAATAACCCTGTCAGCATGCCTCGTCGGTCCGGCATCATGTGGTTTTTCTTTGGGCCGACGTTGGGCCGCCGAGGCACGCTGATAGGGAAAAATGTTACTTGAAGTAAAGAAATAAGATCAGTTAGCAGTCCACAACTGAGTATGTGGCGCTGTCCACTAGGCCATAGACCTATAGATTACAATTTGATTACTGATTTATGCCTATGAATAATTTGTTAAGTAAAAATAGATAAATTCCAGAAAATGTTCTAGTCAAGCTAGGGCAACAAAACTGACCTCTAAAAATAGCTATTTTCAAGCCGAATTTAATGGCAAAAAAATCAAGTTTGTATCTTTGCTAGAAGTCACGCAAATCGAAAAAAAACGAATCCCGCATTTTCGGGATTTCCGCTGCTGTGCCCCGTATTTTAATATCAAAAGAGGGCGATAATTGCAGAATTGGGCATGATTTAACTATTTGTTAATGCTCTAAGTGGCCCGAAAAGATATTTAGAGATGGGCAAATTTTGCCAATAGGAACAATAGTGTGCCAATAGTTAGAATAGCTTATTGCTCCTTTTTGGCAAAGTATGCCAATAGTTACAATAGTTTGCCAATAGTTAGAATAGCAAATTGCTCCTTTAGGCAAAGTTGTAAGATTTTGCCAAAAGGAGAAATAGTTTGCATATAGTTGAAATAGTTTGCCAATAGGAGAAATAGCCGTGCCCGATTGTAAAATTGGGCACGATTTAGAGATTGTCTGCAGCAGCTTCTGCAGGAGAAACCTCATCGCATTAGGCAAGTCGGTCTCATAATGGAAAGTAATAGCCCTTTCACACTGACGTAATAGCACGAAAGCAACAGCATAACTGTGCGGTTTTAAATCCGCAGGGCAGTACACAAATTAACTGGAATTGAGGTGCTGGGACTGGTTGGTAATTACTGGTGTACTGGCCACGTTCTGAATGGCGTACAGGCTCGTATTATTTCGTTTTGAACTCCTAGTATGTCGTCCAGATCTCGTTTGATTCCGTGCCATTGTGTACATTTCGTGCTGATAATGCAGAGATATTATGTGTTTATGTATAACCTCGTGTAAATGATCCGCCAGCATCCGCAGTAAAAAATTAAACATGTTTAATTTTTCCAAAAATGTTGCCGTACTGCCACTGATGATTGCTGATTGATTATGTATAATCTCGTAGGCCTTCTCGTAGGGTTGCTGACTTTAAAATGGCTCATACGAGGTTGTACGAGCCCCAGTGTGAAAGGGCTATAAGTACTAATACGGCAGACAAATAATAGTTTTTCGCCTTATTGTTAGTCACAAATGATGTACCAATTTACCACTTTGGATGATGGGATTGAATTATGAATTTCAGTGTCATGTTACACATATTTAGACATTTTTTTATAGTTTTATGTTTTATTTGCTTTTGACTCTGAGCACATGAATTTCTTATAATGAAATAGGGTATAATGATGTCAATATTTATGTTAGGAATATTTTTTTACTGATCTGTATCAAGAATTATTATTTTTATTCATTTTTTAGAAATGGTCAGTCATCCTCAGACGCTGCAGTACATCAACTTCCAACCATTGATAAATTCAATATATATGCACCGTTCCTTCTTCTCCATGACTTTTATGATAGATGAAGTTTTAAAGGCTACATCCAAACAAACATGGTACATTCAAAGTTGCTTACCTTACCACAGAAAATATCACATAGTGAATGTCATGAAATGTTGATGAAAATGGCACATACCTGAAAAGAGAAGAAATAAAACCATTAATAAAATATTACATCAATTAAATTCATTCCATGTTACGAAATTTGAATCAGAAATCAAAAAAGTTCAACAGAGAGAGCCATGTCAAGATTTCTAGATCTTTCCATGCAATCTATTTCACATGATTCTTTAATTTTCTCATGCAATTTTTGATAAATGATATAAACCATTGCTTCTTTCTAAATCCGTTTATAAAAATTTCCATGCATTGGTTTACATGAATATGCACCAAACATCTCTAGACAAGGCAGCTGTATTTGAATAGTTCAATAACAAGTATACTTATTTTATCAATTGTAGTTACCATACACAATTGTGCAGTGTAAGTTTCACATCATGTGTATGCATGCGGAAGGATAGCACACATTTATGGCACTGAATGTTCAAAAGATATTCTTTAAGTGACAAAAGATTCAAAACTGTATCAGAAAAAGACTGAATAGCCTTTCTTCATATTTTGACAAATAAAAAATTCAAATCCACCGTGGGCAATGTATTTATCAGCTGAATGCAAAATCTGTTCTTCAAAGTGGGACGTGATAGTGCATCTTTTCTCAGAAGAACTTATTTTATACATTATATTTGTCATTCTACACACAAAGAACATTTACAATGCACACATGATCGTATCGTAGGATTTCAAGACCATGCATATTTTGGCATTACATTGTATCCCCATAGATTATCTCCCAAGGAACACATACTACATGTAAAATATACTAAAACTTTTTGAGGATTAATGAATTCCATGTTATGTTAGATTTAATGCCATGATAGAGCTTAAACTGTCCGACCTGGTGCCGGTGCAACAATATTATTCCAATGTCAAAATTGTCTGCCAAGCATAGGCTTGAATATGCACGAATGCTGGGAAATATATCATGTTTACTGCAACATTTGCCAATAATGTCACTATTTCAATGAGAAAAACATTCAATTCAAGGAAATTTGTCAAATATGAGTACCATTCCCATAGATTCTCTGTGTCTGACGTCAGGTGACAGACACAGTCAGAGGGGTCAAATTCCAGGTCACTTTCCTGCAAAGGGACACCGAAACACATTTACTGCTCTCTACCTCCAACCCTCGATCCCCACTCGTTATCTGACACATGGAAAGCTAGGAACAGTTGAGCAATTTGAGGCTAAAGGCAAGGCAGGGCAAAAGCTGCTAAGTGAGTTTGTGAATGAAGCCCTAAGCCAGAGCAGAATGAGCAGTGTCACTCAAGCGACCACTCTGTCTCTCTTGCAGCAGTGTTTTCCACTTGCCAAAAAAGGGGGGAGGCACAGTCCGGAAATGGAAGGTGTAAACACAGTCGCAGAAGTCACCTAGAGATTGCTCCCTGCAAATTGTATTTGTCTGTCTTTATAGGGATGGTATACATCAGTTACTGGAATATTGTAGCCATAACCTCAATGTGGCATTTAGATTCTCTATTCATTAGGAATAAATAAACAGCATCCAATATATCTCTTCAGGGTGATATGTCTGTCTTGTGATTCAAATGATTGTTAATAGAGTTATTGTCACACTCCTTTGTCATCTGAACATAAGAACACCAGACTCAATCTCTTTGTTTCTTTGAGCCTTCTCTAAACCTCATATTCCACTAGTTAAACCCACTGCAGGCGGGATGGCAGCAGGCCTATACACACTCTACACATTTCCCTTACTTCAACCATTCCATACAACTTTACTACTCTCCTTTTTTTTCTCAAAGCCTCTCTTTGCCATTTCCTCACCTAAACACCAACGCAGCTGTCTTAAGGAGCCAATCCCCCGGGACTGCCAATGAAAGGTGACAGCCAAGCTAATGTTGGACCACTGGTTAATCATGCCGACCACACTTCTATCAAAGGATAGCGTAGATGTGCACAGCTGGTGACTGGACCATCTCACTTTATGTCACACCTTATTTAAGAGAAATATATGGCAAAGACGTTGAAGATGCAGAGCATATAAAAGCACTAAGAGGCCAACAGACGCAAAGAGTTACAGCGTAAAATGGACCTAAAGCACCTGGGCAGGACACCCTCGCTCAGTAGGACACTACATATATTGAGGGTAAAGTTAGCATTATGAGCTGTTGCTATTTAATACTATAGCAGTATCATGAAAACACACCTCTTCTCCCTCTGATTTTAGAATCACACAGGATTTGATTCACAAATATTTTTCAGGTAGGTTTAAAATAGCCAAGGGCTGCCCATGGCCAATATCCATAAAACCAAGTGACAAAAAAATGCTAAGTGAACAGCTTAGTCGAAATTATACTGTAAGGTTAATAATTAATTGCTTTTGTTCACAGTGTAACGCATCACTTACAGGATGCTCTTTTGGGAATACACTTTAGCAATATGAGCTGTTTTATAGAAGAATGAGTACATTGATTTTAATTAAAAATTCGTAATATTGAACAAGTTCATGCTTGGTGATTTTAGCCATGAATACTTCATGCAGAAAGCGTGAATAAATTTCCAATGTTGGGGAGAATGTGTGAGTTAAGTAACCTGTGAAGGAGACATTGCATATCTTGGAATTTGCATATAAGATAGATGTTAATAAGAGGGCTTACTGTATTCAATAGCTTAATTATGCGCCATATAAATCATCTTATGATGAATGCATCAATGTGCTTCTCTTTATAAGTTTATATTATGTGCAAATTTGTTCATTTGAATTGAATAAAAATTGAATTGAATGACGATGTCATTGTGCTTTAATTAGCTGATTAATGTCTGGGGACAGAATGATGATAATGATTATTATAATGAGATAATAGGAAATGAAAAGCGGTGATCAAACAAAGTAAAGGACATAAGGGCAGTTTTACGGTATTTGCACTCGGCCGATTTTTCGTCTTTAAGCAATTACTCTGAGAAAAGTATGACAGGTACGCAGAAATTTGTCTTGGTGGCAGTCTTTCACTATATTGAAGTATATGTGTACCAAATTGTACCTTGCTACGATGCTTACTTTTGAAACCGTAGGCCATTTATGACCAATTCTTGCACTTTTTTGTGTCTCACGGAGAGTTTCACATATTTTTATGGCAACACAGAAAAGCAAAGGCAGGCACCTGTGATTCATGTTAATGATGCCTGTCTAGACCCATGTCTTGGGCATAAAATACAACAGGTTTCATCTGAATAACTTATATACAACATGACTTGGGTCCTAAAATGTAAAAAATGGCAGATGTCAAAAATTTTGTTTTCGATGGACCATCAGTTACTTTATATGCTGTTATGAGTAGGTATCAATGAATGTGTATACTGTTTGTGTTAATTTTGAAGCCTGTGATATATCTCAAGGTAAAACAGAAACATTTGTTTCACTAACCACAATTGGTTTTCAGAATGTGAGGCTTGAATGTGATGTCAAAAAAAGCATGTCCTCTCCAACCCATAGAAAAAACACTAAGTGTTTTGTAGGAAAAACAAGCTATTTGTGTATCTTTTGCTCAATCATGTGCCTTTACAAGTATGTGACAAATACAAGTTAAAAAGATATCCAGGCCATGTTCATACATTTTCTTAGAAATTAAATTCATGATGTCAAAAAAATGTCCTCTCCAACCCATCAGAAATTTTGCTCTGATTCGTGCGTTTTAACACTGGATTCATTGAAGAAACGGCCATGGTTATACAAACTAAGTAAACCTGGATGCCTAAAAAGAGTTTTTATAAGTATTGAAAATGTCAAATATATTATTTTTCGCTATCTATTACACTATTTTGAGAAAATCAAAATTGAGAAAAAAGTTGATTTATTTGTGTCATATATCGATATAATTGTAATTTTTCACTATTAACTGAATGACTTTAAAGGATAATAACCAAATATCTTGCTAATGGAGCCATCAAAGATGATTTTTCCAAAGGCGCCTGATTTTTGGTCATTTTTGGTGGTTTTTTCCTCCAAAACACTATGTTTGACACTGCCGAACACCATGAGTTTCAATCTTACAGTAACAAAACTGGATATGGGGTTAATAGGATACCTAGGGATTATTAACCATGGAAATCATGTGTCTTTTGACGCTAGTACCCTACTCAACAGAAACTTTCACGGTAATGGCAAGCCAGATTTCTGTAATTTCGTAATAAATATGGTAAAAAAAAAAATTGTGGCACGTGTAATCAAAATTTAAGTTTTGTATGGGTTTTGATGTTCCTATGCAACAATGTGACTTGATTTCCAAGAATAAGAATGGGTTAAAATTGTTTCTGGATGGATATTTTTCCTGATAAACACTTTTTTCAAGAATCATCCCTTGCCTACTTTAAATAGCGGTATTTTGGTAGTAAACACCCAAATCACTTCAGTCCTCTTTGATTATGGAAACAGTAATATGTTAATTTTATGATCGAATGATGGAAATTTTAAAATTTCAAACTTTATTTTGTCCCACCATGAGACACTTTGAGTGCAATTACTGTAAAACTGCCCATAAAGAACAATCATCCATACATCATTCTTTGAACCAAGAAAAGACGGGAACCGCATGTAGAATGGTTGGCTTGACCGGGTGCCTTTGTCACTCGCCAAGGATTGGTAATGCAGCTAAGTAGGAACCAATCAGTTTTGCCGTTGAACAGCTGTTTCACAAGTTGCAGCCAAAACTGTTATCAATACGTCAAGATCTGAATGGCACTGTTGTGAATGCTCAATGCAGCGGCATCCCTATGGGGGGGCACTTGCCCCCCATATTGGACCTGTGCCCCCCCCCACACCATATGAACTTTCCAAATCTGGCTAAAATACTAAATTAGTATTGTGGGTGCCCCCCCCAGAGAATCGCGTACCCCCCCCCCCCCAGGCTCAATGTGTGGTATTGTGCATTATATGGCAGGTATTGTTGTAAGGATCAAGTATGGCATCTTGGGTTAAGTCAGAAACATTACAGCACCAACTACAGATGTAGTAGAATACCAAGAGGGATGCAACATAGAAGTAAGTTGCTTGAAGGGAAATACACACATTTATCCAGGTCCAACGGACAGTACTCTGAACCCTGCAGGCCAAAGGATTGACCCTCAAGTGGTCCATTTCTATTAACCGCCAATCAAGCAGAGATAGAATGTTCCACTGAGATAATTGGCAGAAGAAATACACGCACTATTACTTGTTCCTTGCAAAATTGTGTCAAGTTTCTCACTTTCTTGTACTGTTTGTTGATCAATAGTGTAGTAGCAAGATATTTTGACTTTGCACTGAATTGCTATTAAAGATGGTCAATTGATGTTAAAATAACTTTTACATATCATTCTAGATTCTTGTTGGCTTTTTATGGACTGCAAAACTTCCACAGGAGCTAAATACGTACATGCATTACAATAACTGAGAAAATCTGAAAGTTGGGAAAACTGTTTCAATACTATAACAGATTCAAGAGACCAATCAGTTTGCAAGAATTCTAGGTACCTGACTGAAATATCCAAGTACTTCGTATGGAAGGTAAGCTTATAAGGCCTTTCATTCCTGAAAAATTATGAGATTTCAAGTCCGTGAGTGATAATATGTGTATTTCACTGCTTATTTCATTAAATTAATAAATCACTGCTCTGACATTTTCGAACTGTCTGATATCGTGAAAACGATACACTTTCAATTTATTTTTCAGCCCTGATTAACACAGCAGCAATTTGACACCTTTGCAAACCTTTTGTGCCACTTAGTAATATCGGTGACTTCACAGGTTGAATGAAAACTCACAATGCTTTCACACATTTTCCACCAAGGATAAAAGCTCAGGAAAGACTCCAGGTCATTCTGAGAGCCAGAAGCAAACAGAGACGTCAACTTTTGAGACTGTGAGTATTATGTCGGTCAGCCTAGAAAATCTTGGGACCTGCAGCAAACTCAATATTCTACTTCAGACCTTGTTCCACAGATTGTGATTTCTCAATTTATTAGAAAATGAATTTCCGGCCATTGGTTGACACATCAATTTTTAAATGTCATAAAATTAGCTGGTGAATGTGTTGTAATTCTTTATTAAGTTCATTGATGTTTTTTTTTTGGTCAGATCAGGCTAGTCTGTAAACCAATCGATCTCTGTGTGAACAGACATGCCGTTCAAATTTCAGCCAAATCCATTGATGTTTGAATACTGGGGGTATGTGTATATAATATCAGATCACTGATGCAATCTGAACTGGGAATTCAATTTTGTCCAAAGAAGTCCCACAGGACAACCTGAAACTCTCAGATAAAAGAGACAAAAAAGACATATTATGTATGGCAAAATGTTTAGAATGCTGTCAAAGGATGAGATTTTTAATAAATTGCATGCCAAAGAATTTAACATATCAATGTAGTAGAAAACATTATGGTTACTAGTCAACGGTTACATCATCAAGCTCCCATCTCATCTCTTATTCTGGGATCTGCACTCAACACTAGCCTTATTTATAAATACAAATATCATAAAATTATTTTTCATGCACTGTATTTAGTATCAGATGTACAATATCATACTATCCATACACATGTAATTGATTATACAACTCAATATATTGGCCTCATAGATAAACTAAAAAACAAGTTACAGTATCATACCATGCTATCAATACAGAGGCATAACTTGGTTGACACATAAACTAAGCGGTGACCGCTCAACTCCAATAGCAGTAACGTGTAGATTATAAAATCACCCCTTGGTCCCACAGATGACACGTTCCCTTGATCAGGTTAACTCTGAAGGAATTATCAGTATATCCCAATTTAACTCACCTAAGGCCTGATATATGGACTCAAATGATGATTCGTTCACCAACCAATATTGATCCCAGGCAGGGTACAAAGAGGAAAAGGTCTTTGGAAGTGATTGACAAAAAGGGTAATGATACTCTGATCAGACTCATTTTCCAAAAAGGTTTATTGATCAATAGTTTTGCTCCCGACACCTCAATCACTTACTAATACAGTCAAGTGAGTGCTAAATTTATTATTAGAGTTCGCAAATTTGCTTTATGATAATAAATAAATAAATATCTTTATTTATGATAATAAATAAATAAATATCTTTATTTATATAATAAATAAATATCTTTATTTGCCTCATTACGAGATACGCACATATAAAATTTATTACACTCAGAATATTTTGACAATAGAATCAATACAATATATCGACTTCTTTTGTAAGGAACAGTACTGTATTTGCAAGAAACGGTTTCCTGAAACTTCCGGTCTTGGAGAAGTTGGTAGATACATAGCATGGCGGATTTCTAATCTGGCCCTGGGTCTGCTCCATTGTGCCTATACTGGAGTCCAGATTTGTTTGGGGTACTTCAATTGAAGATGTATTGCTGTTTACCAGTGGTACAAGGTCTACTCAATATACTACCATTGAGTTAATGCTTAGATCCGTACAGAAGTAAATCGATCTGTCCAATAGAAGGTATGGTGCTTCAAAGCACACTTCTTGAAATATATTAAGGTTTTTCATGATTGATTTGTGATTATTTCTTTATTGTTACTTTAACTCAAGACTGCCCATCAAAATATAATGATAATTAAAGACTAATTGCATTTTTGACAATTCAATTAATACCATGATGGAGGTAATAAACTGTCAGACTGGGTGCAGGAAAAACAATATCATTCCAATGACAAGATTGTCTGCCAAGTAGGTATAGACTATAATGACACAGTAAGCTTGCCAAAGCAAGATAACTATTCCGGTGCATGCAGGAATACAGATAAAGACATCACTGCAACATTAATTTTGTTGATGATGTCACTATTTCCATAGAAAAAACATTCAATTCAGAATCACTGGTCAGATATGATACCTTTCTGATAGATTCTGTGTCTGATGTCACAGTCAGAGGGGTCAAATTGTAGGTCATTTTCCCTGCAAATGGACACTGAAACACATTTGCTGCTACTTAACTTCAAACCCTCTTTCCCCACTTGTTATCTGACACATGAAAAGCTGGTCACAGTGGAGCACCTTGAGGCTAAGGGCAAAGCAGGGCAAACGCTGCTAAGTGAGTTTGTGAATGAAGCCCAAAGCCTTAACAGAATGACCAGTGTCACTCAAGCGACTGCTCTGTCTCTCTTGCAGCAGTTTTTTTGCACAATTTGACAAAAAGATGGGAGGCACAATCCGGAAATGGAAGGTGTAAACAAAGTCCCAGGAGGCGCACAGATATTGCCCCCTGCAAATTGTATTTGTCTGTCTTTATAGGGATGGCATACATCTGTGGCTCGGAATATTGTAACCATGGCGTCAATGTGGCATTTTAATTCTCTTTTCATGAGATATAGATAAAACAGCATTTAATATATCTCTTCAGGGTTATATGTCTGTCTTGTGATTCAAACTATTGTTAATATCACTTGTTATTGTCATACTCCTTTTTTATCTGAACATACTACCACCAGAGTCAATCTCTTTGTTTCTTAGAGCCTTCTCTGAACCTCATATTCCACTAGTTAGACCACTGGTGGTAGTATTACAGCAGCCTACACACTCAATAAATTCCCTTACTTCAACCCTTCCATACAACTTTACTAATCTCTCTTTTCTTCTCTTTTTGCCATTGCCTCATCTAACCACAACCACAGCCATCTGAAGGAGCCAATCCCCCCGGACTGCCAATGAAAGGTGACAGCCGAGCTAATGTTGAACCACTGGTTAATCAAGCTCACCACACTTCCATCAAAGGATGGTGTAGATGTGCACTAGGGTGGCCTAAAAAAAGACCAATTTCTTAAATTCAAATCGCATACCCCTTTATTTTATGCGAAAAGGTAAAATAAGCACTCTGTTAAAATTTTAGAAAGATCCTTCGAGTCTAAGTGGTCCCCCAAAGCCACTCGGTTTCAAGCCAAAATCTACAAATAATTCATTTCTGCGTAATCGCGGTTTTTAAAAAATATCTTGCTTATTATTTGACATACAATGATAATATTTATACCATTGATCTCAGGAGAAAAGCTTCAATTTGAGTACCAGGAAGCTATATCTATGATAACTTTGAAGCTGGCAGGATTTGAGAAAACTCAAAATTGCATGTTGTCAAGCAAAATCGCTGAAATTGTTAGTTTATATTGTCAAATTTAGCTGAATTTAAATTCCTACTAAGAATAAAGTACATAAGGAACAATTTCAATTTCCTGTTGAAAGTGAGAATATTGACAGGTTTTCATGGTGTTATAGCCTTGCTGCAGAGACACACAAATCTACACTGTATATATGGCAATTAAATATAAATTTTTTACACATTGCCATTTTCAGATGCCACCAAATTTCAATGAAGGTTGTCTATTTTATGATCCTGAAAGCCATTTCCACACTTAGGATCATACTTTTAAGTCTTAGAGCCATACTGATATTTAATCTTCACATCTTAAAATTTCACAACACCATTAAAAAACATTGGGTGCACAGTCGTTTGTGGCAGAAAATAATCGACTTGGCATTTGCTTTAAAGTTCTCTTTCTCACAAATCCAGCCAAACTATTAATAATTCTATGCACCCTAAGGATTATCGTCCAGATGCTGCATCTCTTCTTCAAATGTATACTCACCATCTTTGTAAATATTGGCCATTATGATCTTACTGGCAATTTGAGGAAAAAACATGTTGTGCGGTCCCTGCCGCTCCTAGTAAGCTTGGGGCAGTAATGCAGGATGTAAAGCCCTACACCAAACACTTGATAGACAATGCACCCTGATGATTATTTTCTGCCCCTCATTTTTCAAAACATCATATGCTTTCGTTGTATTATTCCCTTGTGCCATACTGGAAGCTCTGTAAGATTTTTCAAAAAAAATTCGAAAAAACTAAGATTGGCTTACAGCTTTGAAGTTTTTTGAGATATGCCTATTTTGGTCATTCATGGTCATTCATGGTTATGCATTATATTCTAAATTTTTAATATCATAGAATTATGCCTTATTTTAAAGTGATTCAATTATGCAAAATTTGAAAATTTAGATGAATTATTTCAGCGGTTTAGCTTGACAACATGAAATTTTGAGTTTTCTAAAATCCGGCAAGCTCAAATGTCATAATAAGTAGGGGAGAGCGGGGCATGATGGGCCCCGGGGCATGATGGGTTTGGGCTTTAACTCCAAAGTTTAACACTGGAGGAAGCTGATGTTTGTTGTTTAGAATACCTTTTGCTAACCTTTATTGAAGAAAAAATTGCATTGTTCAGATACCAATACTTTAGCAGATAGGCCTATTGCCCTTTCTAGGATTTTGAAGCGATGTCATCTTTTTTTCCTGATTTTCCAAGTGCGTTGTGATTATGTTTAAGGCCCATCATGCCCAGGCCCATCATGCCCCATTTGAACTTAGCATATGCATTTCTTGCAATATACTAGTTGAAGATTGGCGAGAATGGACAATAATGCCTATTTCAACACCTATTGGTATTATCTTATTTACTACATTAGGTATAGAATTAAGAACATAATTTGTGTGCCAAATCACCTTTTATGATGTTAAATTTACGTTTTTGGATTGTTACCTGCATTTTTTAGTTGAAAAAGTGATTATGATATGCTGAGTTGGTTCAATAACTACCATTTATCATGTAATGCAAGTTTTTTTATTAAGAATATTGGAATTATTTCAGTTTTACAACTATAATGTCGTCAGTATTCACCAACATTTGAAGCTGCCCATCATGCCCCAACAAGGTGCCCATCATGCCCCACCCTTGCGTGGCATGATGGGCACCTGTCGAAAAATTAAAAGTGCTTATAACTCAAACACTATTTCATTGAGCGAAACAAGATTTTCTATGCTTAAAGTAGAACCTAATGCAAAACCAGTCAGCAACAAATAGTAATTATTGTTGGCAGAGTAATGACATGGTGGACCTTCAAAGTTAAGGTGCCCATCATGCCCCGCTCTCCCCTATAGCTTCCTGGTACTCAAATTGAAGCTAATTTTCTCCTGAGATCAATGGTATAAATATTATCATTGTATGTCGAATAATAAGCGAGATAATTATAACCGCGATTAAGCAAAAGGACATTTTTCAAAAATATTGGACAGAAACTGAGTGGCTTTGGGGGACCACTTAGACTTGAAGGATCTTTCATAAATTTTAACAGCGTGTTTGTTTTACCATCTCACAGAAAATTAAGGGGTATGCGATACAAATTTCAGAAATTTTTTTTTTCGGCCACCCTAATGTGCACAGCTGGTGACTGGACTTTATGTCACACCTTATTTATGAGAAATATATGGCAAAGACGTTGAACATGCAAAGCATATAAAAGCACTAAGAGGCCAACATACGCTAAAGAGTGAAGCCACCACTGCATAAGATGCACTTAAAGCAGCTGGGCAAGGCATCCTCCACTCAATAGGTTACTAAATGATTTTGTGTTTTGTGGCATAATTTTGTGGTGGCAGCTTGATTCATCTGAACTCAATAGACCAAGCACATATTGAGCTATATATTTAGCATAATATTATATGAGTTATTACAATGTAATGTACTAGCATCATCATGAAAACATAGCTCTTCTCCCTCTGATTTGGAATGAAGTTACCAATACTTGTTGCTGTATATTAGGGTGTGGCTGGTGCCCATCAAATTTTGGAGGAGACACCTGTACCATTTTTTGGTATTGTGGTTTGATCTGAGAGACATTCCTGAGAAGTTTCAAGAAAATTGAAAAACGTTTAACTTGAGCACATTGCAGTTGAAGTTTTCTCGCGTTTTAGTAAAAACCAAAATTGCGGTCTCCCGTAACTTTGTTAATATTCATTACACAACAATAAAATATGTTCAGTTTGACAGGGCTCAATAAGACCTTCATTTTGAATACCAACTTCAATGGTATCAGATTATTTTAAGTAGTATATCAATTCATAATTTGACTGCAGTTTGGGTGATTACCTCTAGATTAAATGCAGTCTGCTATCATTAGTGATTTGTCACCCATTATGAAATCTTATGAAGCAATGACAATGTTAAGATATAGGCCTACTTTAGTTAAAAAAAGGTATTTGGCAATATTGACAAGGCTGCACAGTTATAAGGTATCATATTTGCTGTTGACCCCTACAGAAAATATGCTAAAACCACCTACGCTCTAGAAATAGTCGGTGTACAACAGAAAAAAAACACAAAACAAATATCACTTGTTGCTCTTATAAAACATTTCAGTTTCAGGCAAACTGCTTAATAGCCCTGTTACTGTTTAATAGCTCTATGTGAACTAGTTTCAGGCATAGCACCTGTTTAATAGCCCTATGTGAATTAGCCAAAGAAATTGTCAGTC
Organism: Platynereis dumerilii; assembly: GCA_026936325.1. Lineage (NCBI taxonomy): Eukaryota > Metazoa > Annelida > Polychaeta > Phyllodocida > Nereididae > Platynereis > Platynereis dumerilii. Next base: position 317,949 of record JAPTHN010000128.1, read on the forward strand.
CTGATCAATTATATAAAACAACAAGGACATTGATCAGCTGATAATTTTGCTTTTTACACAAACCTTTTTGAGTGCTGAAGCAACATTTTAAATCAAAGTTAACTGATGACAGTTGAGTTAAATTGATAAACAAAGTAGTACTTCTGTTAATATTATTGTGAATTAATTTTATATCTGAATAAAGACACAAATGTACTTAACTCCAGTCTTTATTATCTCTGATGTACATTGTCACTAATGCCATTTATCATCCTTTTGTCTGTCTTTCTACCTTTCGTATTATCTATCTATATGTTCATCCATCTATAGTTACCCAGCTATCAGAAATCTATCTATCTATCTATCTATCTATCTGTCTGTCTTTCTATCTATTTTATTTTTTTATCTTTTTATTTTGCCTTCAAAAGGGGGATAAAAAAATTACACATTATACACAATAAAATGATGTCTCGCAATAATTATAGGCCCGAGTTATCAACAATTTCAACAATTTGAAGTCAAAGCACTTATAAGGAAATATGTCATAGATTTTAAATCAATTTTCTAAATTAATTGAATAATATCATCTGATGTTTAAATAACTAAGGAAATCATAAATCAGATAAATTTATACATACAAATTGATAAGCTTGATATCAATTCTTCATGAGAAAACAGCTATCCCCTGATTATCCGTAACAAATTCAATTTGTTTAGTTATGGTAAATTGATGTGCGAATTCAATATGCCTGTCTGCATGATATTTAATATTGCACATTGTACACAGTAATATGGCTCAATTATAATGATAGTACTACTACTACAGACAATTTCTTTTAATGGAAGTTTCAAATAAGAATTTATTTGAAATAATATAATTTTAAGAAAATTATTTAGCAAGATTACATATCGTCAAGAGTAATTATGATAAGGAATAATTAAACAGTATAATCAGAAAGTACCTTTGAAATGGTTCCTCGCAATTTCTTCACACTTCCACTAAATAACCATAACTAAATTACACGGTTATGCTGAATTGGGGCTTGAATGAACTTTCTGATAAGGTAAATGGGGTTGAGTAATCTTTGCTAAATCGGCAATTATAAAGTAATACCCCTATTGATACCCAATTAAATGCTCACAAAATTGATTATAATTAAAAAACTTATTAAATTATTTATAAGAAATAAATAATGAATCCCACTGTTTTTCCTAGTATCTATGTGTTGAAGCCTAATCATGTTAGGAAGCTAAACATGTTGACTACATTGAAGGCATTAGTCCAAACATGTTTAGGAATTACACACAATACTGAACATGTGAAGCATCTAAACACATCAAATGTCATAAGCGTTGAGGAAATAAACATCAACCAAAACATGTTCAGTGCATTTACATGTGTTTACAACCTAAACACTGTTTTTACAGTGCATAATTCATTATTCAACTCAAATTTTTAAAACATATAGCTGGCTCTACATTTATGTGCATGCAGCCAAGAAAGTATCTAAAATCCACACAAACCGCTGATAAACTTTACATAAAAAACGAAGAAAATTACTCCATAGAGTGAAAGTTTCATTTTCATTTAATTTTCGATCAAGCACTGATCATCATCAGAATGAGAATAGCAGAAGAGGAGATTAATACATAGAGATTGAAATATAAAGATTACAACAGAGAAAAACAACATCAACATAGATTTAAACATAAAGATCAAGCAATGGAGAGAGAAACAAAATTAAACAGAATTATACAATGTTAGCATTTATCTAAATAACTGGAATTCTCTAGAAGCTTTAAGGCCATGATTTAGCTGAGGGTTATTTTGTCTTATGGCAAGGGCTTCTTTAAACAATAAAAGGGACCAGTGAGAGGCTTTGTCAATTAAAGTAATGTTATCAAAAATCATATTGTAAAGTGGAATGAAAGGTTGGTCAAGGAGTGTATGAGGTAAATTTATGATATCATGGAGGTGTTTAAAATTACAACATTGGGTGATATGATTAAAAATTTCACTATTTGGTTTAGCATGCTCCTTAATGCGAACAATGATATTCCTGTGAGTTTTACCTATGTACGTGGCAGAGCAGGAATATCATTGTTCGCATTAAGGAGCATGCTAAACCAAATAGTGAAATTTTTAATCATATCACCCAATGTTGTAATTTTAAACACCTCCATGATATCATAAATTTACCTCATACACTCCTTGACCAACCTTTCATTCCACTTTACAATATGATTTTTGATAACATTACTTTAATTGACAAAGCCTCTCACTGGTCCCTTTTATTGTTTAAAGAAGCCCTTGCCATAAGACAAAATAACCCTCAGCTAAATCATGGCCTTAAAGCTTCTAGAGAATTCCAGTTATTTAGATAAATGCTAACATTGTATAATTCTGTTTAATTTTGTTTCTCTCTCCATTGCTTGATCTTTATGTTTAAATCTATGTTGATGTTGTTTTTCTCTGTTGTAATCTTTATATTTCAATCTCTATGTATTAATCTCCTCTTCTGCTATTCTCATTCTGATGATGATCAGTGCTTGATCGAAAATTAAATGAAAATGAAACTTTCACTCTATGGAGTAATTTTCTTCGTTTTTTATGTAAAGTATCTAACAGTGTGCTAAATTATAATAAGTTTGGATGGATGAATGCTTGGGCCTGACTGATGCGTTATGATATACATGCACCTGGAAGGCTAGTCGAGACATGATGATGCACTTGAAAATGCAGGCAAAGGATTTTCAAAGCTGCTCCCCTACATAGGCCTACAAGATCCAGGTGATCTGGCCAGAGCTTGAGCTGAAGACCAGAGCTGTTTATGAAGCTGATAGTGATGCCAAATGATTTGGAAGTGATTCCCTGGGCCTTATAATGAGGTACATGTTGTATCAATCTCAGTTCTTGTGAATCGTTTGATGCCTATTATGTATATGGACTATGGTCTCACCAACCTCATGCCAACCTAATGATTAACCTTTTTTTTCTTCAAAATAATAAGTTTCATTTAGATTTATGCATAATTGTGTGTCTATATATTGGGGTGTAGGGCTCATTTCAGAAACTTGGGGAGCTTACTGTGAAATTGTAGGGGAGAGTGGGGACCGATGGGCCGCTTGACAAATTATTGACCATGGAGGCAAATCTGCTTCAGATAAAGGATTCATACTGTGCACCCTATTAGCTGATGTAATTCTCTTTAAAATGATATAAGATTCACACAGATCAACTAGGAAGAAAGATTAGAAAACACATTTTCTGTCTAGAAAGATGGTGGCCCATCGGTCCCCAACCATGGGGACCGATGGGCCATCCCATGGGGTCCGATGGACCATATTAATAACTTGCCGAAGGGTGGATAAAGAATTCAAAATTTGTTTCCAATATGTTTTTGTTGATCCATCTGAGTTTATAGGACAATAAGAGATCGAAAGAATATAGATATGCCCATTTTTTACACTTTCAAAAAAAGCTTAATTTTCACAAATGTCATGAGTTACTTTTTTGTAGTTATAGTCAATCTATTGAGATGATATTTTAGCAGTACATGAACAGATGCATTAAAAACTATATTGGAGAATTTCAAAACGATTGGTTCATTGGTCACTAAGAAACAAAATTATTTGATATTTGGTCGTTACAGAAGTTTGGCTACCACCGTGATCATCAAAATCATGTCTAATACCTCAAATTTGTTGATGAATATTACAAAAATAATATTTCAATTTTTTCTCCATCAATGAATCATTTCTGTCAATCATTTCAATTTTTAGGGGAAAAGTAAAATTTTCCAATGATACTGTACTAGTATGCCACCTGCAGGAGAAATCTTGAATCAAAACAATAAAATTCATCAATAACCCTCCATTAGCTTATATTTCGGTGAAAATTTAACTTACACTCAATATTACATCAATGTCTAATGGGGTCCTTATGTTTATTATATCCCAAATACTACCTAGATTGAAAATTTGTGATTATGGATATTTTAAATTTCCACCATTTTGTGTTTGAAGCCATTACTAAGGCAAATCTATCACTGTAAATTCGAGGGCATTCATTTAAGTCAAAACTTGTCATTTAAAGATGCAAGCTGAAGTTCTATTGTGCTTTTTCCCATAAAAGACTTTAATATCCAGCCCCATGCCAATACGCCACCTATAGAACATCTCAAGAAATAGTGGCCCATCGGTCCCCATGTTGGGTGGCCCATCGGTCCCCAAAAGCTTTCTGAACAGTTAAACCCTCTTTTTTGGTGAAATATGATTCTTGTTGCTAAAATTCAATGTGTAAATTGTCACCAATATATAGGACAAATCATCATAGAAAATATATTGCGTTGAGTCTGCACACTTTTGAGATATTAAACTTTTTCTGAATCAGAAAAAAAAATTTTAGATGTTGAAAATTTCATTTTGCCTCCTACACGCTTGTGCTATCACTTATTGATCAGTGGTCGATATGGTATTCATAGATGTGATAAGCAATACTAAAAATGCTAATTAGATGTTATGAAACGTTTTTGATGTGGAGTTAAGAGGATGGCCCATCGGTCCCCATGGCCCGTCGGTCCCCATGTTCCTCTACAAAGACTAACTTTTAACATTAGTGGACATTAGTGCATCAAACTCAAGAACTCCCAATATCGTCAAAATTTCTTCAAAATGTCAATGTGTTGTCCTTGGGACTTTCTGCCATGCTATATCACCCAGATTACCAAGAAAACTTTGTCTTTATTTTATCTGCAATTTATCTCCTGAACAGGCATGGATTATAACTTTTTTATACCGCTTATATTGTCCTAGACCATTGAAGTTGGTATTCAAATTGAAGCTCCAATTGAGGGCTGTACAACCATATAGGCTATATGACTGTAGGATTGATATTGACAAAGTTATACCATCCCGCGGTTAGCCCTTTTAAAGATAAATCAAAATTTTTAAACTGAATTGTGCTCAAGTCAAGCATGTTCCGATTTTCATGAAACTTTCAAGAAATGTTAATTTGACCAAGATCCAGTACCCGAAAATGGTACAGTGGAATATGACAACTATTGGGCACCAGTCACACCCTACTGTATATATATTAATATTGCCTGAATTGGTCTGATGTAACCTCTGTCAGATGCTCTGACATAATTCTATGGTCCATTGTATATGTTTCTCCAATGTCGCTTGGCTGTCAGCTTTCGTTGGCAGTGGAAGCCAAAATGGCTCCTTCAGAAGGCAGTGCTGTTTGACGGAGGAAGAGTAAAGAGTCTCATGTTTTGGGGATGAAGGTGCAGAAAAAACAAAGACTTAAGGTGGCTCGCTACTCATGTGAAATGGTAGTTAGCGCACATTCACACGCAGCCAGGCAGGCCCTATCTATTGTAACGTCACCATTGCACTGCTTCAGGCTTTTTTTTTTACTTTTGAGAATTTCGTGCGTCGGCCGCTTCGTTTGCGATTTGTGCCACTTCTATTGGGATAGAGACTTCTCGTTTGGAGCATTAGATGCGCTATGAAGAGAACTACATACAACCGGAGTTTCAGCTTGATACTCATAACAGAATTTTTTTACAGGTGATTTTCGGAAAGCAGGTCTAATTTCTCGAAAATGACTTTGTGATATAAATAAATTTGTATATCAATTTAAAGTGTGGTAGGAAGGCTTGTCTGTATCATCATATTGTTCCCCACTATTTTTGGAAGTAAATGACAAAGAAATACAAAATCCTATTGCGTCAATTTTTTTTAGCACCATGTTTTATAAAAAAAAAATTAAATTTTCAAAATCGAAACTTTTATTCCGAGCCCCTTGGAAATCCCTTTAAATTAAATATTTCTTTCTGAAACTTATTTCTTTTCAGTACAGCTGTATTATCAAGAATGAATCAGAATGATCACGAAATAATTGCAAACACTACTGATGAAAAATAAATAACTAACACCGCCTGGTTCAAAATACCTCTATGAGTAAAATAACCTTATTTTAACACCATTTGAAAAAAATTCAACGCAACAGCACTTTCATACCTTTGCAAACTTTTTTGTGCCACCTACAGACATTTGTGACTTCACAGGCTGAGTGAAAGCTCATAATGGATTCACTCACTTTCCACCAAGGGATAAAAGCTCAGGAAGGACTCCTATCCAGCACATTCTGAGAGCCAGAATCAAACACAGACCTACACCTTTGAGACTGTTAGTATTGTGTTGGTCAAGCTAGGAAATCCTGGAACCTGCAGCACACTCAATATTCTACTTTAGACCCTGCTGCAGAGACGTGATTTCTCGGTTTACTAGAAAAGGAATATCCAGCTATTGCTTAATCATCAATATTCAAATGTCACGAAATAAGCTGGTGAATGTGTTGTTATTCTTTATTAAGTTCATTGATGTTTTTTTTTTGTCAGATCAGGCTAGTCTGTAAACCAATCGATCTGTGTATGAACAGACATGCAGTTCAACTTTCAGCCAAATCCATTGATGTTTGCCTACTGGGAGTATGTGTATATAATATTAGATCAAAGGTGCAATCTGAACGGTGTTTTTCAATTTTGTCCTAAGAAGTCCCAAAGGACAACCTGACACTCTCAGATAAAAAGAGACAAAACAAAAAAAGGCATATCATGTTTAGCAAATTTTTAAGAGTACTATCAACGGATGAGATGTTGAATAAATTGCATGCCAAAGTATCAACATATCGATTTAACAGACGACATTGTGGTTATTAGTCAATGGTCAAACTTCCATAATAATATTAATAATATGGATTTATATAGCTCTAATTTCAGTAAACTGCTCATCAGCGTCCATCTCGTCTCTTATTTTGGGATCCGCACTCAACACTAGCCATATAAATACGAATCTCTGAAACTTATTTTTCCTGTACTATATTGGTTATCAGATGTAAAATATCATGCTATCCATATAATTGACTATACCACTCAATATATTGGCCTCATAGATAAACTAAAAAACAACCACAGAATCATGCCATGCTATCAAAAGTAGGTTGACACATAAGCTTAGTGGTGACTCTTCAACTCCAACAGCAGCAACGTGTAGATTATACAATAACCCCTTAGTCTCACAGATGACACTTTCCCTTAAACAGATTAAATCTGAAGGATCTATCAGTACAGCCGGTCCCAACCCACTTAGCCCACATTTATGGACCCAAATGATGCCTGACCCCATATTGATCCCGGGCAGGGTACAAAGAGGGAAAAGGTCTTTGGAAGTGATCGACAAAAAGGGCAATTATACTCTGATCAGACTATTGTTCGGAAAAAGGTTTAGTGACCAATAGTTTTTATTCCTGCACCTTAGTCGCTTACTAATACAGTCAAGTGCATGAGTGCTAAATCTATTATTGAGTTCGCAAATGTACTTTCTATAGATTATTGCAAGAAACTGTATTTGCGAGAAATGGTTTCCGGAAACTTCCGGTCTTGGAGACTCTGGTAGACATATAGTGTGGGAGAATTCTAATCTGGCCCTGGATCTGCTCTTGTGTGCCTAAACTGTAGTCCAGATTGTATGGGGTACTTCAATTTAAGATGTATTGCTGCTGTACAGCAGTACAATGTCTACTCACTATACTACCACTGAGTTATTGCTTGGATACAGAAGTAAATCGATCTGTCCAATTGCAGGTATATTGTCAGGCACAGAAATAGACGGTATGGTGCTTCAATTCAAACATGCCTAATACTTTATTCAGGTTTTTCATGACTGATCTGTGATCATTTCTTTATTGTTACTTTGACTCAAGACTACCTATCAAAATAAACTAATAAAAACAAGGGCATTTTCACAATTAAATTAATGCAGAGGAAATCAGTATGTTCCTGCAGTTCTGGGCATGAGTCTGGTCACTAAGTAATGTTATTGATGCAATTGTTTAAAAATAACTTGACTTGTGGTAAACAAGATGTAGAATAAATTAAAACTACACCCTATTAAACCTTGCTTATGTTGTGCAAATAGAGTTTCCTCTCTTTCAGAATATTTAAAACATTAATGATGAAAGCATGTTCAAAATGTGTTTTGGCAAAAGACTTGATAAAATCCTCTTTGCGGTGCTCCCTGGGTTCAACTTCATATGATATCATACACCCATAGGGATTTCGTATACTCAGAATGAAGCAAAACCAGTGATTAAAAACATGATCAAGTCCCTGGTTGCTTTGATTCAGTCTCGGACTTTATGGAAGGAAGAAGAAAAATCAAGCTGAGCTAATTAACCAGGCCCTTGGAGAAATTAAATTCACCGAAGATGCGTGCAGCTGTCTATATTAGTCGGGTGCCACAGAGGGGTGCCCTTGCACCCGTGTGAATATTTAACGGGACCAGGTTTTTCGGCACCCTAATAATGTCCTTTTAACAAAAAACCAATGTTAACATGACTTTCATTGTCCCATGGGGTTTTTATGGCGGCAACTTTGAATTGAAGTTGACGACGAGAAACGTGTCTTAGAAATTACAATTTTAAATATCTCAGGAACTGTTCAAGCTACATTTACAAGTGGTACATCTATTTGTATGTTTGTGGACATGCAGAATCTGAAAATGACATTAATTTCTTTCTAAATAGTAAATATGACCTCATAATGGCCAAACTACAAAAAATCACATTTATTACGTATTTCACATTTTTTCAGTTTATTCCACATCAGCAAGTTAACCAGTATCTCTGTGTGATGATCTTATTTGAAAAGCACTGAATGTAAGCTTTCAAATGAGGTATAACATGTCTGTAAGAGATGATTATTTGATGAGCTGTGCTATTTTAAAGATTTAGAATTTTGATCTGTGACCTTTCAACAGCACGGATGCGGTAGAACCATATATACAGTCATGTTGCAAGAGGGGGTTCCATGGCATGCACCCTCTGGAATAGTTAATGCCAGCCAGATTTTTTAATGTCAAATATTGTCAGGAAACATATTTTAGATGTTCACATTGTCAGTATTGTTCCATGGGGTTTTTGTAGAGGCCATTTTGGATTAACCTCTAAAATGTGTAAAGTATACTTATAGCATTATTGTCACTTGAAGTGACTCACTTTCTGTGTTAATTTTAAAGCAGCCATTACTCTATCATACTTTATGCAAGTGATTAAAATGATTCACAGAATTAAACTTTAAAAGCCAGAGTTATTCTTTCTTATGGTGTAAATAGTATGCTTTTAAGATGCTTGTGCAGTCATAGGCTTACGGGACAGGCGTTTCATGGGGGGGGGGCTGTCACTATTTTGCCCTGAAATTTTAACATGGCACGGATGTGACCAGGGCAGTGGATCTGCCCTGATTGGTCAGGATTTGCCCTGATATATGCCATTTGCCCTGATGCCAGGGGGGGCTGCAGCCCCCCCTGACCCCCTGCGAAATACGCCTATGCAAATTGTGCTGGATGTCATAAAAATATTGAAAACTCTTACTTCGTAGGGTAGTAATTTCCTTGACAAGCATACAATTATCTCATAACTAATTTAAATTCTTTTTTTTTTACTGCAAAAAACATCTCAAACCAAAAGCTGGATAGCCCTTGATGTCAACTTTCATTTAGCACTTTAATTTTCTTGTTACTGGAACTGTCAACCCAGTCAAAGCTGAATAAATGTTGCTATTAGTGTCAAAAAACTCCTCGGAAACGCAGGATCCTCCCATTTATTTTCAATTCCAACTATCTTAATCTCTAGATGACTCTTTCATAACCTACCAAAATGGATTTCCATTGATGCCAGCTTTCATTTGGCATCTTGGTTTCCTTGTTACGACAATTTCCTACCTTCCAAAAGCAAAATAAATGTTGCTGTCTGTGTCAAAAATCTCCTCGGAAGCACAAAATCCTCCCGCGTATTTTCATATCCATGTTAAGGAGTCCTCATGCTTTCCTGCTCATCTCTAAGGTGATGCACGCAGGATTTATGATTTTTTGTGCCAATGGAATCATGCTTATTATATAACTTAGAATCTGTATCACCTGCAGCTGAATCATGCATCACAAACGCATCAGAATGTGCCTGTATTCTACAAATTTTCAATAAATACTTATGTTTATCAATTTAACAAATAACTGCAATATCTACATGTCTATATATAATTATGCTATATATCTATTTATTATAATGTAACTGTTCACCCACCATTAAATGACTTCATCATTAATTAAAGGGTAAACCCAAGTCTTGTCCTTGTTAGTTTTATCTATTTTCAACTTCACTGTGCGGTTTAACCTTCCTTTCATATAAATTTTCATGTTTGAGATTCTCACCATTGTCAAATGAATTATAAATGAAATATAGCTCAAACATTTTAAAAATGACAGCACTGCATTAACAGCCAGCAAACAATTGCATCATCAATCTTAAAATGTCATGATATATCAGCCTTTGTTTGAAATATCACGTCGGAACCAAAAAAAAAAGTTTAAAAACAAGTTTCAGGAACCCGTTGAACAACAAGCCTCCATATTCTATTTTCTTTGTTGGCAGTGTTGGCAGATATACATTTTGAATCTGAGGTTTCTCAGCATGCTCTATACATGCATCTCATCATTTATATTATTCCTTTTTCAACAGCCTTGATAAGCCATGATGATATTTTGCAACTACATTGGTCCCTGTGTTAAAAGACCGCCCCTTCTGCGGTCATGAAGCGGTCTCTCGTAGGGTTGCGGCTTCTCGACAGCGTGAAAAATTCACTAAAATACTACATGGTGCAGGAGAAAGGCGGTCAAATAAGACTAGGCGGTCTTGCAACAGGGCGTCTTCAAATGTAGGTACCACTGTACATTCAAAAGCAAATCATGCTCGCAGTTGCTGATAAGATGATCAATCACGATTCAATTAATTTTAGATGTATCCTTTAACTTCACTGCAAATGACCCTGTTGCATAAATTTTTGTAGGGCGAAGTAAGCCAATTTTTAAGACTTCATGATGACATTCTCAGTTTTTCTAACCGTCCATTGCGTGTTCGATTCTCAAATCAATTTCACCTTCTTTCTAGAATCTCCATTATATTTTATTATTTCAAATAATTAGGTCTATATGTAAAAACTCTGACATGTTGCAGATGGACAGAACAAAATGTTAATACCGACCATCAACAGCGAAACCTCAAATAATTTTAATATCTATATCACCATTAGGAATTTTCTACGAATTCCAAAATAATTCATTCAATAAGCTTATGAGAGTGTTTCAGAACTAAGTTGTCAGTCAAAAAAATTGTCCTGATTCTTAATAATTCTCGCTTGTTTCCATGATAAGCAGTCGTTTGACGAACAAAAGCGCTTCCATGGATTCAATCAAGTTACGCTGTTTCAGCAATTAGACAACAGTTTCAAAATCAATGGCAGTTGTAAAAGAAACATTATATTGTGACGAAAAATGAAGATATAATAATTTAATGTCTATCTTAAAGGGATTTCTGAAAATACATGTACATCAAGTTTGACATAATCTAATTGGGCACAGTTGGATGGATGCAGGACTCTACACACAAACATACGTTAGTTTTACCTTCTGTACTCATGCACATAGTTTGGTCATTAGGATAATTAGTTTTACTGATACCTGCTGTCCAACAACTGGTGCCAGATACCTATCCAACATGCAGGACGCACTGATACTATGTTATCACTGAACTTATAACTGCTGCTATCATTCCAAGCAACACCTTTTTTTCTACAAATTATTTTCCAATCTTTACCTTCTTGCAGTGTAATGTATATTGTTCTGCCCACCGGTAAATTTATCAATCTATCCATCTACCTGACTTGCTATATCGCTTCAATTATTTATTGTATCTGCCACCTGCCTTGCTATGCATGTGCTACACTCTCTATCATGTCTATTTGTCTGTCTACAATTCTACATTCCTGCACATAAAAAAGCTCATCATATGTGCTTCAGATGACTAATTAAGTCTAATGCTTGACAGACTTCAATCAATGGTGGGTTTGGGTACAGTCCATGTCCCAGTCCATGCCTCAGCATAGAAAATTGGGACACTACACTTCTCATTATCATCAATGCAGAGGCTTTCTGCCTTAATTAATTGGGTAGTTGAAAAATTGGAAATGGAAGAAGTACCAAAATAGAGGAACTGTGCCATCAGGCAAGTTTTGGCAGAACATGTTTCCTGTTGGAACCCTCAGAATTAGCATCGAAGTACAAGGCAGGCATGCTAGCCACTGTACCAAGGAGTTCATTTACATGAACCATCTCATCAGGGATAATTATTATGATGATTGTCATAGGAATACACAGGTGAAAATTATGACAAGAAGTATATAAACTATGTCAAGATTAAAATTCCTTGGGACAGAAGAACTCAGTTTAGTAAACTAAGTCTAAATAAATAACCTTGTCAACTCAAAACTTAGTGTGCTCGAACACTATATGTACATAGTGCATCATCAATAATTATTGTTGCTTAAGGTGGCTCGCTACTCATGCAAAGTGGTAGTAAGCGCACATTCACGCGCAGCCAGGCAGGCCCTATCCATCGTAACGTCACCACTGTACTGACACTGCTTCAACATCTTTTTTCAATTCTAATAATTCCATGCGTCCGCCTCTTCGTTTGCAATTTGCGCCACTTCTATTGGGGTTAGAGACTTCTCGTTAGAGCATTAGATGCGCTATGAAGAGGACTACACACAACCGGAGTTTCAGCTTGATACTCAGAATAGAAAATTTTTACAGGCAATTTTCGGCAAACAGGTCTAATTTCTCAAAAATGACTCTGTAGCACAAATAAATGTTTATATCAATTTCCAGGCCCATAGGGTCGTATGTCTGTATCATTACATTGTTCCTTACTTCATTTGGAAGCAAATAACAAAGAAATAAAAAATCCTATCTCGTCATTTTTTTTTAGCGCTATGGTTCATAAAAATTTTTTTTTTTTTCAAAATCATAACTTTTGATCCGAACCCCCAGAAAAGTTCTTTAAACTAAATATATCTTTCTGGAATTTTACTCAGCTTTTCCATTAAACTGTCCTCTTTAATTGCATGCTTCATTCAATGAAATAGGATGAATGGCCACTGAATGGCAGGGAAACTTCACAGTAAAAAAATGAAGAAAAAAATTGAGTTTTTCAGGTTTGCGTGGACTGACTTTCTTTTGCATAACCTCAAATATTTTGGAAGAAAGGCTGGTAGCGACCATTTTCGTTTATATATCCTTGCTATAAACTATATTTTGGAATATTTTAAAGTATTTTTAAGAATTCCTATCTTGGAAAGTTCACGAGTATCGAGGCACCTTAACATTAATCAGATATATCAACACCTTTCATGGAGACCAACAGAAAAATTAAATTATCTGTTCTTAATTATCTACCACACATTATTGTGTATTGAGTCAGTATTATTGTCTAAATATTCAATCAACACTTGTTATTATTTGAAATGATTTGGTTCAGCATCAAGCAAAGTTCAATCAAAAACAAAATCTATACTGGTTGATACATTTTGTATAACTCAATTGCCATATATATTTTTATCCCAATATGACACATACACCCATGGTAGTGAGCGCACATACACGTGCGTGTACATGTAATTGCGCATAAGTACTCGTGTATGTGCATTCACGTTCACTGTGAACATGTCATCCAGCACATGCGTGGACCTGCATTGACGCCCACGCATGTATGTGCGATCGTGGCCATGCCATCCAGCACAAGCTTGGACATGCCATCCAGCGCAGGCTTGGATATGCCATCCAGCGTAAGTTTGGACATGCCATCCAGCGCAGTTTTTTTATCAGAACACAGGAGCCCCTCCAGCAGAGGCGTAGCCATGGGAGGTGGAGGAGGGGTCTTGGAAGGGTATCATAAAGCAGACTTCTCAGACTTCCCTCCCCCCAACCAGAAATGAGTAAAAATCTGGATGAGACCCTGATCCCCCTACCAGATACGAGACAAGCAGCCCTTGTAATCCATGGTTCTATTTTTTGCCTGTACTTTATGAATTTCCTTGTAACCTTAAGAATAAAAATTTGAAACACAGAGAGAAATGATTCAATAAATTATCGTAGGCAAGGTTGGCATCATCGCATTGCAGGATTGAAGACCAGTCATAATGGATCAAAGGTATTTGGAAAAAAAATATTTTTAGAGACTCCAATGTTATAAGTATTGCGGCCCCCCCTTTCAAAAAATACTGGATCCGCCCCTGCAAATACCCATATGCGCTGGAAAGCATGTCCACTTGTGCGCTGGAAAGCATGTCCACTCATGCGCTGGAAAGCATGTCCACTCATGCGCTGGAAAGCATGTACAAGATTCCAAAACCTTCGCACGTGCGTATTGTGGCACATCCACGCGCGTGTATGTGTCAAATCTTGCACACCCACGAGTCCTAAAAGCGTGTATGTGCGCTCTAGAGCATGCATGGATATGTCATATTTAGATAAAAATATACCTCAAATTGCACAGCCTTAAGAAAATACAGAGGTTCAAGTAGCATGCCACTTTAAATTCCTTTGCATCTGACTAAGTGAGGGTGTTTTGGATTGCTTCTCATTCATGGGCCACAAGAGATAAAATGATTCACTGAGTAAAATAGCATATCTAATAAAACTGCTGCGAACATACTCAAAGTTGATATAATTACTTCCGAGCTTGATTTTAAGCATGATGCATTAAAATAAACAAATGCCAAATAGATATTTTTAAGCATTTATTACTGTCAAGAGGATATGGAGTTACCATATCAATAATTACTGTCTGGAGGATAATTAGTCACAATTAGAACAAACTAATAATGCATGAAGTGTTATCGAATTTCAAATAGCTAAAAATTGATTAGTTGAGAGCCAGTCTGGAAAATAATCTTTTTCCTTAAAATCATTAAGGCGAAAGGAAAAAATCAGATTGTTTAGGTTGTGAATAGATTTGATTTTTTAGGCACTTTTATCAGTCATAAATACAAGGTCATAACATTTTAGATGTCACGGGTTATTGTCAAAAGTTGTTTGCGCATTTTAATTTGTCATTTAAATCTTAAAGACTTTGACAATTCAATACCTTATTTCATCTTATAAATAGTTTCAATAAATTGTTTACTACCATGGCTTTGTCTATGTTTACTTAACAATGTCACAGGAAGGTTGGCCGAAGGGAGGTTTCTTGTTGTAAGTACCTCAATAGTTGGGTCATTCTCCCGAAAGCATGAACCATAGTCTCAGTGTACATTAACTCCTCAATGTGACTGATGGGGAGTGCACTTGCCGAAGAGACCTTGACAATTTTACTTCAAGGCATTTATCTTCAACACCTGCCTGTTTCTCACTTCTGAGAAAGTCTTGGAACTTTCAAAGTACTTTAAAATCTCACAAGTGTGTAAATCTAGTGCCACTCCAATGAATGAACTGGAATATCGTCAGCTTGAGCATGTGATAATCATTAACCTCTTTCAAGAAAAGTTCGCAAAGCTCGGATAATATCTATAGACACTGACGAAATCATGAAAAGTCCAATGTCTGATCACAACAACATCCAGCAAGGCAATGAATGCACATGGAATATTAAAGAGATCTTATGAAAGCTTGGCAAAAGTCACTAACCTCTTACTGGAACGTAGACATTCAAGTTGAGACATTCTTCTGCTTGTCTTTCCAAAAATGGTAACAGCCTTTTGAAATGGTCCACCCTCCCCATTGGTAATTTCGAAGTTAGCTCCTGTTCCGTTGGTATCCGTTGAGGACACACTGGTCTGAATTTCATAGCCACCCTGATCCCATCCCAAGTTTCCATGGGAGAGGTTGGGGGCATGAATCTCAACTCCCCTCCAAGTATTGAAGCATACTGTAATCCCAAGTACCCTTCCACGTCAGGCAGGTTTTTGCTTAAAAGGGTGAATAACACACCCCTCAACTTTCCATATTGGGTATTGACAACTCTCTCAGACATCCGTTTTGCCACAACTTTACCCTCCACTTGGAATTGAGATAATCCAACAAGGGTTATATCACACACCCCTATAACCATCCAGCACAGCACAGCCTTAGCCATAGTAAAAAGGTATTCCACTTTTCAACTTCAATTTGATATTTCACTTCAGCTTTTCCAATCGCACAATTGCTATCCTTCCATCATCAGTAAAAGATTCCTGCGTCAACATTGATGACCCAAAACTTCAGCATAACATGTCATCTATCCAGAGAATAGTGCATGATCAATGGTTGTTTCTATATTAAGGAAAGCGACTTTTTGTGATGATATAGCTTATACAATCCCTAAGATAACTCCATGGTTTTTTTTAATGCATTGACAGTACATTAAATCCAAACGAGAATAAAATAGAAATTGTAAAAATATTTTCGGATTCTATATATCATTAATGATTATAATATATTAAATCACGATAAATAACAGATATATCAGGTATTCCTAATCCGACATTACGTTACAATGTCATGCAGAATATAGATGTACACTGTAGCATATCAATCCATTCTGCATGTTTGTAACAACGGAAAACAAACCACAAACTTCACGTGCTGCTCCAAAAAGCTGCTGCTGGTTCCAAACACACAGCAGTTCCGTACTGGTTTAGCCACCAGCACAGACTAGCTTTCTGAAAGCAAGTCTGTTGGTCCTTCTGCTGGAGCTGCTGATGCCAGCCAACAGCTGATGAAGCAATTGGCAGCCAACAAATAGATGTATATTGTACAGTGGCTTTAATACATCAATGAGAATAATGATGAAACAATAACTGACATCTGTACCATCCTCAAACATATATAGTAAGATTTCTTTATTGATCACTGAGATGATAATAATTATTTTGATTATTTATTAGTTACTACCCAGGCAAGAGACAAGAAATTATCAGGATAAAGGATTCCTAAACACTTTCAAGGCACTGCTAGATGAATTGGATACGTGTAAAAAAAAAACATCTCCATGGCAACTGATGGATTGTTTTTGGTAGCTGTGTCAAATTTACTCCTTCTAAATCAACACCAGTACCAAATTAC
This sequence comes from Platynereis dumerilii, assembly GCA_026936325.1. Lineage (NCBI taxonomy): Eukaryota > Metazoa > Annelida > Polychaeta > Phyllodocida > Nereididae > Platynereis > Platynereis dumerilii. Next base: position 334,929 of record JAPTHN010000128.1, read on the forward strand.
ATCCACCAATGACAGAAACAAGAATATCACAAATATAGGCCTACCAGCAATACCATAAACTGCATAACACACACATATATCAGAAAAGGAACACAGTTGGTCAGTGCTTTGCTATTACTATATTTAGCCCAGCTGATGAAATGATGCAGGGCTGCAATGGCAAGCATGATGAGACTTGGAGATGCCCTCTAACTGCTTTTGGTTAGGTGGACTTTGATCAGGAGAAAAAATACTTTGTAGCAAAGTTATCTCCGATAGTGAAGATGTGAGTTTGAATGTCAAAAGCCTTGATGCCTGACATTCACAGAACTTCAAAGCAAACTAAAAGTTTAAGTTCGACGCTTCAGACATTTTATGCCAATTGGCAACCTGTTGCAGCTTGTGGTGTGTCCAATGTGAATACTCGGCGGTTGTGTTCATGATGCAGTTGGAGTTTACCAAGAATATGGTATAGTTAATTGAGTTGTCCCTGATTTTTGGTGTGCCTGGTTGACAAATGTGCATGATTAAGGCTATTGAAAATGTCAAGATGAGTGGTCTGGGATATCAAAAACTTATTTAAATTTGTTGACTGGTTTAAAAAAAGCGTGACGCAGGATAGTGTTGGATCATGTAGCAAACATCAGAAACCTTACAACAATGTCAAATGGTCACGGAAGACATAATTTGTTGTCGCAGAAGATTATGTCACAGCATGAAATATTTGAGAAGTAAAGTAAAAAAGTCTTAGGTTTAACACAGTATAGGGACTCAACATTATGCCTTGTTGCTTTACTTTGAATTACATTGTCTAGCTCTAAAATTGTGGAATGTGATATGGTGGTGCGAGAAATTGATAAGTCATTGTGCGCCACCACTGGCACTAATTTCTCCATGTGTATGGAAACACTGGTCAACAGAAAAAAAATTTCCGTCTGCTAACTGAGGAAAAATACCTCTATAAAACTATTACGAGCATGCTGATTCCAAATCTGAAATCAGAATTTCTCCAGAACGTCTAGATTTTGATTTATGGCCATGTCAATATTTGGCAAATAATCAGGCGTGAGAGCAATACGCGCGTAAAAGAAATGCACTCTGCACTGTCGAACCCTGGAAAGTAAGCATATCTTAGTATTAACATAAGTTGTTTTAAGATGCTGAAACAATATATAGCCAAAATATTTCAATAAGAAAGGTCCAGATACAAAAATTTGAGGGTAACAGGCTCCAGAAATGGGCGATTTTTTGCAAATTGTTATTGTTCGATATATTCCCATTAGGAGATATGAAAATGGCTAATGTACAACTCCTATGGATAAATCACAGTTTTGTGAGAAAAACGTGTCTAAGTAATTTCTTATGATGATTGGTTTTTTATGAAGAATATGAAAAAAAAAGATGGAAAATGAGATGCAATAAATTTGAAATTATAATGTTTTGGTTGGAAGGGTCAGGTAATGCAGATGTAATTGCAAATATCACACTCTAATGCAACTGCACTGCTCACAGAGCTAGCCTCAGCCACTGTCTAGACCAGTGCCTAAGATTTGACATGGTTTTAACTGTTTTGCTCAAACCAACAATTTCTGTCAAGAAGAAATCAAATCGCTGAGAATTAAATCGTCAAATTTGCAAGAATTTATGTGGTTCGCATAGGCCATTTTTTAATGAGGATCAAGCAGTCCATTCAGAGTCTGAGCTACTGGAAGTGGTGTGTGATTTGCATAACTTTGGGCATATACATTCTCCTGAGCATTTAAAAATGGACATTCAAAATCAGATTGGGAAAAAGCATGAATTTTACGAATATATTTTTCATCAAATTTGTCAAAATAAAATTATAAAGACTTTTTTTGGGCAAAGTAGGCCCTTAGCAGCTCACAAATTTAGTTTTAATTACTGGCTGTAGCACCTCATACAAAATTTTCATATCTTGAAATAGTTATAAACCAACCAGAGGTTACTTGGTAAAAATCGCCTATTTCTGGCACCTCTTACCCTCAAATATTTGTAGTTGGAGAAGTCTAAGTAAACAATTAGGTCATATTTTGATTCAGGATATTAAACTCATCTCAAAAAATGCTAAAATAATTTCTAAACCTAAATTTTAATAGCTCAGAACACATTTCTTTTACATGCAAATTGCTCTCACGCCTGCTTGTTTGCCAAATATTGACATGGCCATAACTCAAAATCTAGACGTTCTGGAGCAATTCTGATTTCAGATTTGGAATCAGCACGCTTGAATTAGGTTTATAGAGGTATTTTCCTGAGGTAGCAAAATCATCGTTGACCAGTGTAATCACAGGGGATGATTTCATCAAGGTGTGGTCATGATATTGCCAGAAAATTTTGTCTAGATACTACAAAAATAGAAAAATGTTGTTTCAGGGACATGCATATCATATAAATGGGATTTGGGCAATGACTACCCTGGTGGTTGAGGGACAGCCATATATTATATCATTATACATTAAGGAGCTTCTACAATATTTTTTGTTCAAGAAAGAGACAAAAACTTCAAAGGGCATCAATTTCAAGGATATTAAGGGTCCTTTAAGGTCAATTTTTCAAATAGGGCAAAACTATTTTTCAATCCGTAGACGCATTACTGTGTAGAATTTCATGAAGATTGTGTACATTTCAACTACAGTGTTAATTGCTAAAGTTACATTTGCACAAGTGTGAACTTTTTTTTTGGGGGGGGGGGGGGTTGGGTCACCCTGTAGGCCTACATGGAAACAGCTGAGTACAACAAGGTGATCCACATCCTCAAAGAACTACCATCAGACGCAGGTAACACTCTGTATGCACTACACAAGCGAAGCCAGCTTAATTGCACCATGTGATGTATCAGATTTGCACTGTTTTACAACGTCACAACGTTTTACTGCAGAGAGCATTTTACAATGAAATTTCCTTATAGCACTAGTGCTCAGTGTAGAAAAATGTCCCATCTTTGTGGAGAGGCTCTGTGATCTGATGGCATGAGTAACAGTAATGAGCAGGGAATGTGTCCTAAAAGCAAGATGAATGGGTACAGAGACTGGTATCATTTGTAGAAAGCTATGTATCATGTTGGAAAAAGTCATATGAGTGCAGACAGCGGATGGATCATGAATGCTCTGCCAGCATTAGGTACTGTCACGGCGGATTGTGAACTGAATACACTTAAACCTAGTATACACAGATTGTACATAAACAAAGTCCTTCAGTAAATAGCTGTTTTTTCTCTTGCGTTTCACTTTGAAATTTGAAAATGGTGCAGTCTATAGGAGAGTCTATTTCAGTTGCACATCAAGGTTTTAGAAGGAGGTATTCAATACAAAGAGCTACTAGTTATAAAGTCCTCTTCATCAGTATGCCACAGTGTTTAAATGACTGCATCATTATGACAATCCATTGCAAAACATAACAATCATTTAGTTATCATAAGTTTACAAAACTGTATGTCAGAGACATAAATTCGAAGATAATTTTATAGATAAGAGTGACTGTCTTCTTTTAAAGTCGCATCAGCTTCTATGTGAAGTGCAGTTATTGCCTCTTCGGTTCTACATTCAAATAGCTGATGCTAAAATTTAAAAAGGGGAGGGGATTATTTCAGTTTGTTGCACACTGGGCTTCCCGTCACTTGGTGTCAACTGGTCCTATGTTGGGCAGAAGATTTATCATCCATCGCTATCATCATTTCTGTGCGCTCCTCTTGTCCTGATAAGCCTGTGAAAGAGAATGTATACAGGACATGAAGTCCTATTTTTTCATCCGTCCTTACTTTTCAGTGAGAGTTTGCTGTAGTACCAATAAAACACAACAATGTGATTAATACCACAGACATGACATGGAAGAGTCAACTTGTGTATAAGAGGGGCAAAACATTAGACTCTAAGGAAGTGTTTTTCCCTTTTAAAGTAAAATATTTGTCTTTGAGTTTTACAATCAATTTACAACACTCTATTAACAGTTTAATAGGACTCATCAAAATGATAATGTCCATTTATTCTTTTGATTTTATGAACTATATCCATGTAGGCTACCACAAACCCGTTGAGACAACTTGCTGGATTGGAGCAGTAGATATCTATCAATAGGGATCTTCTTTTGGTTTTAGAGGCTGGCCATAGCAGCTTATTCATTTGTGAAATTAAGCCTGAAGGGATGGGACCTCCCTGTTAGATGCTTTCAGATCAATCAAAAGGGAGAAAGTGCCAGCTCTGATAATTGGGAAAGTAAATCCGGAATATTGTAGGGTTGCTCCATAGGAATCAGAAAGAAGATAGAATGTGTCGGGAGGTCAGGGATAAAAGTGAAAAGAAGAAAGAGAAGTAGAATATATAGATTGAAAGAAGATACATGAAGATTATGGGAAGAAGAGGAATGGAAAAGCTCTGGAAACTAAAAGGATAGGAAGCTAGGGATCAGAAGTGAAAAGGGGAAAGAAAAGTATTACATCGGGGAAAAAGAAGAATATTTGAATGAAACACATGTAGAATATAGGAAGAAGAAGAATTTAAAGGTTTTGAAAATAGATCAGTCAGGGTTGAACAGGGTGTGATATGTAAGAGAAGTGGAAAGGAAAAAGATTAAGATAAATACATTTTGGATACATTAAAAAGAAAACATCAAGAATGGAAGGTGTTGGGACAGGGACGGTGATATCTTGATTACTAAATGCTCAGATAGCTCCAAGAAAGAAGTAAAGGAAAAGAGGCAGTTGTGAGGACACAAATGTCAGTTAAAGGAATCGAAATAGGAATCCCAATAGTAAAATAAGAAGGGATGGAAATATATTTTCTGTGGAAATCACTAATAATTTGATCAGTAAATTACAAATATGTGGCGTTGCTACAATTGGATTTGAATGGACGTTGTTAATCAAACAGGCCAGGAAGTAAGGTAGAAAATATTAGAAAACATTGAGAAATTTGGAGTGGTAAACAAGTGAAAAGAAAATAGATAGGTTCATATCTGAATTTCTTTAAAAACATCTTGAAATCCGGAATTTTAAAGTATAGGGCAATAAGTGAACAAAAAGTTTGCTAAGGGACAGAAAAAGTCACTGTTGAGTGTTGAGTGTGGTATAATTATAGTTGCCAAAAAGAGGGTTATATTATTGTCCAGTCCAATCCTCTCCGCTCCTCTCCTCAAGCATATAATAAATTGATGGACAGTGAATAGCCATGGATCTTCATTATTCTAACAATGATGTGGAATATATTCTGTTAGTGTGCATTCTCCTGTCAATTTATGCAATCTTTCAATGCAGCATTTAATTTAACCAAGGCTAATTACATATACCTATGGGAGAATTTTGCAATGGGGGACATGAATGGGTTTTCCTTATTCCATATAAAGCAAGTTTATGAAGCTCATTATTTATCCTGCTACTGTTTGTATATATCTTCAACATTTAATTTTCTCTTAAACTGTCTACTATTTAAACCATTTGATCAACAAGCCATAAATTGTCACATTAACCTGGGACTATTCTTATCGCTCATCTAAAATTGATCTCAAGATGAACCCAGTGGTGCCACCAAGCAGAGCCAGGCCTAGCAGAGGAGATTAAGTACTTCCGGAAGGCTGGTACTTGACCACTTCCGCTTATCGTAAAGTGGGAATAACTTGATTGAGGGTGACCTCATGTCCTGTGGATGACCTGTGCCAAGGGCATCAATAAAAAAAATGCCATGGGCCCTTGCAGGTATTGCAGATCGTGAATATCTGTATATTGGTATGGCTGATCGATAAATGCAAAGGTATGGAGGATAGGAAAGGAAGGTTCTTTCATCAATGAGTTTGAAAAAGCGTATGCCTACCAAATATATATATATATTTTTTTTTACATAATTGGTGAAAATAATAAAATACATAATTGTTGAGGCTAATAAAATGCAAGTACCATTATGATTGCATTTGTACAAAACCACTCTACACATACAAGCTATTCTTAACAATTGCCAAAGTTGCTCAAACAATACCACAAAATAATTCATAACTAACCAAAGATGAAGAGTCCACCAAAACAAATGAATGGGAACCAAAATAAGCATCTCAGAAATTCTTTTGGTCAATTAAACATCTTTCCAATTCCCCTCTTCTTGAGTTAGCAGAATGACATGATGTTTATAATTTTAAAACAGAAAATCATATTTTCAATTCATAATATAGAAATGCAAAATGTTTCATTCATCTCTAATTCTCAACCAATGTAACTACAAAAACCGTTTGACTTTACAAATCAGGGAATAGTTAAAGGAATTTTGGAAAGTATGAGACTAGTTGATGTCAAACTTTGTCAGAATACTATACGTCTGAAATCATTCTACGGTCATCCATCTAGGACATCATGTGACCACTACCTGGGGTCACCTGGTGTCCTAATCATGTGACCTGGTCCAGATGAAGAGTTCTTGTTGCCACAGCAACTAAAAGTCTGACTTCGTGAGCTTTTAGGAAGCTCTGTTTTGGCTGACTTGACTTGTCTGCACCAGTATTGAGTGGCTAAGAGCAACACCTAACTTGGGCAGATGAAGCCAGTCTTCTGTGGTCTTTAGGTATAGCAGTCATAGTAAATTCTTCACTTCCTATGTGGCTTGCCTGAAAATGAACTTGAAAGTTCCAAAACATTTCACAATGTTTTTCAATTTCAAATTTTATATACATATATGAAACAATAAATAATACAAAATATGTATATTGTTTGCAATTGAATTAGCAAATATATCGAACATTGCTCCAACACCTTCAAGCTAATGTTAATCTTCAAATCATCAACGTCCTCTTTCATGTTCCTTTTTCAAAGTTCTTCCTCTGTTACTTTTCTTACTACTAGTTCTCAGCAAAGTCACATCCACTCCTCTTTAATAATACTACTATCACAGGCCACACAATCATTCTGACACCCACCAGTCTTATATAGGCTACTCTCCTCGATATAATATTGGCTTTGGGAATGTGAGTTGGTGTCAGAATGATTGTGAGGGGAGTATATAAGACTGGTGGGCAGGGGCGTAGATTTTTCATTTTTGTAGGGGGGGGATGATTTCGGGGATCGCAAACTTCGCGCGTGGCCCAACGGGCCGAAAGTCGCGCAGCGGTAGATTTCGAGGGCCACTCTAGGGCCCAAAAGCCAATATATTACAGATTATCGAAGGTTAGTTTTGAGACTTTTTTTTCCACACAACATGCAACTGGCATCATGGAAAATTGCTAAATATGACAAATACTTGTCAAAACCAAGTATTAATAATTTGAAATTCTAGGGGGGATAATCTTATGATCATCCCCCCCAGGTTCATCCTAGGGGGGGATGCATCCCCCCATCCCCCCCAGGATCTACGCCCCTGCTGGTGGGTGTCAGAATGATTGAGTGGCCTGTGACTACTATTCCCTATTTTTTTTCTACTTTAGCCTGTTCCTCCCATCTCATTACGCCATTTCTCATCTCAATTCAGGATCCTATTTTTATGCTAGTTGCTCTAATCAGACGGCATTGTCATGTTGTCTGGTTAAATGAGTCTGTCCCAGACAGTGCATGTGAAATGGTCTAGAGTTCAGTGTGTGCACGCACTATGGTAAGAAATATCGTCTTTTCACAGTCACTTTCCTGAGTATTCTCAATGGAGCTTCATTGGCTGTCGAGTTTCCTCTAGTTCTAGTTGGAACAATGAAGTAATCTTGACAATTTCAGTTCAGCTTCCCCTTTAAAGCACAGAGGGACCTGAGCTTGCAACAAAGCCATTTGCAAGTTCCAACAACTCTTAAAACACAATCAGTCAAGTTCAACAAGCTGGCTGCATCCGCATCTGTGCGTTTTGTCTCCAATTACATCCAATTACCAGCATGCGATCCATACCTTTTGAAGAGAAAACACTGCCATATTCTTTTAATCTGCCTTTGTGGATGCCAGAAAGACACCACAGTTGAGCCGTCTGTCAATGAAACTGAAACTACATAGCAGCACATGCCAGCGAGAATTCTATGAGCATAAATTTGCAATCAACAAGTTGAAATCTCTAGAAAGTTCCATCGTGATGCTGCGATGACCAGTAATAATTCAAAATCTTTAGTCTCATGATCAAACTTTGTATGATCTCTTTACAACTGTGTTATCAAGCACATTTTTTAAAGGATTTTTGACTTGGATACTCGACGTCTATAGCTCAGCAGCTGTACATTTAGATAAACCATCAAATATATTCACGTAATGATATGCTTGCCAATGGGGCTTTGAACTGTTGTGTTGACTGCTTATTTAGGAGTTTCACTGATTGCCAACAAAATTATTTTTTTGACTTTTCGGAAATATTGAAAATCAGAAGGATGACATGAGGAATGTATAATTATTGTAAAGACCGTAAAGTATATATTTGATACAAGAAGAAGCCTCAGTTTCAAATGTGTCCAAGAACAAAAAATTAAGACAAATAGATGCTAAATTGATAAGAGTGTCTGGAAAATCTGCCTCAAATAACACCAATTTGACAATGACTGGGAGACCAAATCTGTCCACTGGGAGGGCATTTGCTCTCCAAGTTACTACGTCTTTGTGGAAGCAGCTGCACTTTCATTTTCGATGACCGAGATAACATAATGAGATGAGAAGACTGTGAGTCTGGTTCATGCCCTCTTAATTCAGGAATATCCAGGGTCTTTCAGTTGCCTCCATTTGACGTGTCATAGTCCTGGACTAAATGAGTCCCCGGGGTGAAACTCGAACCCACACCCTCAAAGCAGGTGGACAAACTCATTTAACCATTAGGCCATGGAGGAACATTCTCTTGAGGGTCTCCAGTAAATTCAACAACTAATGGACTTTCCATGGTATAAGTTGTGAAGAGATGGAGACAGGGAAAGACAATATTTCTAGATGTCGTTGGCTGGAAGGCATTATGTTTGCACACCTGATATCAATTTTTACTATGAACATCTGATTTGTTGGTTGCTATTCATGCCATCCAACTGTCAAAGCACCACAAATTCAAATTTGCATATAGATTACGAACATCATCAATTGAATCAGATAGAATCTAGAAGGAGCATAAGATAGACTTGAGAGACATATAAGAAAAGCTTATTAATGATGATGCTTGAAGAATCACCTTGAAAGTATCAGAAGTTCTTGAAGAATCACCGTAGAAGTATCAGTAGCTCTAGATTTTCTAGGCCGGTCTCAGATATCACCTTTGAGTTAGGTGAACTATGATTTGTGAGAGGCCAGTTAGCTGAAGGTCGTGAGATGCCCCTCATATACCTTGTGTCACAACACTGCAATCCATTCCATGTCACATGACACCGAGTGACACAGTCATGTGACCCAGACCTCAACCTGCAACCTCTTTGAACCTGCCAACCTCCTATGACCAGAGAAGTTATAAATTGTGCTCTTTAACCTCCTTCTCTAATAAAATCAGTCCCAAGGAGTCCTGTGGACCAACCACACACAAAAGATAATCACGGATTCCCAGATTCCAATGGTTTGTCCAAGAGTATCTTTCAAAGTTATGGATCGCTCAGAGGATAATAACAAGTTAAGATATTTAGTAGAGGACAAAGTGGATACCTTCCAATTATTTTGTACCATTCCGAAATAATTGCAGAACTGCTGGTGATTTAGAGCATACCTTATCTGCGGGCTCGACTGACAAGCTATACACTGCGTTCCCAATTATTATGCAACTATGATTTTTTGCATTATCTCAAAAAGAAGGAACGCTATTTGAATATTCTTTTCACATAATGATAAGTGTACCATGGAGCTCATATCCTGCCAATTTTGTCCAATTCCATTGACTCAGTTGGGAGTTATGAAATATAATGATGTTTTGGGGTGATCCCAATTATTATGCAAATTCTTGGAAAAGCATCCTTGGCCATTCAAAATGACCTAAACTAATCTGAAGATGCCATCAACATATACCCCATAACACAAAAGAAAAAGTGTAACCATCATTTCAAACATAGATGCATTCATAGCCAGGATATTCATGTTATTCGCCTCCATTGAAATAGCATTGAAATTACAGTTTTATTGCAATAAAAAGGCTCTGTTGGCCAGACAAAATGCAAATGATTACTTGACTTATTTTCCACTTTCCTTAGCCTTAGAACTCTCCTGTTAACCAATGGCAATTAAGTTGCACCACCGTTTTTAAGAAATATCTTGAAATGAATTGAACGCATCCAATTGCTATTCCAATGGGAAACAGAAGTGTGAGTTTTTGATTTGGTGTCATATTTTGCAGAGATACCAGATTTGGTGTTTCATCGCACAGTATGACCGTGGTGTGCTATAGATATATTGTAAGCTGGAATTTTATTGATAAAGACGGTGTAAGTCCCCTCAATCAGAAAGTATTTGTTTGTTTGTTTGTGTTTTACGCCTCAGCAGCACCTTAGTGGGCTATATCGAGGCAGGCGATCGCCGTATGATGATGAGATGAGAAGACTGGGAGTCTGGTACATACCCTATTAATTCAGGGATGCCCAGGGTCTTTCAGTTTCCCCAGCATAGAACACTGGATACAACCCGCCTCCATTTAATGTCCCATGGGCTCGGACTAATTGAGTTCCGGGTTGGGATTCGAACCCACGCCCTCAGCAGAAAGTATTTAACGACATGCTGAAAACAGGATTTTCTATAACAGTTTGAAGGAAATGGTATAGAAATGTATCAAAGACACACGCGTAATAAAATTTTCAAAAAAAGATTATAGAAATCTGCATGAATGGTTTCAGTATTTTACCATAACGAAATTTGAGGCTTCTCTGGCAATAATGGAGGAATTAATTGATGGGCAAAACCCAGCATTCACAGAATAAGATCTCCCTCGACCAGTTAATGGTTTATTTGTCAAAATTGCAAAAAGGTGAATCTCCCCACACGACTGCTTCCCATGATCGCAGCTGAAGCTGAGAGTGGAGAAATTAGAGTAAATCGAGTGAACGGCTGGTCACAGAGAGTTTGGTGCATCTGTAGGTAATCAGGTATAGACAGACCAATTAGAATGAATCTGATCATGGAGAATGGTTTTTGCAATCTGTCAGCTGAAATTTCAAATGTTTCTTTCAGCTGTTTCTGATGTGAGAATCTCACTTTGAACACAAAAGCCATGAATTATGCTTGCCAGAGGGATATTTCTTGAACAATCTGATCAATGAGTAAACACCATCAGCCAGATTTTCGCATTAATAACCACTGCACAAAGCTTTGGCATAACAAGAAGCAACTTTTGATTTTGTAATTCGGAATTTTTAATTCAGTTTAGAAAAGGGAAACTCTTCTTCATTAATTGATAGCACATTCCCGACAGGCTGTGCATGAAATGCGTTGTGTCAACCAATTGGGGCCGGCTATTGAATGTAATCTGATAATGGTGCCGATTCAAACTTGTCGATGTTAGAATAAGACAGCGGGGAAACAATATGCTGTTATTTTTAGGAAGATGAATTATGAAAGGAGACCAGACTCAGCAGAATGGAATCCATCTATTTGTACATAAATGACCTAAACATCATTTATAATGTCTTAATGAACAAGTACCTCCCCCCCTTGTGACAGGAAGGCTGGACAAATTTGTTACAAACAGACTACAAAAAAAGCAGGACAATACTAAGGGAGAATATTTATTAGAACAGAAAAAATACAAGAAAAGGAGTGATATTTCTTGTAGTATTATAAAAAGGAAAAAAGATAGAGAGCCCACTTGACAAGAAGGAAAACCGAAATAGTGAATTCAAAGAAGGCCATTTTCTTCATGCTCACAACAGTTTATTTGTAAAGTGAACGAGTGTCTGGAGCGCCCATAAATGTTATTTCCTATGGAATCTTTTGCTGTCACAAAAAAAGACTATGACATAAAGAGCAACCAAATTAATTTCATAGCCAAATAACATCCAGCTGAGATGTGGCTTATAAAAGCAATAAATCATCATGACATTGGCAATTGAACTAGAATATGATGATGTCTGTAAGAATTTAAAAACCTAGTCACATTGCCTTGGACTCCTGCAAAAATTTGTGTTTCAATGGCATAGCTTTCTCATGAGACATAGTCACCCCAAAACATAAAAACGCTACTTTGTGTCGACAGAAGGTGTTCCCAAAAAGGCAAGATAAAGACACAGTAACAGTCTTAGAAAGAAAGAGACACACATGAAAAAAATTAAAGAGCTTTCGACAGATGAGACTGGTGTCCCATATACTGGGATCACAAATCCACTGGAAGCAAATAGCATTGAAGTTAAGGGTGATGTATTAGCACTCATGTGTCAAATGCAATGACAGATGGGTCTAATAGAAAAGGCTATCTGACCACCAACTTAGCGGTCAAGTGTCAAGCTCATTTGCCACCACACCATTAGGTATTCAGGAAAATGGTCAAATAAACACAACAGGCACAAATGGTCAGGAGTGATCATCAGAATGGAGCGAAAAGGCATTCTCCCGTAGTCATCGGCTCACTGCTCGAGCTGGCTCTGCCAGTGAGCCTCTGACCTGGTGGGCATCAAAAAGTGTGGTTTTGGAACTTCAAGCTGATTGGTTGCAAAGGAAAGTGGTCGCACAATCAGAGAGGTTGTTATAACCCAAGCAAGTTATGTCATTCCAAACTCAGCATACTGTTGATAACTGTTGCCTGCTGATCCATTTGTTGTTTAAGTTTCATCATGTTTGACATGATTGAAGTGCACTATTCATCAGTCATTTCACAGTTTATGTATTTTTAGATGACAGTTTTTTTTTCAGTTTGTATGTTTTGTTTCATTGTTCAACATTCATGGTCTGCTTGCCATAATTTCAAGTGTGTTCTGTCATTGATATGAAAGCTGCCTTCGGGTTGGATGAAACCACTGGGGCATGGCTGATTTAAATGTGACTAAAACCACAGGAAAATTTGTCAAAGGAGTCAAAGCCTCGCTGTGCCAGCTCGCACAAGAGGCTTTGACAATGTGAAAATGGCGAAAAGGGAATAATTCCAAAATAACGAAACAAACCGTAAGATGTGACAAGTTTGGTTTTGGATCAAGATTATTCAGTTTATTTTTTATAAAATTACTCAATTTCTATTGACGTGTAAAATAAGTGTTGTGGCTGTCATATTGGGACCTGACATAATTTACAATTACAATTTTCGCTTTTACCGTCACTTGTTTTGCATAATATGTAGATGCATTTTATAACAAATACAAGTTATCTAGAAGCCCATTTGTACATGTATTATCTAGAAGCCCATTTGTACGTGTATATTACGCCTTCCTAGATTTTGAAATCTATTGAAAAAGGTCATTAAATTTAAGCTCCTGACTCTTTGGTAGCCATCCCCCAATATTGGAGTGATTTGCAGCAGGACACTACAAGGACCCTAGATTACGCCAATGCCTGAAAGCAATTTATTTCATCCACAATCCTAGCTTTATCCTGTCCAGTGACACTTAATCCCATTCTCTTGGGATGATGTGCTACATTATGGCAGCAGTGTGCTATAACAATGTGGTCAGCAAATATAGCCCTAAGACACAGGAACTTCTGCATGAAATAGCACCATTAATGCCCGTATCTCAATCAAGTCATTCCAATCTATACTTCTCTGGCAACCCGGAGAAACTGAGAGTGCCCCCTGGCTCAGTTATCACCAATTGAGCCTACATATATGTATAGGCTACATAGAGAGAAGTGTGTTCACTTAGCTAGATATTTGCCAGACCAGTGTCCAGGAGACAAGCCACAGGAAAGAACCTGACAGAATATGAGCTATAGCCGGATGGGGTGGTCAAGCAGGCTGACCAAGTGCTATCTCACAGTTGAGCTGTAGCTCCCACCTTAGTATATATACTCAGCTGTTTACTGAATGGTTTGGCTGCAAATGTCTTGTATGGACTTGAGTTTGGTAGTTATGAAAGTATTTTGCTGAAAGGAATATTTTTAAAAAATGTTTGAAAAACTCTTAGTGTAAGTGGCTCACACATTTAAAAGATTGGTATGTAATGCAAAAATGGAAGTCAATAACAGTCACTATCTTGAGAAAATAAATCATTGTGCACTTATATTATGTGCACTGTATAGAAGATAGAATTTGGAAAGGGCAATCAATCCAAGCAACTATCTGTCTATCTAGCTATCCATCTACCTGTTGTTAAATGGTTAGCATCATGCAGGCTATGATTCTTGAATTTTCACGTATTTTTAACATTCATTGTATTATATATTTTGGCATCAGAAACAGTTACTATAGGAAATTATTGTATGAGATATGTACTGCTTAACAGCATCACCGTAGGTACCTCATAACAATCTCATGGCCAGCTCAGCTGCAGAGTACTATGATACCTGGCATAGTTATACAGGTCAATCCTGTGTGCTTGCATTTAGCATTTGATTTTTCTTCAGTGATAACTTGCATTGATATGGATTATATGTTTACGAAAACTACGCTCAGACAAGGACATTGCGGGTGATACAAACCCACGGAATTGGTTCGAATAGTGGAATTAAAAGCAGACAATGACATTAGTGAATACAAGACTATTGGCATGAACGAAACTGCCATTTATGTGAATTGTACACATGAAGAAGGCCAATATTTGAAGGCGAAATGGGGATCTATGACCTCAAATGGCAAGTCCCTCAATATGTTAAATGTGAAATTGCTGTAGAAGGAAAATTATCTTTTAAAGAAAGCACCTTCATCTGTCCACTTGTTAAATCTGCACTCAATGTCAGAGCACAACTGTCATTGACGCTCAAGTTTAAGGGACATTAAATGTATTACGAAAGAGCGACTTGAAACTGCCTTGCTTCCAAACATAGAAACAGGAAGTAGGTATCGTAAAAATGCTAAATAAATTTTGAAATATTACTGTTATCTTTTCCACATGTAACATCAAAGCGTTTGCTGCTAAACCAATTATGTTCCATGTGCCGGTTTTAATTTGGGTAATTAGATCTAAAGTAATAACTTTGATCGTGCATGGCTCAAGAAGAGTTATGTTGCAAGTAGAGAGAAATGGCTAAATGGTATTTTATTTCCAGTTATAAAGCAATTTGATATGCCATATGTGACACATGATTCTTCATTTCAGTGTTTGGTGAATTACATGCATACGTGGAATACCCATAGAAAAGAATTTATATGATGCCAGATATACTCCAATTTAAGACTTATTAGTCAGAACCTCAGGCACTGGGTAGGCAGGGATAGGGGAAGAGGTTGAATGGATGGATACATTCAGGTTTTTGTGTTGCATTTACCAAGCGCAACCACCATAGTCCACGGGCCGTAGATTTTTATTGAATTATCCACCAACACGGTGCTTATAACTCAATTACAAAAAAACCAACATTTCCATTCCTCCCTGGAATTTTATTTCTTAGAAACTGGAATTGGCACTATGTTTTATCTGTCCACAAGTTGACCACTATATGCTGCCACCTAGGGGCCAAATTCACGAGCTCCTGTGAGCGGTCAGCAGAAACTAATTGTTTGGGAACTCACACAACTTTGTCTGGAAGAAACCAGCTCTTTCTGATGGCCTAGTCTATTTCCAAATATTCTGTAAGTGTCTAGTCTGACTTAGGTTGACTATGATTTTAAGCGGAAGCTTGTGAATACCAAATGACACAGTAAAGATGGCACCACTTGTGGCATAGACCAGAGATTCTATTGAGTGTTACACAGCCTTTAAAAAATTGCAAACTATTTTGTTGTAATGCTTAATCTATCTCCACAAAGTAAATGAATGAAAACAAATGGGTATTTTTGGTTTCTCAAAGCAGAAACGGCTCCTTTGTGAATCAGTGACAGTGGATTCTTTTTGGACACTATCTGACAACGCTTTAACATGCACAATTGGTTTGAAGTAGGTCGCATACCTTCAAACTTCTGAAGAGTAATATCAGACTTTTCTTTAGCAAAAGGCAGAGCTTGAGTTACAATCCTGTTTCTTTTAGTCTGCTGATTTCCAAACATTTCCGTTCAAAACAGAATACTGGATCTTCACCAGTAGCCATGCTTTTTGAAAGTAGTCTTGCGTAGTAATACACACAGCTGTTGTGCGCCCTGATCTTTTGACATGTATATATATGTAAATGTTGACCCAATTCCATTTTCCAGGGACGGACAGCCACTTGTCAGTCACAAACAGTGACAGATGTTTACCATTTGTGCTGTGTTGGCTCTACATGTATATGTTCGCACCGTTTCTTTTGACCCTGTAGATATGAAGTGTCCTCTTTCGGTCGGGCTTTCAGAGAGTGGCCTCTTGTACCACCCTATCGCTAAAAAATATTCTGCTGTAAAATTTCCACGATAGGTAGGCATGGAGGGAACAGTCGAGCATCCTGAAAATGGTTTCCAGTTCCCAACGCTAGGCAGGATACAAAAGAAAATACTAAGACTTCCATATTGGTCATTCTTGTAAAAATACAATAATACAAAATGAAGTTGTTGGTGCAAATATTTGACATGCTGAAAGAAGCAAATCGTCAAAAGCAATTATTTAATTTAGTTTACTTGCACAGCTGCTTATGTAGAGCAGGAAATGAAGCCAAGTCATTCTTTTAACGGGATTTACTTTTTAACATTATGTTTTAATTTGTGGTAAATTAAAAGGTATGATACAATAATTTATTTTCATTTCAAGCTGCTGTAACATTATCTGCATCAGATACTGACTCTTATTTTTAGATGGCAATCTCACTGTAATGTCCATTCTAGATCTACACAGCAGTTTTACAGTGTTGGTCATTGGCAAACTGGTATTCAGAGAAGTGACCTGAAACTTAGAGGTAACTATTGTATCATCCAATTTGCAAATTGCTACCTCATGTATGCATTGGAAATACAGCAAACCAATATTGATACTGGACCATAAGGTCCTCTTCGCATGGTCAGCAAAATAACGCATCATGCCTTATTGACCAGCCAGTAGAAGTGTATCTCAAATCCTGCCCATAAAACATGGTAAAAATATGATATTGTAAAGAATGAAACATACATTATTTGAACCACTGCAAAGAAGATCTTATGTATCAAAGAAATTCGCTTGGGCTACTAGGCAGATTAGAAATGTCTGGGGTTTGTAAAAAGTATAGTGTGTCACATCGTACATTTGTGTCTTGGCAGTAGAGAGGCCCCTATAGTCTAAAGTGGATTTTTTAGTCTAGCTTAATATGAAATTAAGAAAAATCTGATTGACGGCAACAGTCAATTTTCTGCTGTTAAGAATCATCAACAATAGAACTGTGCTTCAGGTCTTCATGCCACAAGGTGGGTTCTCAAATAGACATCTAATCATATCATCTGGCACTTTCCTTCAAATACACAATTTCCTATTATTTGCAATGCCCATTAATTCAAAAAAGAGAGTAAAATGTACAATTCTGCATTCATCCTTTAAATTGTTGATATTTTCCAGTTCCTGGTGCTTATATATTGCTGTATATGTCCCTGAGTAGACATATCTTATGCTAATGCAATAACACAACACGAAGCCATAACCAATAATGTATTTCTTGCATGTATAAGGTGGACAGTGCTGACATATGAGCAAGGTCACTGCACAATTTATGGGACATATCAATATGTACAAAAATGTCATATTATTCAAGGTTGAAATTATGATATATCAAGATATAGAGAGAGATAATTATGTTACTACATAATGCCTGTGTGGACATGTTGTGATCTTGCTGACAAAATTCTAGTTTGGTCAGGATCTAAAATAAGTAAAGTAAGTAAGTAAATGTTTATTTCACGTCGGATAAAAATACAATAAAAAACACAAGCGCAACGCTTTTTGCCGACAGAAAGATGAAAAATGAAGTATATACAATGACAATGATGATAATCAGTGAATATGCCAACATATAAACCATGCATCTTTAAAATAGACCATTCATTATAAATTGATAAAATTATTTAAAAGAGCAACCATGCTGCATAAAGCTTGTAAAATTGATTAAAACATGGAGACTAGAGACATAACAAACAAGAACCACATGAACATTTCGGCTGCCATTGTCTAATTAAACATTTAGTAAGATTGTTGACTTCAGTTAAACATAACTCATTAAATAGTTTAGCACCTTGATAACAAAGCGAGTTACGACCATAACGTACAGTTTTATATGCCGGTAGCTTTAACATAAAATACCTCATGTCATACATCGATTGACCAATGGCAAACATTCCTGGTTCTATGGGCGGCAATAAGTCATTTATAATTTTGTAGACTGACAATAATACATCTTTGAGTCTATTCACATACAGAGTCGATTTCTTCGATTTTAGTAATAACAATTTATAAGTGCTTTCAAAATCTAGATGAACATACCTCAAAGCTCTCTCAAGTAACTTCTCCATTTTTCTAGCATTCCTTATTGTGCAGAAGTGGTATACTGGAGTGCAGTAGTTAAAATTTGAAAGAACAAAAGCATCCAGGATCTTTTGTTTGCATGATATATCTAACACTTTGGATAGCCTTCCCATAGCACCAATCTGTCTTGCACATTTCACAGTTATTTGTTTCACATGTTCATCAAAGGTCAGTTGGTCATCCAGGTACACTCCTAACAGTTTGACACAGTTGGTTGGCTTGAGAACATTGCCATCAATATTAAACAATACATCACACTTATTTCTACTCAATACCATTGTTTGAAATTTTGAGGGATTTGCTTCCATAAAATTACATTTAAACCATCTTAATGCACAATGTGAAGCATCTTCAAGATTACTTTTGACTATGATAGGGTCTTTGTGAATGCATGCTAAAGTGTTGTCATCAACATAATTATATAAGTAACATTTATCTTTAAGAGAGAGGATCAGATCGTTGATGAAGATATTAAACAAAACTGGGCCGGTCAATGACCCCTGGGGAACGCCCCTTTCCATATTCAGCCATACACTTCTGGAGGATCCAATTTTAACTCTCTGTTTTCTGTTCATCAAATAACTACGTATATATTCACAAGACAATTGATTAACACCATAAGCTGCTAATTTAGCAATAACCAAACCATGGGGAATACTATCGAAAGCTTTTGATAAGTCCATTAAGAATAAACTGAATACCCAACCTGGATCTAACAGATTGCTTCAAAATGTTTATATATCAGGGCAAGCTGTCCAGAAGGCTTTGTTACCATTCTAGCATCGAGTTTTCAATATGTGGACAATTTCAATCCATCAACTTCACCTTGTCTTTTGGCACTGATCAGTTCTGTGAGACCTCTAAGGTCGTTTTTAGCAAATATAGCAATTTGACCTTGCTTAGCAAGGCAAAGCTGTGAGAGTTTGTTTGCAATCTGCCAGACTCAGATTTAGCTCTATCAGCAGATACCATCTCATGTTTGTTCCAGTTATACTATTCCCTGTTGTACCAATGGCAGGAATCCTACAGTTTGTCTGTCCCTACCGTACAACTCATCAAGTTTCTGGTTTCAAATCTTCAATGACATGAGCATGAAGTCAGTAGGCCCATTGGTGAGAAATTTGAGAAATATGAGATTCGAAATGGAAGAATCTGAAATTAATTACTACATCTATACTAAAAAAAATGTTCTGGTTCTTCAATTGGAATCATTCAAATTGTACTAACATAATTGTAAAGCAAATTATCAGTGGGCCTTTTCAGACACAGAACTAAACTGAGCAGCTGGAAACAAAGTACACTGCTTTACATATTCCACGATAATAATACTTGTTTCAAAGTGTCATTGAAAAAATTATTATGAAAAATGTACATAGATCTGATTTTGCAAATAATAATTTCTGATGATATATCTTATCCCTGGACTAAAGCAGCCTCCCCTTAACCTCTATTCAAACAACTCACATTTCTTAATCTTCATCAGTTATGTCAGAAGTCAATAACACTATTCATGTACAAATTTGTTAAAGGTTTTCTTCCAGAGATATTCAAGGATATGTTTAGAAAAAATAGCGACGTCTCAAGTAGAGTTACAAGAAATTCTTCTAGGTTTAGCATTCATTTTTGTAAGACTGAACTATACAAGAGATCAATTAAAGTTGTAGGACCAAAACATTTTTGGCAAAAATATGGAATCAGGTTCAGGATAGAATTAATCACCAGTAGTATTGAAAGTTTTAAGAGGAGAATACATAAATATCTTCTTGAAACTAGCATTATATCATTCTGAACTAATAAAAGGAATAGACGCTACATTTTGTTATCTTTAGGGCTCTCTGGGAATCTTGCTTGGGTCTCTCCTAAAATAGGAAAGTTAATTGATTCGCACTCCCAGGGAGTCACAGTAAAATGACAACAGTTACATTATATATTTTGCAATTGATACTTCAGTGACATTATTGATATGATCTGAAACATCAAGTGTTAACTTTGTTGTATACTGATATTGTCACCAGTCAAAGCGGTTCATGAATTGTACCCTTGAATTTGTATATATTATGTTTTTTTATAATCATAGACCACCTTACAGTGAACATAAATGTATTTGGTCAACAAATCTCTCTCTTCCTTACTTGCTATGACTAATTTTCTTACTTTCTTAATCACCATCATATATCATTACAACCATATGTCATAGTTTTCTGATTATTCACTCGTATATTTTGTATATGTTATTTCTTTCTTCCTTGCTATAATCTATATTATTCTATTGTCTAGCTAAGTATACTTTTTTTTTTTTTTAATTGTACTTATTTATCTTTACTTTTGCTTGAAATAACATTCTTTCCTAATATACTCTAAAACTCTTTAACTTATAGCCTGCTTCTATAATTATTTGTACTTGTATTTGTATTTGCATTTGGTTAAATTCTTGACTTTGACATTCTCATATTGGTAAAGGCACATATAATTTTTTAATTATCAGCCTACCATTTTTTAAAACTAATGCAATATCAATAGATTATCACTTATGTACTATTAATGGTCAATAAACTTGAAACTTGAAGACTTTTTGTATGTATATCACATTAATTTTTTTAATTTTATGACACCTTTCTCTTTCAATGTATAATGTATTCCAGTCTGTGATGCTGCAAAAATTCAAATTTGTGTACATCACTGTTAAAGCAGTTATCGTGGAACTTTTGCACTGCTATGGACCACACTGAGCTGCCGGAAACAATCTATGCTTTCTGGGAAAAAACGGCCCGTCCAAAATGCTTTTGGCAAACTATCCATCTCACACCAGGGTGACAGATTGACAAGTTGACACCTTGTGAACCTGAAAAATAAGGCCTGCTTGCTTTATTATCGTTTTCATAGCTACATGTTTTTCAAGTTTGCAATTTGGTTCATTCCAAAACTGTGATGTCAGAGATTAGCTGCTTATTTTGCTTAACAGCTTAACAGTGTTAAAGACAAAGCAAATCATTCACTCCCTGTACATACAAAGAGACCCTTGTCAGATTAAAAACTTACTTAATTCAAATACTTGTAATTTTTGTGTTTTCCGATCCGATAACGGAGTAAACATAGGCAAAATATTAGAATCAACTTGAATGCTCACCTTCTGTATGGGAGTTGATTTTCAACTTATATAACAATTAAGAAGAGCAGAAGAAATTGATGAACAAAGGAAGGTTATTGAATATCCTTGGTCATATATCACAATTTGTGAATTTCGCTGCCTCACATGACATAAGATTGCTGCTTATTTCATTTGTCACGAATTTAGAATTGCATTTCTGTCTGACATGAAGATCCAATTGTATCATGAAGAGAATATCAAATTGCGAAAATAGAAGCTAGAGAAAATAGAAAAAAAGAAAACCTCATTCTTCAGCATTGCATAGGCATCCCAAGATACTCGTTTTGAAATACTGCCTTCATTTATTGATGAACCAAAATCAAAACTTGTTTGACAAGGCTGGATGGTCAGGGTACAATGTCCAGTAATTATTAATTTTGGCAACACTGGTTTGGGACCAATACCCTGCAAGGGGAAGCCCACAGGAGAGGGCTATCAACTGAGCTAATCCCCTAATATAATAGTATTGAGTTTCTAATCATGCATTGCATTTCATTTTTACATTGATGAGACTGAAAAGCAATTATATTGTACATGATATTCTTGGGTTTACAATAACATGCGTCATACCTAATATTTCATATTCACGTTAGATGTAATGGTATTTCCAATGTTATGTCTCTGTTGTGCTGCTGTATTATATTTTCCTAAGGAATTAAATGATTTGTATAATTAGCACAGTTTTTGCTCTATTAATCGCAGTTCACTTTGTTTGAAAATTGCCGTATCATTCAATTATGCACAGAGGGTCGATCTCTCCAGCAGAGGCTGAGGTCAAATGTTGCATTTCAACTTTAAGCTGGGGATTGCATGAGAGGCGGTCATTTCTGAAAGTACAATACAATCTGAAAAAGTTAGCCGGGACAATCCTCATTCAAGTGTGTACCTACTCCTCTCAATGCATCCTTCCCCATATACTACCTGAACAAATTCCTCAACAACACCTTTATGCCATTTCAATATTATCAGGGTATTATTTTGAATGTATGCGTTGTTGACATATGAACAAACTGCTACATAATTATGGTTCCCTCGCATCAACTGTTTACCACCACAATGGCCATCCACACTTGCAGAAGTGATGTATGTAATAGTTTCTCTTATAGTACGAGTATTTTCCATAATTATGTTCAGAAGGAAGACCTGAACTAATGAAGCTAGCAAGCTGTAAGCTCATAGCACTTCACTCCACTTGTATATCTACAAAAGGAAAATCTTTCACAGTGACTGCAGCCACTGAGTAAGTTATGCTCCTGGACAGTCTTGAATACAAACTGGACTTAACATATTTATATGTATTCAAAATATCACCCAGTGATTTAATATCTACTGAGAAATCTTCTTTCATAAATTGCTATGGTACACAGACTCACTTATTGAGGCAGTCTGTGCAGAGCCAATGAATCACAGACATTGTTTTGTCAAATGTGCCTTATTTCTTTATAGCTGCAGACAACCACATGCTTTTGGGCATTAACCATTCTGAGGAAGGCGGAAGAGAAATGTATAAAGCAGGGAGGTGCTCTCTTGCCCAGTATTAATGAGCACTGTGTGCCAGGGATGTTTTTTGTTATCACGGTGATCCCTGCATTGGCAATCCTCAGCGACATTCGTGCCTGGGCCCTGGATGTGCAGATTAATCATGGCAACTGCGACACCAAGTGGTGATTTACAACAGTAGAGGATGTAGCATAGAGAAGGCGGCCTTAAGGCAACCTTAAGGAAGACTTAAGTTCATGATGCCCATGTCCATCAAGCTCACTAGTCATCCAGCTGGTTGGACAGTCTCCATGCTGCTACATTATAGATGTACTCAAGATAGTCAGTATGTAAGAGAAGATAGTGATAGATGCGTTGTTCATAAACAGATTTTTACACACAGAACTTGTCAGAGGGATATTTATTTAACTCAAATTGCCTGATTTTGGAATCTTGGACAGTAAATCAAACTTCAAAGGCACTCTTTTCATTTTAAACTGTTTGAAGCTCCAAGTAAAACAATGTGTAGCTTAAACCTTCAAACCGAAAAGCTATGTCGATGGACAAAGAATCTCTTATGATCTAGAACTATCCAGATGCGTTTCATTAGAAATCCCCTCAATCAAAGCAATAACTGCAAAGTTTGCAGTCAGGCTCAACTGCTATTATGTTCATGTGATTGGTCTAAAGGTATTGGTGTACATTCATCACCGAATCTAATAAATACTTTAAAATTCATTTTGAAGCCACAGCTCGCAATGAAAACCCAAAAAGAGACTGGAAGTATACATAGTATTATATGTAAATATAGATCATAATTAAAATCAAATAAGTAATGTACATACAGTTAAACACAACTAATAAAAAAAATTATGACTACTTACAGTAGATGGATAATACTAGTTACAAAGTGTTTGCCGCCATTAAAGCCTATCAGAACATAAAAATTCAAATAAGCAAATAAGCATGTGTTCTTTTATTGTAGATTTCGTGGATTGGTGGAAGGCCTGTAAAAATTCGCTCTAATACTGCATGGCATATTGGACATAAATGAGAGCAATATTTTCAGTTTCAGTTTTCCCCGGATGGTTGTTTGCTGATGATTGTGCACACACTGTACAACACAGAACAAAAATCCAATGATTGGAGTCATGTCTGAAACTCATTGCATAAAATTGACAATTTACCAACCCAGAAACGTACCTCTCACTCAAACTAGATAACAAAACATGGCCAACTCATTATGCAGTGTGTGTGGTTAGAATAAGCCAGATGACCTGTTATAAACGTTATTTTGTATCACAAACTCTATAAAAATCATTCGCAATACAAAATATTTGACATCCAGTATTTGACATCATTGTTAAAAATTATGACATTACAGTCTTTCATATAGTCTTTGCTGGTTTTTGATGATAGTGCTGGACAGATTGCATTGTATTATATGTAATAAAACATAATTTAATATGCTTGCTGGATGCTTTCACTATGTGCCATCCAAACTTGGATGATAGGGTTTCTGATAAAAACGACAATGTACCACCAAATAATCTGCTTGAAATCCAAACATAAAAGTGATATCTCTCTCCGTTCCATGTCTCAAGCATAACTCTGGCCCTGTTCTCATGATCTCATCACACTCATAAAATGTTGCATGCGCCACATCACTGACATTTACTTTGTTTTGCAATAGTACTTTTACTTATAAGATTCCTACCTTCTTTAAAATACAACTTCATTTGCTACCTTTCCCTTCAACTCATCATCACTGTGCAGAACTGGGTCATATGTTTTCTGTCAGGCTATCCAGGTGGCAGCATGGGCCAGGCACACTGGCAAGTGCTGCCCCCACAATATGCCCCATAATTACAAAGTGCATTTGTTTTCCAAGCCCAATCTGACATTTCGCATAAACAAGAGACATATCGCCTCTATGTTTGCATTTTATGCACATTGTTTGAGATTAATGTCCATTTATGATTATCAATTCGGACCAAGATGTCCTGCTTCACTCTCATAGTCAGGTACACACATTCTAGCTAAAATGGCTCAAATATCTGTGTGCAATGGATTTTTATAGAAGAAATCAAATGTTCAAAACACTGAACCACCATAAATAGAGAATTAACGAGAAACACATGTTAGAAACACAGACCTTCCGAGCAATAGGCTTGTCATTTGACAACGCACGACACCAGCAAGTGTTAGAAGTAGAGTAATAGCATGATATTAGAAGCTTGTGGGGTTTATTAAAGCCCCTTGACACAAAGAAGCTCCATCAAGATGAAACATAAAAATCCAGCAGCATAGTGCATCACACAAATGTTATAACCTATTTGTAATTAAGAACTGGTGGGCAGCTAACAAGGCAGGATCTCGGATGAAATAAGCTTCTTTACAATATGGCAGTTTCTCAGGTAAAAACATTTGTTATCATAGCTTTAAAAAATACTGATGCATCAAAAAATTATATTTACTTTTTAGAACTTTCTGCATTAGTTAACACCAATCGGTTTTGTGCATAATTCAATCAATAGAATTTCGAATATTGGATGATGTGGCTTCTGTCTTAGAAGTATCTATGAGAGTTTGGTCTCATCCTGTAACTATCACTGGCTATGAATTATTTTTTTGAGAGTGGAAATGGAATCAATCTGATGAAGCAAACAGAGCTAAACAGCCGATGAAATGTCACAAGAGTTAAAACATTTGTTTGTGAAAAGAGTTTTCAGTCTAACGCACGGATACATCTAACTGATTAACCAAAAGGCTGATAAATACGTTTTGTTGAAAAGATTCCAGATTCCAAAGGCTGCATCAGCACACTGTTACACAGTTATGCATTTTCATTATAATGTCTTTAAAACATGTTTTAATCTCATTTATGTTTGTAAACGAACAATCAAAATACAGTGTATAGCATGATATTTCATAATTGAGTTGAATGTGGAAATAGGATGTTAGAGAAATTTTAGGAAAAAATTCTCCTTTGTCCAAATCACTCATGTTTTAGTTTTAATGAATGAGAGTGAAGCATGTCTTAAAAACATGAGCTTCAACCAGGCAACAAGCTTGTCATTTGGGACACACACTAAATTAGGGAGTGTTACAAAAGGGTTAATATCTAAATATTAAATGCCTCTGCATTTATTACAAGCAATCACAAACTCCATTAAAATGACTCCGAACAATAAGATAGTGCTTCCTGAGGGTTTAAAAAAAAATTTTACACCAAGAATACAACTATAATAATTTTTACTACTCAATAAGTATTTGAGATTCTTCTTGTAAAAAGGACAATTTTAAATGTAAACAATTATTAAGCATCACTCAGCAAAATAACACAATATACTCTACCTAATATTGTTCTAAAATCACAATCGGGAAGAAGAAGGAGAAAAATCTTTTTAAAAAGACGACGCAACATTGTCTTCTGGGACCACATTCCGAAATAGTGGGAGTTACTCATAGCCCCAACCATGTGCTTTTAAAAGATATTGAGAAGCCAGAGCAAGTCCAAAACCATTGATAAGACAAAGGAGTTCTACTAGGACCAGAGATAGCAAGAATGATTGGCTGCAGGAGGCCAAAGCAATAGGCAACGTGCATTACTGAGCTTATACACCACTCAGAACTCAAGTTAAAAATGATCTTTGGTATTTGTTGGCTGTAGATATATACCACAGATACAAGCTACAATATAACCTGAAATGCAGATGTAGCTGGGAACTCTTTTGTCTGTCTATCCTTAGTGATATTGGTGTATCTGGAAGAAAAGGGTGAGTGGTTTTATGGCTATGATCGTCAATAGTAATATAGTTTCCAGTTTTTGCTCTCTGCGATATGTACAATAGAAATCCAATTTGTTTTGTGCCAGTTAGCACTGGTATGTCCATTTTCATTTAATAAATTTGTCACACGAAATTACAATGTGATAGAGGGAGTTTTATTTTGGTTCACAAGATGAAACTGAATTTCCATTATTTCAAAGAAACTTTTGATCTTAACTAACGAAATTGTAACAACATAAATTGTATTACATTATCATGATATAAGATCGATGATCTGGCTTCAAGAACTAGATTCCTGCATCATCATGGCAGGGAAATACATTAAGATATATACATGTTTACAGCGCATATCAGACACAATATCTTAAACACATTTCAAGAATACAACAGCTCTTTGAATGGAAGTATGCAAAAAAAAGGCAGGAGAAGAATCAAAACATCTGCTATATCAAAGAGCTGCAAAGCCCTCAATTCTTGGACATGATAATTTATAGATCTATCATCTATGAAATCTGCCATACGATATAGCTTTTGGGGGCTTTACTTGAATCCAGACTTTTGATATACTTCTATCGGCTATCACACAAGTAATGGTAACGCAGCTTTCCAACAGATACAAAGATCTGTTTCAAATTTGTCTTTGAAGTTTCAAGACATATGTTGAAACTAGCTTTCTATGTCAATTGTGGAATCATCTTTTAGCTTAGTGAGAATAAACACTTGCATACAAATGCATAGGATTGTAACCCTTCTGTTTGATATATTGCAAAATGTTTTTGATCTTATTCTTTGCATGCCTCGACACTGCCATTGACAAGTAGAGGGTAGTGTTATAGTCCATTTGTTGTCTCCACGAAGGGTGATGGAAAATGTGTCACACTCAACCAAATTCCAAGCCCCTGAATGGGGCAGTAATATAACAATTCAATTCAATTCAATTGTTTTATTATAGTGAATGCAATTACATTGCCAAGCCCTACTGGGCTTACAATCACTTTCAAAAGCATCGTATCTGGAAAGGTGGCAATTTACATATATAATGTAATGGCCTCGACCAATATTACTGCTTCGGCCAATAAAACTCAATATTGGTCTCCTCACCATCCACTATCTTTATAATATTTATCACAGTACAACAGGAAATGAAATTCCGATTCTATACAATTTTGATTACAATATAGACACAATCTGTATTCAGTGGGGATATCCTGAAACCTGCCTCTTTCTATACTTGATGGTTGTATTCCTAGACGAAACTGTGCAAATACCGAACGAATACTTCTATTATTGATAACTTTAACATAGTTTTCGGCCATATAATTTGTCTAAAAGAACCTGTAAAACCTAAGTTTCGGTGTAGTATTAATTTCTCTATTCCACTGTTCTTCATATTAGCTGCATAAACGATTTCTTACAAAGTTTGAGTTAATATGTATTATCATTAAAATTACTTATTATATCCAAATTTTCACAAATCTTCCTTAATTCACTCGCCCAATAACTCTTACACAGTCTTTTATCCCAATGAAACACCTTCTTTAGTAACCTATTATCATCTGTTCTCTGAAGCCTATTCCAAATTTTACCATATCTACTTTTCTACATATTTCCCTTTTAACCCACCCCATCTCTCCATTTATTCCTGCATTCGGGGCAAATTTGTGCATTCCCAAATAAAACCTTATTGCTCTACATGTAGGGTCCGCAGAATCTTCAACATATTGCCTATATATTCTGAGTACAGGATTTGAATCAGCCAGCTCATCAGGTCTAGAACACTGACAGTCAGACAGAATATTGTTAGCACAACCTGGTGTATGAAAAAAAGAATATATTGCTTGGGATTAATTTGGAAAGTAGACGTGATAGAATTTGGAGTCCATACATGCATCTTAAAACTTGGATCTCTAATCTATGAACTTATTGATCGGCCTATTTCTGGCTTTGAAAAAACCTTTTTTGTGAGTTGTAAGTTATGTTGTCTAATCTCTATCTGGCATATTCTCCCATTCACCAGCTAACTAGAGCATGTCACCATAACATTCATTCAGCCAATTGTCGAGAAATCTCCTAGTTGCATGGCATTAGGGCACTATGGCCAAAATTGCTTTTGTAGATTAGTGCTTGTAGCAAATGAAGATCTATGACAATACATTCGGGCGTCTGAGTTAGTAGGTTGGTTGAGAACAGTAATTCATCTGATGAGAATTGAGAGAACAAATGTAAGTTATATGTGCGGCGAGCAGAACACAGGTAATGCATCACTCATGATTATCATTTGGAGTTTGGATAATTTTGCTATTTGATAAAAAATTCAAAAAGCTTTGTCATTCTCATTATTTCCTGAAGAAAAATAAGTGTGCTTTGTAAAACATCCACTCTATAAATTTCACATCTTCACCGATCATTGGTAAAAATTTTTTAAAAAAACATAAAAACATTTTTATATATCTTGCATTTTATATCAAACAGTTTACTTACCAAAATGTTCAATGAATTTTCTCTGGACTGCCAATTTTACATATAACTAACAAATAAAAGCAAAGTCAAAATATTCCATAGACAACTGGACAACATTCAAAACACATTAAACATAGCTTGAGTCCTATCTGGAACAGCCAATAAGCATGTGAAAAGACCCTTTGAAAATGATTTCACGCTCTCTGCCACAGCTGAATACTAAATCCAAACATTAATTCATAAATGTGACACTGCTTGGATATGGCGTGAAATTGAGATAAAAAGAGATGGGTGTAATAACTCATCAATGGTGCAAAAGAAGGCATAAAACAACAATTCTGAAGAGCTTCATAAATTGCATCATAATAAATCAGGCATACAGACAAATAATATTCTCATCCTTCAATGAGGGTAGAATATCCCTATATCGTACTTTCAACAATGTTGTATATCAAACCATACTTACCCTCCCTTCTATCATTCAGTTTACCATTTGTATTCATTATCATCATTCTCACCTGCAAAAGATAAAAACAATATTGATCAGAAAGATATCAGATGTGCATTACAGTACAACATTGTTTTACACATCATCCCAAGTCATACCATGACAAAATGGCCCATAACCTTTGCTAATTCATGAATACTTAATTAACTGACCCAGTTTTGGCTCAGCCAATCAGGGACTGCTACATCACAGTTTGAAGTTGTTGCTTCTGTTTCACACAGTTACAAATGCAGAAATTGTGTATTGTTGAAAGGTACTATCACTGTTCCGAAAATTCCATTGAATTATGTATTTTCACAGTTCTGAAATGAAAGTTTGTTTGTTTTACACTGTTTTTCTTAGTTGCCAGTAGTCCTCTAAGTGTCCATAATCAGACAAAATCTGCCTGCAAAATGCTTATGACCTAAATAAGCAGCCAATCACAGAAGAGGTTGGAAATAGCAGAAAGCCCTGTCCATTTTAGCAGGGCTTGCGTGGGGAGGATGTGTTTTACAGTACCTACATTTCGTCTCATTATTAATGGATGATTCTGACATGGCTATGCATCGCCTGTTACTAATGTTGCACGTACAGGGAGAAAGTTGGGGGGGGGGCACGGGGGGCACCTGCCCCCCATATTGGACCTGTGCCCCCCCAGGTGCCCCCCATATGAACTTTCCAACTCTGACTAAAATATACAGTTATTATGGAGGGTGCCCCCACAGAGGTTCGCGTGCCCCCCCGGTGCCCCCGCGCTCGAGACCCCAAATTTATGCCACTGGTGATAATGCATTTGTCAATCATACATGAAGAATGTAGATGCTAGTTTATAGTACCATGGATAAATAGCATGTAGTACAACCCAAAATAAAGTATGCTTATCCCAGCAGGAAGGAAGGATAAGCCACTGTACTTTCCCTTTCACATCTTTTTGCTACCTCAGAAACACTTCCCACCTTTACCTACATTGTTGCATTGAAGACGAAATTTCTTTATTTTTGTCTCCTTGCCCATGTGGCTCATACATCCGCTAACCGCAATACCCCAGAATGAGCAATCTCCCAGAGGACTAAGGCAGATTTCACGAAATGCAGCAAAATGACTTATCACAACTTAGTCCATAAGTTACATTAGCACAATGGCGACAATGCTGATCTTACAGTTACATTAGCAGTTACATTAGCAATGAAAAAAACAGCTACTACTC
This sequence comes from Platynereis dumerilii, assembly GCA_026936325.1. Lineage (NCBI taxonomy): Eukaryota > Metazoa > Annelida > Polychaeta > Phyllodocida > Nereididae > Platynereis > Platynereis dumerilii. The sequence continues at coordinate 365,858 of JAPTHN010000128.1, forward strand.
CAAGTTGTTTATTTTTTCGGTGATCTATATAGGTAAATCATACAAATTTTTTAATATAATTTCAGAATTTCAGAATTTAGATTTGCCTAGATAGCAAGAACGCTGAGAAATTCAGATTTAAAAATTGCTAATGTAACATCAGAGTCCGGTGAGATGGATTGGAGTTACATTAGCAGTCTCTATTGTCTTTCTTTTTTAAAAATAATTTATTGTTATGATGGTAATTACTAATGGGGCCATACAAGTATTTTAAGTGTATTTAAGCAATCATATATCATTATGTTTTGCTAAAGTGTTTTCTGTTGATTTTTACAGAGTGCCAAAGTTGGCATGTCAGATGACCAGTAAGTTTTGTCATCCATTATTGTCCTTATGAGAGATAAAAAAATAATTTTTTAACAGCAAAAAGTGGTATATTGGTGGATTTTTTTATTGATATTTATCCTTTAGCTCACTGATTTAATGGATGATGGGTTCACATGCTTCAGGAAGCAACAGATCGACTGCTGAGTCCAAAAAGGGTCTTAGTGCAACTATGTCCCTTTTTGAATTATTGAATATTTCGAAAGTTCAAGATCTTAGGATTAATGCCTGTGAATATTGGAACTAAGCGGGTTCAATTAAAGTAGATATTGCAGGTCAAATACAGGATGACACTATCTGTGGAATAAAGTGGAATTTTCATGTTTTAGTTGTCCCTTTTTGTCGCTGCCATTAGAAAATTTCACCTTGCGCAAAAAGGAGCAAAGTGCTGTTTTGAACCTTCTGGCACTGAAATTTACTTAACAATGATAGTAAAAATAGTAGCAGTAAGCTCCTTTTAGCACCGAAACAAGTCGGTGCAAAAACGAGCTTCGTGCATCTATGCTCCTTTTTGCCCCACTGATAATGCTTTGTTTAATGCAAGTAGGAGCATTGTTCTTATTTCATAGACAGTAATAATATTAGCATCATTGTTTTTATATACATTTGTAGAAAATGTACATATGAATGTACATACCAAAAATCATTCAAATCGGACCAGTATTGACCGAGCAAGAACTGAAAACAACTGTTCAAAAGTGAAAGGCCTTTTTCTCAAAATGCCATTTTTCCACTAAGCTCCTTTTTGCGCAGAGCGGTCAAGATAGATAATAATAAAAAGTAGGACAGTTTCAGATACTCTGTGAGCACAATTTATTGAAATCTGCCCTAAAATTAGACTATTCTTTTTCCATTGTACTCCACGCACATTTAGTTGACAACAAATTTTGTATTCCGCCATTGCATATCGAGCTGAGAGTATTACATCATGCAGTTCAACTCCAACATCCTTGCAATGCTTTATTGTTTTCCCTCTTTAGGGCGCTCTCTGCTAAGAGAGCTCCCTGTTGTCATTGAAATCCTGAAGAATCTTGTGGGTCGATTTACGGGCAAATTACAGCTCCAATTGACTTTAAAACTTCACACATTGCATTTTATCAGCCAAGAATGAATTGATCAACTTTACAGGGACATGCACATAGTTTAAATACCATTTCAGAGACCCAGGAAAACTATCCCAGAAAAACTGGAAAGAGGGAGTCCTATGATGTCATTCAGGGGGGTTTCCCACACCAGATCTATTTATAGCTCACTGAGAATTTGTCAAAACAATAAGAGGTCAGCAATAAGGACAAAACACCTCTTCATGCTTCATCAATGTGTTGAAGTAAGTTGGATGGAAAGATATGTGGAAAGAAAGACAGATAGATAGATAGATAGACAGATAGATAAATAGATAGAAACCTAGAAACACAGCTACAAACACAGTATGACAGCTTGACATAGAGAAAGAATGAATGAAAACAATGAAACAGTGAAAAGGATTAGATGGTTAATGATTTCTTTGGTTTTCAAGAACTTGCAGTGTCATGAGTTATAGGAGCGCCCTTTAAAGTGCCTTGTGCACGTTATTTTTATACTTTCATCAAGTTCCTTCCTATGGTCATGCATGTGTGCCAATTTGTGAAGTTTTCTTAAGATTGCTTATTTGTCTTGTTATTGTTGTCTAGGCCCTATGACAGGTAATTTATTGATATTTTAAAAATACACAAGATTAAGAAAGAGCAGAGGACTTTTTAAAAAGCCATGGCCCCACGTCCCTTGACCATGGAATTAAAGCCCAAAAAAGATCTCGTTTTTGTTTTGTTTAGGTAGATAATATTTTATCCTATAAGTACATTAACCCTTCATCTGTTTTCACAGTTTTTCACACTTTTTTTATAATGCTTTCTATGTGAGGGTACCTTCTTGTAATTTTCAGAATTTCTAGCAGGCTGTTGAAAGACTTCTGGAGAACTCCTGTAACAATACAGATTGGTGCCATGTCACATTTTGCATTAATGGCTTGTCCTCCGGCAACTTGTTACCTCAATGTCAATATAATGTCAATAGAAGTGGGGACATGCATTGTACTGAGACACCATGAATACAATGCAGGCTTGCTGTTGCAATATAGAGGCACACATAGAGAGGGCCACAATAGACAGAGTCTGAGCACTATATCTGCCATTTGATGGGATTTTCGACTAAGTGCATGTGTTACATAACATTGTTGAGTTGGTGGTGGAGCTTTACCCAATATATTCATGCAACATACATCAGCAGACAATTAACAAATAATGTCACAGACCTAAAACACTAGACTTCTGCTACATGTCTTAATAAGAAGAGGACATGGTAAAGAGTTGACAGATAGGCTAGATATTCAACTGAATCATTATATATGGAGAAAAATAAAGTGTACCAGTACTGACATGGCTCAGATTGCATTTAAGCTGCTCTAATGTAATAATTACAAACTTTGTAAACATAGTACTGTACTATAAAACTGTTTAAAAACCAGCTGCTCAAGAATTCAACTGCAGTAGACAACTGCAGTTAACTCACATTTTGGTTTAATTCGACTCCTACAGTTACCAAAGCTTATCAATCATTAGCTCACTAAATCAGCAGATGATAGAAATGTTAAAAGGGCAAGTCACCAAAGAATGACAGAAATAATGCTTTACACTCCATTGCTCACTTACTCACCAGCTCACTGACTTAATATATTAAAGACTCATAACATTCTCTCTGACTTGAAAACTACTCACAAGCTACAGTTGCATCATTACATTTTAATTGGGATGCGACAAGGTGCACCAGTGCCCCTCATAGGAGTGTAGCAATTCTGCTGCATGGTAGTCTTTGCATGTTTAATGTGCCGTGTCCCAAGTTCAATAATTATTACTGTCAGTGTGACAAATGGCTCACTGGTTCAAGCTTGGTTGCTTTTCTATGCAGTAGACCTTCCACAAAAAGTGTTGATTCTTGTTCACATGGCCTGGGACAGTGCTTTAAATGTTTTGGGTACTTAGGTCATTCCTGAGTGGCATTCATGTTTATTTAGCCTCAATTGATTGTAACTGACCTGTCACCATTGCTATCAATTCAATTTGTTTCTCTGTTTACTTTGTTGAGTGTAAAATTATGCATGTTATGAGCAACATGATTATTGGCTTTCCTTTATTCTATTCCTATATCATACTCTACAAAAGTTATCGTACAAATGATTTGAATATTCGAAACCTATTCTCCCTTCTCAATCCGTCCTATGTTGTTGTTGTACATTGCTTTAATATGCTAACTTCCGCAAATAATTCTGCGGTTCATAATTAACTATCACTCGCAGACGCATTTTTCACAGAACCTGCAACAGACACAGATGTGCTCACTTGCAGGCTCGAGTCCCAGCCATGGCATTGAGGAGCTGAGCGGATTCTCCATCTTTGCTTCACTCCACCCAGCTGTAAATTGGTACTGATGTTTTGATGGCAACTTTGGAGATGCCTGGTTGTATACTTTCCCGGAGTAGAGAAATGCTTTTGCTTGAAGAGGCCTGCCAAGGGTGTATTGTACAGGCTGTAGACATTTTTTACATTAACATAATATCGACCGCTCGGCGCAAAAAGGAGCTTAGTGGAAACTTTTGAACAGTTGTGTTCAGTTCTTGCTCGGTCAATACTGGTCCGATTTGAATGATTTTTGGTAGGTTCATTTATATATTCATTTTCTACAAATATATATAAAAGCAATAATGCTAATATTATTACTTTTTATGAAATAAGGCCAATGCTCCTTCTTGTATTAAACAAAGCGTTATCAGTGGGGCAAAAAGGAGCATAGATGCACTACAGTGTGTCTCGTCTAGCATGCGAACTCAAATTTAGCAGTAATTCTATAGGCTGGGAAAATACAATGCATGAACCTAGAGCAATGCAAATGATTAACCTTAGTAGAACTAAGTCGTGAGTGGCGCTTGCAGTGCATTTTTGTGACGTCACGGCAATTTAGGCCATTGTTATGGTAGCGTCAAGAATGTAAACAAGTTTGTATGGACTGCCGTCATCAAAAATGGCCGAAAATCGGCAAAAAAACGACCCCAAAACATCGCGAAATTGCTGTATTCACATTGCAAAAACAGCTTTTTGCACCAACTTGTTTTGGTGCAAAAGGGAGCTTAGTGCTAGTATTTTTACTATCATTGTTAAGTAAATTTCAGCGCCAAATGGTGCATAACAGCACTATGCTCCTTCTTGCGTTGGGTAAAATTTTCTAATGGCAGCGACAAAAAGGGACAATAAAAACTTGAAAATTCCACTTTATTCCACAAATAGTGTCATCCTGTACTTTGACCTGCAATATCTCCTTTAATTGAACCCGCTTAGTTCCAATATTCACAGGCCTTAATCCTAAGGTTTTGAACTTTTGAAATATGCAATAATTCAAACAGGGACTTTTTCGCTTTTTGCGCTCAGCGATCGATATGCGCATGTGATTGATTTTCAAACTTCACGCATTATCAATTTTCCATCACCTTAGTGTCTTATTTTCCTATAATTTTATCGTTGTGGACCTTCAACTCATTTCAGAATACTTTATTCACAAGAATGTGATGTTTTTGAAGTACAAGCCTCTTCCAATTACAAGTATTCATTAACCCTCACTGAATGACTTGTACTTTTACATGCACGATAAGAGATAATTGATTTGGTAGAATCTCTCTCATTATCTTGCTGCTTCTCTAATTGCGGTATTGCAGCATTAATCCAATGCAATGCATCAACTATAATCTGCTGTAACGGCTAAATGGTAATCCACAGCAATATTTCAGTGAGGAATACTCTTCCCATCTGCCAATCCCATTTTGATCCACTGGCTCTCAATTAATTGCTGATTCATTGCTGACAAGAAAGTCTAATTCTTATGGAACTTGAAGTTGAAGTCATTCTGACAAAGTAGCCATAATAGAAGTTCTATCTTGTACCAATGACACAAGGAAGCTTATTGTTAGTTGATAGTGTCAATGCATCTGCAATTAATAATTATAATTTTACAGTGCCACTTTAAAAAAGGCCAAAGGCTAGTAGCATTCTGACAAAAAAAGCCTTTTACATTACAAAAAAACACTACCTTAAAGAATTGGTCTAACATGTGCTGTTGATTATTTTCGTCAGGTTACAAAAGACCATTAGCCCAGGATATAAAGTGCGGTTGTTGCGTACTTGTTGGTGATCACAGATATCCACACTTATTGTGGTGAGCAGAGATATGGAAAAGTCATATTAAGAATAATTGATATTTCATTCTTGTCCAGATAAAGACAAGTAGATAACAGTAAATTTAAATAAGGGGGGATTTCATGGAAACTAGAGCTGTTAGGAATGAATATAATCTGCCAAGTTGCTTATGATTTTGAGACATTATCCTGGGATTGGACAAACAAGAGCGATTTATTCAGTAGAGAAAGCTGAGGAAAACCAATCTTGGTTTAATAAACATTTATCTCATGACTCAACTGGAAGGCATGTGAAGAATTTGATTGAAGTAATTTAGAAGTGGCTCTGTCAAAATGCCAGACATCCCTTCAAGATCCATTCAACAAAACAAGTAAAAAAATAAAGAGGGACAGAGACTCTGATAGAATTTCACCTATTACATCCACAGCAATTTCTGTTGCACATGATTTCAAATAGAGCCTTCCCTAAAATGACTGCCATTTACTCCTGGGTGTGGGAAGATATTGGATGGGGCAGAAGTGATCAAAATCGTCTGCATCAGATTTCTCTTAAATTTCATCACCCTCAAGTCTGCCTTTTTTATACCCAATTGGCTCAAGCTGCCATGTAAGCTTCTTGAGCTGTAGTAAACCGACTCAAATCTTGGGCCTATGACTGCACATAAAACCAGAAAATCGGCATTCCTTCATTGAATGTCAAGGAAATAGATGATATCACGCCAATTACATTTACAAGGAATTTCTCTCCACTGTTACACCAGACAACAAGGCAATCATGAGGATGGAAAATGGTCTAAACTTGACAATAGTAACAGCTTTTACAAGTGTCAGATTGAATTTACTAAACACTTTTAACAACCAGTCTACAGACAAAATAATTCGATTTAGTCCACACTGTACGATAAAATTTGTCTATATTTCTCCAGTTGAATCATTAGAATTAATTTGCCATGATTTGACAAATCCATTTAGCAAACTAACTAAGCAATGACAGATCTACTAACTAACCATGGACCATAATAATTCAAAACTGAAACAATATTTTCCACTTTTAAAGGAACATTCCATTTCGATCAGTATTGCAATGTAAACGAAGGAACATACCTGCAATGCTTTACTACAGTTATACGATTTTCAAGGAATAAGGGAAGAAGAGCAGGTAAATACCATCATCAACAGAATTGAACCCAGACATATAAATGCAAGACTTGGACCATCCAAAGAACCCACGCTGTGTCCAGGTAGTATACTAATAAGTATATGGATGCGTAGATGGATGGGTGATTAAGCAGGAAGCAGACATGTCAATGAGGCAAAGAATTAATGAAATTGCTGTCCAACATAGGTTCAGATAACAATAGAACTGTCATCTGTGACCTGCGCATAGTAGTCCAAAGTGCTGAAACAAAGAAAAAATATAGCCAACACTCTAAACACAGGGTGGTCAAAATGACAACTTTAGAGTGGTAATTCCTGGTGCCTAAACCGACAACTCTTTGAGTAAAAAATACTAAAAGGTTGTCAATGTCACTAATATTGGATTAGTAACATGTACCACGAGGGTAATCAAGGCTACCAGATGGAGATCAATTTGGCTACCTTTGGGTCACTTGCAGAGTCAACATAGTTATTTTGATTACGATAGAATAGTCAAAATGATTTGCCAAGAAGTCGCAACCAATTTTTTAAGTAGTCATAAACTAGTCATAAACTAGTCACATTGACAACCGAATGTTTAGAGTGAACAAACCGACTAAAATCGTCGATGTACACAAAAAAACAGAGTTTGCATGTAGACTTCTTGCTAAGTGCAGAAGAAGGATGTTGTGATTGATTTAAGAGCAGTGAGAAAATTCTTTTAAAACAAGGATTAATCCTATCAACATTTCACAGGGCTGAAACAGCCATAAACACTGCTTTGTACAATGGGCTTTGGCAAGAATTAAGAAGTTATACAATGCTTGGATCCTCGTAAATCCCCAAAATCTGCCACCGAACAGGGATTAAAGAATTTATAGATCAATTCTGTTACATTTATTTATGCCTTATTCTCAGTTGTTTGGTTTTGTAAAATTGTATTTTGCAGCAAGCAATAATTTTTCCACTTTAACTAGTATCCCCCTAGAAATCATCTGTTTAATCCACAAGCATTGCACTCAATCCTACAAAATCCTAAATAAAATCCCTATAATATCCCTACAAAATATTTTATAATCCTCCTGTTTGATTTTATCTGATCAAGCAATTAATGAGTCCTCTGGGTGTGCCTCGAAACAACCTTCTGCTTACATGGAGGCTGAAGAACACTAAAACATGGCAGACAAATGCAGCTTTCTTCTTATTCAGTTCAAAGCCTAGCTAACAGCTGCTTCGTCTAAAGCAATTGGGCAGTCAACGGGCAAGTTAAATATGGAGTAGCTGTCGGACTTGCCTTCCTACTCTTGTGTTAATCCCAAATAACTGACTTGATGAGCAGTGAAAGCAAGTAAGAAAGCAATATGCTGCTCAGTTCACTGTGTTATTCAGCTTTCAAAATGTATATCAACTTTACCAAGAAGCATTTTTCAACAGGTAACCTGCAAAATTAAGGCAACAGGAAGCCTATTTTAGTGCACTTGAAATCATTATTGCTTCTATAAGTTAAAAGTGTGCCATCATTTGGTCGATTCACTGGAGTGCAGGGTGCTCAGTAGCTATTAAAAACGAATTGCAAAACTCTTTTTTATCAAGCGTTTTATCCTAGCACCTGCTTTAGGCAGTGCAAAACCGAAAAGCTCATGCCTGTAATTGTACAGGCTGTCGACATTTTATTGACATAAACTGAAGGACAAAAATAAGTTGTCACTTTTCAATTTGAAATAATTTAAAGAAAAAAATTCTTCAAAATTATTTGATGTGTGTTCAATGTTCTAGACATTAACAACAACCAATAAGCCATGTTTACATATTCTTGTCATGGGTCATTGCCTCTGCGCTGGTACAGGTCATGAAATGCAGTAAATAGGCTAATCCTTGAGATCAGTTGCCCTTAACTGCCCAAAAAGCACTTAGAAAAGTTCCTTGATCTTTCCTGAATTGGGATATGCTAAAATACTGACAATGGGCAGATTCTCCATCGAGCAATGAGGCTGAGTAGTCGGGAGGCTGGCGGCTAACATGTCCCGGTGGGTGGTTGCACATCACAGGGGCTGCTCCCACCCAGCAATCAGCCACCTCATGACTAAGTTTAGTCTGACAGGCTGAATGAAGGACCTTCAAAAGCCATGCAGACCTGTAGTCACAACCCAGGATCAAGACAGGCACAACATCCATCAGAATCCGAATGACTGTTTCAAGGCCGTTTCAAGACCGCCACATCCACGTCTGCTGAAATTACAGGCACTCACAACCCATGAGAGGGTGCCAAAACAGTTATGATACAGCTCGCTAGCCAGGCATCCATGCAAAGGGCCTATATTTGACAGATGTGAACCCTGTTTTCCGTCCTCTTGATGCCTTTTCATTACTGAAGTGAAATGGGTTACCCCAGACCTTGTTTGATCTCACTTGTTGAAAAAATACAGAATTACAAACTGTCTCCAAGTGCCATCAAGGTATTTTTCCCCCAGGACTTTATACCACAGTCTCTTAAAGAGGCGATAACTTACTTTTGTCCTTCAGTTTATATATACTTCTAGCATTATCATTCATTCAATTTTCCTACAAATTAGCATCTGATTTTCTTCAAATGTGATGTTTTTGAAGGACATGCCTCTTACAATCACAAGTACGCAGTTATATTTTTACCTCTCTGATTGACTTGTACTCTTGCAGGCACAATCAGAGATAAATGATCTGACAGAATCTCTTTCATTATCTTTCAGCATTCTTGCTGCTTCTCTAATTGTGGTATTGCAGCAATAATCTCATGCAATGCATCAACTATAATCTGCTGCAATGGCTCAATGGTAATCCACTGCAATATTTTAGTGAGGAATACTCTTCTCATCTGCCAATCCCTTTTTGATCCATTGGCTCTCAATTAATTGCCAATTCATTGCTAATAGGACAAGAACTTTCAACTTCTTATTGATCTTGAAGTAATTCTGACAAAGTAGCAATTAAAGAAGACCAACCTTTTAATAATAACACTAGGAAGCTTACGGCTAGTTGATAGAGTGTCATTCATCTGCAATAAATATCTCAACATTTTACAGCAGCTCTTTTAAAAAGGCCAAAGACTAGTTGCACCCGACACAAACAGCCTTTTACATTACATAGCAAAAAACACATTAGCTTAAATCATTTATCTAACATGCGCTGTTAATGATTTTCATCAGTTTACAATGAACCTTTAGCCCTGGATTTTAATAATTTTTTTAAACTTTAATACATTTCGGTAGTTGTTGATAACATATATCCACCCACAATCTAGAGGAAGAGTCAAATTAAAAGACAGATAGCTTATATTTACAATCCTGCTAAGATAAAGACATATTTGAAAGTATATAATAGTAGATTTAAACAAGTGGAATTTCATGGAAACTAGAGCTGTCAGGAATGAATATAATATGCCAAGTTTCTTATAATTTTGAAACATTATCCTGCATGTGATGGGACAAATAAGAGTAATCTTTTCACTCAACGGGGATGCAAGTGAGGAATTTGATAGAAGTAATCAAAAAGTGGCTCTGTTAAAATGCCAGACGTCCCTTCAAGATCCATTCAACACACCTAGTAAAAGAATCAAGCGGGACTGAGACTCTTAATAAGATTTCACTATTAACACCATAGGAAATAATTTCAAATAGAACCTTCTCTAAAATTACTGCCATTGGCTGACTATTAACTCCTGGATTGGGCAAAAGTGAGCAAAATCGTCTGCATCAGATTTCTAAATTTCGCCACCCTCAAGTCTGTCTTTGTTATATCTAAGCTTCTTGAGCAGCAGTAAACCAGCTTTAATGGCCATTGTTCACCCAAGAATGCCAAGGCAAACTCCAATCTTGGATCTATGTCTGCTAAGAATTCCAGGAAATCTTTATCGCTCCTTCCAAAAGTCAGGGAACAAGATGATATCAAGCCAATTAAATTTACAAGGAATGCCAATTTATAGTTATCTTCACAGTTAAACCAGACACCAAAGCAATCATGAGGATAGAAAATGGTCTAAACTTGACAACATTAACAGCTCAAGTGCTCAATGGAATAAACTGAACCCTTTTAACTCCCAGTCAATAAACAGAATGATTCAGTTGAATCAATGCTTATAAACTTTATTTAGATTTTTTCCATTGAACAATTGAAGTAAATCTAGACAAAAAAATTCCGCAGAACCTTGGGGCAAATTCCCATGCTCTGAAAAATGTATTTAGCTAACTAACTGAGCAAGGCTGGGAATGATAACTAACCAAGGACACACATAATTCATGACTGAAACAGGATTTCGATTTTCGAAATTCTTCCTGTTTGATCTATAATAAACATGGCAATTGATCTGCAATTCTTTTTTTTCAGTTATTGGAATCTTAAGTAAATCTGAAAAGAAGAACAAAAAATTACATAATCTCTAGAATTTAACCCAAAACAGTAATTTGGGATGGATGGACGATTGAGCAGGCAAGGCCACAGCGAAGAGGAAAAAACTTCAGATAACTCGACAAGGATGTCTTGGCATATTGGTCACTATCCTCAATTTTGTGTAATATCCCATATTTATTATATTCCCTGATGCAACAGACAAAACAGGTAATCTAAAATGAATAATAAAAAAGGAAACCAGCGAGAGTTAGACACCAATCTGAGACTCAGTCATTCAAAAGCCAAAGCAATAAACCAACAGACAAATATTGGCAACAAAGTATGTGCAAATTTTGAATAGAATTCGTCAACATTTGCAAAATTTCACATATCACAGTGAAAGAAGGGAAGCATGAAGGACACAAGAAATCATCGAAGTACACACAAAAGGGAGTCCTTGTGTGGACTTCTTGCGAATAGCAGAAGAAGGACGTTGTGATTGATTGAAGGGCATTGTAGCAAAGGCAAAAGATCACATTATGTATCTTGGATGGTAACACCGACACCCAGTCTATACAAATCATTGACAGAGTGAGGCAGTTCATTCAAAGCAAGGACTAGTGGCCACAAAATAACTTGTTAATCCTATAAGCATTTGACATGGCTGAGACAGCTATAAACACTGCTTTGTCAAACAGGCTAAAATAAGTTACACAGTGCTTTGCAGATTAAAGAAGTTTTTTAGTCCTATACTACCAGATTTATTCTCCTCAATTCTCTGCAGCTCGGCTTTGTAAAATTGTATTTTGCCACAGGCTGTAATTTTCAAGTTGAACAGATCCCCCACAAATCATCCCTTTGGACCACAAGCATTGGGCTGAATTCTGCATAATTCTTGATAAAATCCCTATGAAATCCCTCTGAAATCTTTTAAAATCATCCTGTTTGATTTTATCTGACCAAGCAATTAATGAGCCACTGGGGTGCGTGGAAACAATCCTCTCCATGGAGGCTGAAGAACATTAAAAGACAACTGAAATGGTTAGCTTCAGACAAAGACTGGTTTCTTCCCATTCCTTTCAAAGCCTGGCTAACAGCTGCCTCGACTAATGCAATTGGACAGTCAACAGGCAAGTTCAAAATAAACGGATTAGCTGACTGACTTGCCTGTCTGCTCCAGTGCTAATCCCTAACCACTGGTTTGATGTGCGGTGTGAAAGCATGAAAGAAACCCAATGCTGCTAAGTTCATTCACCATGAGATTCAGCTTTCAAAACTTATATCTACCCCCACCCAGAAGCTATTAAAATGGGTTTTGCTTCAAGTTGTTTTTGCTCCCATCAGGAATTTGGTTTTTAAAGGCATTTTGCCCCAGCAATGCCAGCATTCTACTTTAGACATTACACTAAAGTCTCAAATCATTTTACTTCAGCAAGCATTTTGTCAAGAATGTCATTTGCTAGAGCCAAAGTGACAAAGCTGCCTGTTTATCATCAACCAACGGAGATAGGAACAGACTCACAAAGGGCAAAAACAAAGGCAGAGAAATTACTCATCCTGGCAGACTCAAGAAGAAAAGGGATAATCACATCTTACTACAGAGTAAAAGAAAGATAAGGTAATGACAAGAGAACCTATGAAATATTGCAGACATTTGTTCTGAATAAGGATGTCAGACGCAGGAACCAAGAAGCTTAACAAACCATAGGATCAGAACTGTAGACATGGCAATTATTACACTGTTTGATAATCGTATTTCCAATACAATTTGCAATATTACCAGCCATTGACTGCCTGAATGATAACACATTATGGTATTCATTGTACACTGTAAAATTTGAATTTTCAGTTAGCTTAATTGATTGAGTGAGATGGTTGCACAATTCATTTGAGCCAAGATAGCTTGTTGTTTGTAAGTTATAACAGCATAAAGATTATCAAAACTCAAAACAACAAGCTATCATGGCTCAAACAAATTGTGCAACCATCTCACTCAATCATTTGAGCTTACTCAAAATTTCAAATTTTACAGTGTATAGCGAATCATCACAAAATATAATTTTGACACTAAATTGACAATGTGCATTATGTGTACATGCTGGTCGAAATTAAGACATATCAGCAAAGTATTCAGGTATAACAATGGAATGGTTTGACATTTGACTCCATGTGATATAATTTTCTCCAATTACTGGTTATTAATATACTATGATGACAGTGAACAATGAAATGAAAAGAAATATCACTAATGATAGCTTCGGCAACAAAGCAAGAACCATATAATCACAATATGGAAACATAGGGGCATTGTTAGTAATTCATGACATATGATTTTCTTCTTGCTCACAACTGAATTGAACTAGAATCCAGCATTTTGTACTGCAATGCATAAACGAGATAATGAAGAGTACTATTGTAAGAATCAACAATGAATGCTATCATGAGATCCTGAGTCTTTACAAAAGAGCAAAATGAAGGGTCACATAAACTCAACATGATCATGAATGCATAATATTACATAACATAGACGGTTAATTGACCGTACATCTTGTTTAAATCGTTTTTTACCGTATTGCATTATTTCTTTAGAACCTATATTTGTAATTTACTTATTTAGCAACTGCACATTAAAAGGAAAGAAAGTACTATTCTTTAGTCAACATTTTAAAGTAAAATGTTTGCATGCTTTTAGTTGCCTTCCTGGCATTCTATCTACTAGTTTGTCGGTTTACTTGCTTTTTGGGGATCACTTTGCAGGAGGAGAATATATTGATACGGACACCTCATTCTGGAGGATGCAATACCCTCTTGATCAAGCAGTGACTCAAGATGGCACTACGTTGCATAGGATATGTCTATAGGATGGTATTAGTATTCCTGGGGACTATTGCAAGGCCTGAGATATGGCCAATACATTTTCTCTTCCACATATGCTAATCCTCTTAGGTCGGTCACTCGCAGCAAGTTTGTCCTTACACGATCTTAGTCAAGGGCATGTGACCGGAAGCCTGCCACAAGTCACTTGATCACCTATCACAAATGATTGATATGGTGACTGCGCACAGCTTACAAAGTTTTTTTTTTTAAACACATATCACCGCACCTAAGCTTTTGGATAACGGATTTCTTTTGCCCTACTATCCACAAACTATAGGCTCACACAACCATGCTATCAATATATAGCAACTTTTCTTCCACTCTCTTCCAGCAGACAGTTATATATCACCTGGTTCTGTTGCATCAACCTTCACTTGGAATATACAAAAAGAGTAATAATTTACAGCCAAAAAACCATTTCCTTACATACTATAACTTCATTGTGTTGTTATGTTCCACACCACTACTTGTATAATATGTATTAAGCTCACATAACTTAAGTTGCCATATTTCCAAGTTGTTCAAATAGGTATACATTGTTGATACTTTTATAATGATTGATAAATCGAAATCTTCATTCACCTGTGACTATAAAAATTTGTCAATTTATGTGTCTGCAGATAATTTTCAATCATAGACATTCGCTTCACACACAATGTCACAATAGATAGAACTGTCGTCTAACCAATCGCATTAATATCACATTAAATTAGTTTCATGGTTTTACTTGCAGAGTACATACAATGTATAAAACAATGCCAGAGAAAGAGCAGACATATTTTAAGAGCAAGGAATAGGGTACTTAATAATTTTTTTTTGTGAATTCATATTTTTATTTTTCAAAGGCTCTTCCAATTTTTTAATGAGGAATATTGTATGAATATCTGCCGATGAGTAATATACTTGTTGAGTTGGATTTTTTCACCGCCATTTTCTCCCTGATGCTTTTTATGCAGCTTGCCATCAAGTTTCCTCTGAATCTACAACCTGTTTCACCCCTGACAGCTCTGGATCATACAAGGATGATAGGTCAGGCACCAATTTGCAAACTTGCGAGCTCATACATTTTTATCCATCAAAATTTGGTGATAACAGCAATGTGTTTTGCTGAAAGCCAGCTTTCAGTTGGGGATGATAGTTGGCATGCTATTGGCTGAAACACTGTTGAGTGATGTGCATGTATAAGGGATCCACAGACCACTGGAAACGTTTCTATAATGTAGAGATATTGAAGAATGGCATGACATGTGTGAAGTGGGGAATTACAAAATGTGTGATTGATTTTCTGAGAACTTTCTGTAATTGCCTTAGCTGTTTTTTTCATCAGTGGTAATGCAGAATGAATATGAAACGTGATTGATAGATTTGTATTTGGGCTTCATTTTCATCAATTCTCAAAGGTGACAGATATCCATTAAATAAAACGCCATGTCATGAAACAATAACTGGAATTGGAAGAAAGGCAGACTTGACTAATAGTATGACAACGTAAAACTAATTGATTAAGTTCAAAAAAATATAAATATCTGAAATATGCAGCTATGTTAGAATGTGGGCAATTGGGCAGACTTAAATAATTAAATTTAATCGATTATACCCAATTAGAAATATTAGGTAATTGGTAGTAATTACAATGTAATGGTATACAGAATGAAGGAGAGAAGAAGGAACATCAAACTTTATAAGACTACATATTCAATTCGATTATATCAACAATGGCACAACCACATGAGAATTGTGGAATCAATACAATTGCACTATATGACTCACACTTGACATTGTTACTTCCCTTGTTTCATGATCTATTGTCCCAGTTTTTACCTTTCCGCTTTTTATCTTTTTATATCACTTGACATTACTTTTCAGGCCTAAGCAAAGGAAAGTGCATCAGCTTTGAAGTGTAAAACAAATTAAGAGGCAAAGGGAATTCTGCATGTCATAGAAAGAACTTCCTATCTCTTTCCATGGCTATCATGTTTTCAAACAACTATCATGGGAAATACCTGATGTTGCATTGCAGAATGACCCCATTAAAAGCTTCAATATTGTCATCGCAGGTTGCTGCAAATGAATTTGAAATCCTGTTTTGTATAGGAAAGAGAGATAGACTGATAGAAAACAAGACACCTTACTATTAGGTATATTTGATTGCACAAACGATTCCAGTCCTTCACCTGTGGTAGCAGCTGCAGGACCACCAGCACAATGGCCAGTCACATAGACAGACCATTCATTCACTGATAACCCATTAGCAAAGAGACTGAGGGTGTCCAGTTGAAGAATGGCCCGGCACAATATGGGCAGTCACTCCTCAACTTACATGCATGTCCTGAGTGGCTTAGTTAAAAGAGTTCTATGACAGACAGTGTCTTTGGAATAAAAGTTTGGTTCACATTGATGTTAAAGTTTTGGGAAACATTATGAGGAATATTCTATATAATTTGTGGATTTTTTTCATCATCAAATTTAAATGTAAAACATAGTTTGCAAGTGTCCATGCCTATGTTGGTGAAAACATAATCCACAACATGATAATTATCATACCTTAGGCAAATGACCATTGATCTCTTTTGTTTTCCAACAGGGAGAAAAATTGGAATCAAACCCTGTACCTTCAACGAAGAAGGCTAAGACTGTATTCAGTCAGCATCCTCACAATCTTGACAATCCAACTGTTATCTATTTACATGAACAGTGAGCCTTCCACCATCAGAACATTTTTAGTAGACGTCTCTTATAGCTGAAGCAGAATAAAGGGCAAACAATTGGGACAGCAATAGCATAGTTCCAGCAATGCACTATGACTCAGCTATAGCACAACAAACAGATTATGCCCTATTGAAACCCTACACTCCAGATCAAAGCACAGACAGTGTCCCAGACTGGCTGACAAGTAGAGTTTCCAGAGGCTTTTGAAGCTCTTTTCTTGCAGAATTGAGACTATTATGGGGAAAAATTCTAAAGTAAAAGCCCAGGTGACATAAATAAGGGGCTTTGTGAAATCCTGGGAAAGTCTCGGCTAAACATCACAGAAATATAAATATTTGAAATATGAAACTATGTTGGTATATGTGCAATTTGGCAGTTTTAGAGATATATACAGTCACAGTAATTGGAAGCTATGACAGATGAAATGGCATTCAAAATGGAGGGGACCAGAAAGAACATCAACCTGTAAAACACTGCGTAGTCAATTTGATTATATCGACAACCGTTATGAGAATTGCGAAATCAATACAATTGCACTATTTTTTATCTTTTTACATCATTTGACATTTTTCAGGCCTAAGCTAAGGAAAGAGCATCAGCTTTGAAGTGTAAAACAAATTAAGAGGCAAAAAGGAATTCTGTATATCATAGAAAAAACTTCCTATCTCTTTCCAATGCTATCATGTTTTCAAACAGCTATCATGGGAAATACGACCACTTTCAACAAAGCCTGATGTTGCATTGCAGAACGACCCCTTTAAAAGCTTCAACATTGTCCTCACCGGTTGCTGCAAATGAATTTGAAATTCTGTTTTGCATATGAAAGACAGATAGACAGATAGTATACAAGACACCTTACAATTTAGGTAAATATGATTGCACAAACTATTCCAGTCCTTCTCCTGTGGTAGCAGTTGCAGGACCACCACATAATGGCCAGTCACATCCACACACCGTTCTTTAGCAGATAACCCAAAGGAAGATCATTAGCAAAGAGACTGAGGGCGTCCAGTTGAAGAATGGCCCGACACAATATGGGCAGTCACTCTTCAACTTACACGCATGTCCTGAGTGGCCTAGTTTAAAGAGTTCTATGTCAGACAGTGTCTTTTGAATAAAAGTTTGGTTCACACTGATGTTGTAGTTTTGGGAAATATCATAAGGATTATTCTGTTTGTGTATTTTTTTATCAAATTTAAACTTTTAAAAAACATAGTATGCAAGTGTCAATACCTTAGGCAAATGACCATGTCATGGTCTCATTTGTTTTCGAGCAGGGATAAAACTTGGGAGTCAAACCCTGTACTTTCGACGAGGAAGGCTAAGATTGTATTCAGTCAGCATCCTCACAATCTTGACAATCCAACTGTTATCTATTTACATGAACAGTGAGCCTTCCACCATCAGAACATTTTTAGTAGACGTCTCTTATAGCTGAAGCAGAATAAAAGGCAAACCATTGGGATACCATTATAATGGTGAATTAAGCATCGATAGATAGCAACAATAGCATAGTTCCAGCAATGCACTATGACTCAGCTATAGCACAACAAACAGATTATGCCCTGTTTGCAACCCTAAACTCCAGACCATTGCACAGACTGTGTCCCAGACTGGCTAACAATAGTTGCCAGAGGCTTTTGAAGCTCTATTCTTGCAGAATCGAGACTATTATGGGTAAAAATTCCAAGGTAAAAGCCCAAATGACATAAATCAGGGGCTTTGTGAAATCCTAGGGAAGTCTCGGCTATAAACTTGTACAGTATCTGCGAGGTTACGACTAAAATTCACTTATGTAAGATACTATTTAACAATGGAAAATGTATAGATACATTGTACATACTGAATCGAAATAATTCTCCCAATTATATCAAGTCGCAGCTCAGGAAATTTAAATACTGAAATCTCACAACATCTAAACGTCAGTTATGGTGACCACACCAATTGAATATACCATATACAACCCACTCTGGAAAGCTCTCAATGAGTATACCAAATAATTATTCATTCACAAGTCGTCCAGTGAGATTGCAGTTGTTCTTTTAATTGTCATAAAACAGTATTTTATCAGAGAGCGGCCTACTCTCAGGGTGCAATTGTACAGTGCATCAGGACAGAATTTACAAAATAAATGAAATTTGAACAGAAGTGTTACTAATCTGTAGTAGGCCTGTTTGCAACAAATTTGGATCAGTTAGTCATGGTCAGTCATGGTAATATATAATGCAAGTTAGACACCCATGCAATAGCTTTCAGATATAACGTCCATTAGACCACAGCCTGGCAATATCAAATTGTTAAAGAAGTCGAGACTTTTTTTCACCTGGTGTCCTGCAATTCGTCTATCTACAGCTGGTGTAGGATAAGCTCTAGAATTCTGAAGAAAACTGTCTAATGACAACATCCTCATTTTCCACAGTCTACCTCAATTGGCTGATTGCAGCCGACTACTCTTGCCTTCTGCCTCTATCTAGGATGTTCTGATGAACCAATTTTCCAGCCTTCAAGTCTCTAAGGAGGACATAGATGGCACCAGACAAGCTTAATCGGCTCTGTATTGATTCTCAGCATTAAACGTACAGATCAAATTATGCTGATGAGTCGTGACTAGACGGTTGAAAGTAGAGAAACAACAATCTGGATGGGACAATAGTCATTAATAAAGGGATTTTGTTTTTCATCAGCTCATATAGATCAAAGGTCATCACTTCTGGCTAAAATTGTATTTCCAGGACAGTGAGAATAGATACAAAATTAAAACTAGTCCACTGGAAGGAATTCATTCTGCAGTAACATTACCAGAAAATAAGTCGAATTTCAAATATTTTTTTTGTAACAATGACGACAAAAAGATAATAACATAATATTTTTTTTAGAAATTGTCAATATGTTACTATTAAAGTCTGTAAAACAATTTGCAAAGTCATTTGATCGTGTACACAGAAACTAAAAAAAGCGGATCTTATTAAACTGACAAAAATGAATGTAGGCCTTTGAGAGAAACTGTCATAGATATGCAGAAATTAATGTTTTGAAATTTTATATAGCTACAAGCACAATGACGGAGACCACTCTGATCCACTGTATGCAATCATACACATAAATCTGTCTATGTTCTGGAACAGATTGTAACTACAGTTCTGTAATTACATTTTGTAACTTGTACAATTATATTAACACAGAATTCATACCTCTTTAAAATGATGGGTATAATTTTGTTGTCTACTTTATGTGATGTAGTGATAATACTGACAATACAGAAGAAAAACGATGGATGAGAGTAAGTAGAAGTTGTGGTACTGTACACTAAACTAACAAGGACATAATTTATCACAGCATCACCACTTTTTACTGAACCACTGTTTTGGGAACCAAACGCAAAATGCTCATGAAAAACTGGGCTAAGTGGGTTGCACTATTCCACACCTTTATGTGGAGTGGTATGTCTTTTCCAATAAAATAATTCCATTTAATCTATCAGCACGGCTTTCAACAAAACATTCATTCCAATAATATCATTTCATTCAATCTATCAGCACATCTTTCAACAAAACATCCGACAATGAGACGGAGTGACAATGAGTGACAGTATTTTTAGATTAACAATTCCGTTTTGAAGGATGCTTCTATTCATTTCCAAAAACAGCTTCAGTTTGAGTGACACTTGCAGCTTCACACGTTCAATAGACAGATAAAACATTAGTGTTCCAAGGAAAACCCTCTAACCTCAGACCCTACCCTTTGGACAGGATCTCACGTTCGCCATATTGGAACACGTGACCTATATGGCAGCCACATGACCAGTCTAGTCACCTGACATGGAAGAAGACTCCAAGCTGTCAATTCTGTCTCTTTTCTTTTTTGTTCATTCTTTTTTCTGCCTTTCTTAGCCTTTAACCTCATACTCAAGAGCGATCCAGAGTCCCCTTTTAAGAAATGGACCAGTCACAGTCAGCCCCAAAAATGACTCTAATGCTAATATAAAACGATTTAAGGTCTTGGTTGGGGGCTATGGCTATGAGAAATTAAAGTAATACTGAGGGCCCAAGTCAATTGATCAGTTCAATGCAACACCATGAAACTTGATTGTCATTTACAGTCTAAAAAAAAACTATGTGCACACTTTGATTTTTCTTCATATTTCGCAAAGGAAATACACTGCAAAAAATTCCCGTTAAATTTTACGGTTAAATTAACTGGCAACTTTGTTCCAGGTCTAAGAACTGTAAAAGTTCTAATAAACCTGAACAGGACAATGAACCGTAAAATGCAGATTGGTACATTGAACTGTAATTTTGCGGATTCAACAAAGTGATATAACGGTATAATGTACATATATAAAACAGTTTATTTAAAGTATATTTTACAGTTATATCAACTGTCAAACATAGAACGTAAAGAATGCAAGGAGCTGTAGAATCTACTGTAAAAATACGGCTGTAGGGATGTACCGAAGCTGGAATCAGCTGAGAGAGTGAGAGAGCCACTGACTCCAGACTCGGCCTTGCTCATCTCTTGCTTGACAGCAGGGAAGTAGTCCATCAATTAGTTTGCTCACAAGCCATAAAATTGATGGATATTTTCCAAGCGCACCAGTTGTCAAGTTTATCGAAGTATGTTCTATTGATACAGACTGCGCTTGGGTTATTTTGGTTTTAATAGTGTCATTCTTTAGATCACATCATAAGACTCACACAAATGTCAATGTCACATATAGATATTACAACTTTTGCATAATGACAACATCTTTAAGATCATATGAATGAGGATGTTCCCTTATCTTCAGATAAGTTATAAATTAAGTTTGATTAACAGCTGTGTAAAGCATATGTTATAGATGGCACCACATGTTCCGTGGTTGAAGTCCATGCAATCTTTTGTTTATAGTTCCTAATCTGACCAGGTGTATTGATTGTTTGGCCAATTCAAATGTTTTGTCTGCATATTACAAGTTGCAGTAAATTAACGGTTGAAGAAATTGTTCATTAACGTGAACTGAATGTTAAATGACATGTTGCAGTAAATTTATCTTGGAGCCATTTTGTAACTGACAAAGAACTGTAAATTCCCAGACAAAGTCTGTATTTAAAAAATACTGGCAAAATAACAATAAATTTACGGTTCTTTTAGCCAGAAAAACACGGTCATTTCTTACAGTGTACCCTATTGTATGCATTAAGCACAGGGTGGGCAGAATTAATTAAAATTGGTTCTTTATGGAGGGGGTGTGCTTTTAATACAGAATATATGATATACATACCTTGAAAGAGAAAGGTGCAACATAATGTTATTTGGAAACAATTCTATTTTAAGGGCCACATTTGCCTTTCAAATACACACACAAAATGTTATTCAAAGTTGATGATCTCGGAAGAACAAATGAAACCATTCAACAATATCGAGAGTAAAAGTTCAGCAAACCATTCCAACAGCAAAATACTTTTCAATTGTTTGTCAAAATTTTAGGCGGCTATTAAAACTAACCATTGCAGTACAATTTGGTGCACTAACAACACCCTCTAGAAATCGATATTTCTTCACATGCAGGGCAGCGAGTCTAGGCCAGGTTAGATTGTGGTAACAACTCTGATTTATGAATGATGCTTCTATCCCCTGCCTGCATGTTCAAATGTTGGTATCTGATAATCATCTGTAGTGTGTTCCTTAGCTGACATCTGCCATTTGTTTTGTGGCGGTACACCTGGTGTTTTGGATCGATCCCATGAACTAATTCTGGAATTTTGATGTTTAAAACCTTGAACACAAACTTGATAATATTTATCCTTTAATGAGCAACATGACCTAACTTAGCACTACTGGTCCGTCAGTATTTAGGGAGGCCTATCATTGTCAATACTTATTCTTATAGTCTATCAAATTATTATCATAAATAAATTAAGCTGTCAATCTGATCAATCTGTCTCCCTAAATTTTTGACTGAGACTCAATTTTCAGACCTTTCATCATTTCAGTCCATTATTGCAATCATTTTGCAAATTCTTTTGATTAAGTAGAAAATCATTTGTGATGAAACATGATCAAAGTGAACAGCTATCACTTTCCATCCTTCCAGCTGTCACCTGTCTGGACGGCTGGTGCCAGATATAACAGGATAGCTAATTAATGAAACAGGGATGGGCTTATGGATGCTTATTGTAAGCTTACAGTGATCCCACCTAATCTGACTTCACTGAGAAAAGTGATTTGGACTCATTGTCCTTGATTGGCAGCTTGCAACAAGGTCCAATTTTTTCACCCATTAATTTCCCCCCTGCATCCACAATTCCTTTCACTTCAACGCAGACTGGTGTCACATGTTTTCAAGGCTGGTCATTTTTCAAATTTAAGCTCTCCCTAATGGACTAGTCATATGAAGCACACATCATCAGACTCTCATAGACACAGTCTGACTGTACTTGGCAGTTTTCCTCAGACTGCTGAAGAATGTGTGCTGATGCTCTAGTCATAGATGGATGGTAGGCATGGTTTATCGCTATCTAAAAGTCTGAAATATGACCAGGCATGAGGAAGAGTGAAAACACTATATTTGTATATTGCAATCCTTTGCTTATAATGGAGATTGCCATACAAATCGTGTATACTGGAGTGGTTAGAAAGTATGTTTATTTATACAAGATGATGGGTTTGATTAAAGTAACTAAAGCAATGGCATGGTGTAACACTATGTAGTGGAATGACGATGTATAATTGTCTTGACCAAACTAAAAATCTAGACTAGATATCAGAACAAAAGACATTTATGAAAGACGTGCCTTCAGGCTACTGTGTTAAATGTGAGAGTCCTCTGAGGAAGCCTTGAAGTCTGAACACTCAATTCCACAAAGTCTATCCATCTCCAGTTTGTGAGGACAAACAAAATCTTTTCTCTTTGATTTCAATCCAGTTTAAAGGCACACAATCATCAAAACCAAACTTTCAATTTACAGGTGTTTCTATCATTGAATAGGTTCCAATACACACATGTTCACAATATCAGAGAAGTCTGTCTTATCCAGACGCAGTAAATAATTTGTATAAAGGGCAAACATTATGAAAATGTGTGACCCTTCTGCCTGCCATGGTCTGCAAGGCGCATGATGTAGGACTAGAGATCCCCCCCCCTCCCTCCTTCCTCAAGGCCAGTTCAGAGAGGAGTTGGTGGTCACTCATGCGTGAAGTCTATTGTTTCAGGCCAGCTAGGAGTGCGAGCTAATTGGAAGGTGGCAGCACCTTATGGTACCAATCTTACAGACATGTGAAACCAGTCAGGCATGCTGTTTATTTTTTACCTGACCTTACGTCATTTGCAAACTTTCCTTGCAATAGGGGTCGCTTCTGATTGCACCAATTCAAGGCTTGAAATATTGAGCTAAAATGCTGTTGTTTGTAGGTTTATATTTGTAAAATTCATAATAATCAACATAATATTGTTTCAAGGGACAAACTTGAGGCACTCAATTTATTTAAAAAAGTCCATGAGTGTGGCCCTTTAACTTCAAGCAGCTGATCTGAAGGTCTTCGTTCGTCAGCCTTAAATATTACCACTAATGAACCGGTACTTAATCTCTACCTTGTAATAAATGATTCCACTTTGCAATTTCTTGTGATCATGTTTCATAATGCAAACATACATGTATATATCGTCAAAGCTCCATGCAAGCAGTAACGAAAATCTGTCAGACTTGGTTTATTAATTCTATTTCATTATCTTAGCAATGATATTTATATCTTGCACATCTACAACAGCTATACAGACTAAGGCCAACTTAGCTTACTAATGAAACTAGCATTGAACACTCTCTGCCCTCAGGGCTAGTAAGCCTATACTTAATCTGAACCTTGTAAATGATGACCTTGCTCATTGGCAATTCACATGGGGACATTAGCCTCCACAGACCAAAGCAGAACAGCACTTTGAAAAGGGCTGAAACATTGCTGAGGACAATATACGGTTATGACCCTTTTTGTTTCAGGTCTTTTTCACAGACATCTGGTCATCGTGAGAAGCATTGGAAGATTAGTCCGAACCTTGGCTAGTTTATTTTGCAAACCTTGCAATTGACCACTTCAAGTTTCTCATGATAAGGGCTCATAATTGACCATCATGATGGGGCAAAATGTTATTTGAATTTTGCTGAGGCCTAAACATAATTTATTCCTCACTCATACTTGATGTTGCATTCCTAAGACTTTTGAGACCATCAGACAGGGTCCATGGGTAAGAACTCTGGGCCATGGATAAAACTCCGTCTTACTCGTATGTACAGGGGCCAGAATCAACATGGGTCAAAAGATGAGAAATCCAGCACACTACAACTGAGCAACATTGTGGGTGCCAGGCCCTTGACTTGACCAAACAGTAGACTAACAAATTATTGTTTTTCAACTAATATCCTTAGGACAACACCTTAGGCTTGAATATTCCCATGTTTGTTATTGTCAATACAGATATCAAGAAAGAAAAATTAGCAAGTGAGGAAAGATTGTCTGACAGAGATGGTTGAAATCTGTAACGATTAGTTTGATGCACCCACTCACACACAGAAAAATGGGGACCCATTTACTTTGCATTTCTTTCTATGCTTCGTGTTCATGGTTTACATGCTTATATTTTATTGCATGGTGTTTTGATGTATATATTTCCTTCTTCTTTTGCATTTATTGTATTTCGTTCCCATTATGGCATGAGGTTAAATGTACAAGTAAATATATCACACTTCTTTTGACATTATTTCGTTTTGGCGTGTTTCTCTAAGCTCTCAAATGTTGGAGACTTTTTAGTTTTAAAGACGATATGACAACATTGGAGATTAATTTTCGTGCTACCTTAACAACCTTGATGAAAGATACACCATTTGATATAAGCTATAATCTGTAGATGAGACAATGTTTTTTTTTTCTTTTTTTTCCTCATTTCACCATCAAAACAAGTTATTTGTGCAACAACAAAACAGCTTTCTTTAGACACAGCTTCATCAAATTTGCATCAAACCAGGACATTGCCATATGCATTACAGAGACAAACATACAACCTTGAAGCAAAAAAGCACCACTTCACAAGGCATACTAATGCAGGGGAATGGCCATTATACTAGAGACTTACAGAGTCATATATTTCATCAATTTTGCAGTAGCTCTAGGTAAGATAGAATCTCTTCTTTTTTTACCGTCAGCGAACGAAGTTCGAAGAAGGTATTGTTATCACTTTGGTAAAATGTTGTCCGTCCGCCGGGCGGGCGGTCGGGCGTCCGGGCGGCGGGCGGACAGATAGTTTCCGGGCCAGAACTCGGGCCCTATTGCATGTACATAGATGAAATTTGGTACACATATAGCCCATATGGTCTGGTTGTGCCTTTTGATGGTCTGATTGATGGATAATCCATACTTTTTGTAATATTAAACAAAACAATAAAAAATGATTTTTTTCGTTTCCGGATCAAGACTCGGTCACTATCGCATGTACATGGATGAAATTTGGTACACATATAGCCTATGTGGTCCAATTGTGCCTTTTGATGGTCTGATTGATGGGTATTCTATAGTTTTTGAAATATTGAGAAAAAATAATAAAAACAATTTTTTTTTCATTTCTGGCCCAAAACTTGCCCAGTATTGCATGTACATGGATAACATTTCATACACATATCACCTATATGATGCTGTTGTGCCTTTTGATGGTGTGATTCATGGTCATTCTATACTTTTTGAAATATTGACAAAATATATTGCAAATTATAATTTTTGGTTTCTGGTCCAAAGCTTAGCCTCTCTTGGATGTACCTTGACAAAAATTCATCCACATATTGCCTATAAAGATCTTTCACTGGTCTCATTGATAGGTAGTTTTAACACTTTTTAAATATCTAGAAAAAATTTGAAAAATATAAATTAATATACTTATTGGTTTTCGACCCACAGCTAATAACCTATTCCCTGTACATGTATGAAACTGCAACATAATATGTGTAAATTTGTCTAGTTCAGCCTTTCCATGGTTTTACATACCCTGGCAGGCAGGCGGCCAGATGGTAGGGCAGCGGGTATATAGATAATTTCAGGCCAAGATTTGGACACGATCGCATTATACCAATTTTGTCAACATCGCTTTTATGACTTTACAGATGTCTTTCGCTGAAGGTTTGCTGCTGCGCAGCCTATGTTTATCTATGCAAAATGTGATACAAGCTGTGACTGAAATACACATCAGTTGTGGCTCAAAGTTAGATTTTAGCTCAACATCTGCATTTTAAGACTGTTCTAGAATTGGTTCTCCAATCCTTATTTGCCTTTTTTGACTCAGTGATACGAAGTGCATACCACAAAATTACTTCAATACCTATTCTCGTTAATCGTAATTTCTTATATTGGAAGTGTCTATTTTAAATTTTTTGTTTCTTGCTGTCACATAATTCTCTATTAACAATCAGACAATTTCTCAAGGTCCGCTGCTTTAAAAAAATTATAATTTTTGTTGTCACTGAATCCTTTTCCAAGACTTTTTTTTTCAGGAATTGAAAACTGCAACGGTTTGCGGCCAAGTATGTCAACAACAGGAGCAACCCTTGAGATGGAACAGACTGCTTCTGTCAAGAGAGTGGTCATGTAGGAAGATATTGAATATCAAACAAACAAAGGAATGGAAAGTGACATGTTGTTATCAGATGATATTGAATATTTGTAATTGACATCAACAGAGTAGGAACATGCAAATGAATAGAAAGCTGACATGGTCAAAGTACCACCATCACCAGTGTGCACTTCGATATATTTTGCAGATGGATTAACAAACATCCAGCTGTAAGATGTTGTCCGGGTCACTGCACTTTCGCAATTTACATAGATGAAAAAAAAAAAAGCATGGAAACGTGATCTTTTCAATGTGATGTCTTGATTCTACATGTAAATACCACAGGGGCTTCTGAACCAATTTAATGCACATACATTATAGAATACATTATAATAAGATAGCGTCATGAACATGGGTTTAGAAGCCCCTGTGGTAAATACCTGACCCAGCCAGCCAGCATGACTACATCATGGAATTCCACATCATTTTGCTAGACATGGATTTTCTTTTAAGCCTGGACAAATTCCCCTGTTTCTGGCCAAATCACCCCAACACATTTCGCCCAATGGATCGGAAATGATTGCCTTTGGACATTGCCTTTGGACAGAACAGGCATGCTGGCCCATCATGATAACATGTAATGACGGACAAAATAGCTGGTTGTCTCAGCAAACTGTTGTGAAAGTGCGCTAAAAGAAGACATTCAATCCAGATTTGGAATCGAAGAAGAAAATCTGGCATTTATAAAAAGATATTTTCTCATACATGGTGAGTTATCGTGAAAATGTATACTTGTGCCCCGGGTGCTCTCCTGTATAATAAATTAATTTTTAGTCTGAAGCAATCTTTCTAGGAAACAAACATATAGGCCTATGTATACATGTATGCAACACCGATAATTCAACATCAATTTCCACAGCTTACTACTTGTCAATGTTGCCATATTTGATAAAAAAAATCAATAATACATTTTTCATACCTTGTTAAAATGTTGTGTCCAAGTTCTACTCAGGACAATAACAATACAATGCCACTAGCATTTAGTGAGGCAGCTATATTGGCTGTTTCGGCAGTGTTCTTTCGCTCTTTAGTGTAATGGCAATTGCTGCTTCCACTCCGGGGGCAGAATGCCATTTCGTTCCCAAGCAATACATCAATTAGGCGAGGTCACTCTGTGGCGGCCTGGCTTTGAATTAGTATTGCTCATAGAAACTAAAAGCCAATTTTAAAGCCAATTGATTAACTCTGTCATTCGAAAGCATTTAGTGTCAATAGGCAGTTTTTACAGCGTCATATATACTAACCTGACTCAGATTGAACAGTTGTTCCGTATGAAGTTGATAAAACATTTTGACTGAAAGAAAGTTATTTTGCTGTTTAGTGTATTTCCGAGAGGTGAAGATAAAATTTACATCTGCTCTAGTATAGACAACAATCACATTGCAAACATTTTTCACAGAGAGGCAAAACAAAGACGACACACCAATATCATTACATGGCATTTCAGTCAGAAATGGACAAAATAAAACAACGCGGATGAAAAGTACCTTTAAAAAAAACATAGAGGGCAGGTATACGGTCTCTGTGGACCCAACACCTTTGAGACAGACCACAAGGAAAGGAGAGACCAGCAGAGACCCAGAAGAGAGTGACTGGAGACCATGAGATATGTGAAGCTACTTACCTCGCTCTATTGCAACAACAGCGATGAATGTTCATATTAAATATTCACCAGGTACTGACTGCAATCTGTGTTTCTCTGGCCTCTCTGGTCAGCGACAATGTTGACATAAAACATGTGTTAACCTGCCCCCGAGTCTCATTTGTCAGATTATCTTCTCACCATGCTCTGTCCTAGGTCCATAAGAGTTGTTGCCGACAGTTGGTCCCCTTTGCTTCCACCTTCATTCCTCAGTCGTTGTATCAGTTCAGCAGCGTCTAGACCAAACATTTGTTTCAGCTTAATATGTCCCAATGAAAGGTGATGAATACAGCACTTGAGTTATTATGGCAATTTCTTGTTGCAACCGTAAAACTTGGATGATAAATGGATTGTTGTGGTTATCAAAACTCAAGAATGGTTTGCTACAGAACTTACCAATAGACAACTTATAACATTCATTGATTTTTGCCAGGGATATTTCGGGTGCATGGACAGACCAAATTTTGGAATGCAGGAGAAGTCTAAACACATATTACAATCATTTGTTGTCAACAGGCAGAAGACATAGACAGGGTTGAAAGCAGAGCCATTTATAGACACCATTGTAGATTTATATACATATATAGAATTGAGGAAAATCATTGAATCACTCTATCCCTACCTTTAGAGAATGAAAATGCTTCCATTTTCTTCCCTCACAAGCCCGAGGAATGTCATCTGTCAAGGATGACAACAAAATCACCTGAGAGACAAATCCTTTCACTTGTGCATACCTCCATCCAGTTTCATCCTTTTCCGTCTCATTCCATTACAACTTACTCTGATCAAGGAAATTACAATTTGTGGCAGATTTCCGTCACTCTGCCAGAGGAAGCTACAAGATGAACGCGCGATACACTGTAAAATTTGAAATTTTGAGTTAGCTCAAATGATTGAGTGAGATGGTTGTAAAATTTGTTTGAGCCATGATAGCTTGCCATTTGGGGTATTGATAATCTTTATGTTGTTATAACTTGCAAACAACAAGCTATCTTGGCTCAAAGGAATTGTGCAACCATCTCACTCAATCAATTAAGCTAACTCAAAATTCAAAATTTACAGTGTATAGAGAAGGTTTTGTAGTTTTCAGCATATGTCTGAGTCAGAAAGAAATGTATAGGAAAGTGGTGACAAAAGTATCAAATTTGCAAAATAACCAATGCACTTAGTCAGATTCAGATGCTGATGACAGATTGAAAATACCTACCAGAAACATTTTAACACAAATATACATGTAGCTTGGCAAAAAGGGCAATATAGCAGATTGTGCCATGCCAGCCAGAACAAATTTTGTGTTAATCTACATTAAAAATAAGTCCTTTTTGCATGGAGATCTTAGCTGTAGAGGTACAAAAAGTGCTTGTGGGTAGAAAAAGGTATCTTCCTGAGCGATATCATGCAGTTTAATGATTATTCTATCCCTTATCCCTTGCATGTTGTTTTTTATCTGTTACTTTTATGTCGGCTTCTCGCCACACTGGGAGTTAGTTGTACATGAATCTACGGGATGAGTAAAACAGTATCCAATGCAAAAAGACGGCCTTTTGAGTGGCTGGTACAGTGTAGTTACTTCTGATTAAAATCAGCAGCAATAAAAAGGACTTCATGTATTACCAGAGAGAAGCAACCTGTGACATCATCATTATTTATTTTGTCCGAGAACGAGATAGTAAGCGCTTTGATGTTTTATGTAACTTGATTTCTGGGTTTCTAGGATTCAAAGTTGTATTCATCAAGCTGCCTTGGATTCCATGACATAGCACAAAAGTAGCTTTTTGTTTTCATTAAACATTCTCTTAAACCATGTATATATTTTTCATTATTTGGCATGTTCATGAATTTGTGGAGGTGTAAAAACGAGCATGTACGAATTTGTGGACATGAAAAAAACGAGCATAGGTGCTCGTGTACATGTAAAAACTAACACTCGTGAATGTGCTTTATTATTCATTTGTGTATCTGCCAATACTAACATTCGTGGAAGTGCTATATAATTAGGGTTAAGTGTTAAAATTATGTTTAGAGTTAATTTTAGTTTAAGGTTGCAATGTTCGTAATTATACATACTCAAATTCGTGAATAGCAATATTTCACACTTACACGAATGCTAAATTTGTGTATATGTTCGTTTTTGCAGGTTAACAAATTCGTGTACATGCCAAATAGTAAAAAATATATACCTCCTTAAACTGGCTTCATGACACAGCATTAGTTTGAATTTCATTTGTTGCACAACGTTGTTAACACAATATCAAAGTATCTGATGCATATATTACCTTTCCGTCATGAGACGGTTTGAGGGAGAGTCGATTTGACAGTCATAGGAAAGACATCAAATGTATCCTTCCATAAGTGAATAATTTTTGATTCTAATCAACTCAATTGTTTTGTCTCAAAAGAAATCACGGACTCACACTGCACCGACTGAATATGGAGAACTGTTAAAAGTTTGTAATCTGTGAGTATGCTGTATGAAACAGTAATTGTCAACAACAAGAACAGTGAGCTGTCACCCAAGCTACCGAGTAGGAAGAAGATTGACATTAATTTTAATTTTCTTCATTACATGCAGTTTTCTTCAACTGTGAGTCTGCTATTGCTCCAGTGAAATATACAATGAAAAATGAAAAGAGAATGCCAAAATGGGATCATAGGCGTAGGAGCTAGGGGGGCTGGGGGCTGCAGCCCCCCCCCCCACCAAAAAAAATTTGGAAGATTAATTTTTCTAGGTAGTTTCGGGCAGAAAATTTTGATTTTTTTGGGGCAATTTGGGCAATGATTTTTGGGCAGCCCCCCTAAAATTGATTGACCTCCTTGAATGGGATCATATGATAAATAGGCCTAGAGCTGCATCTGCCCCATAAAATCGCTGGGCAAGATGAAGGAGCACGGCATGTATAGATATTGTATGCTGATCCAATGAAAATATTCTTTTTTAACAAAGGCACACACTGTACGGAGACTGGCACAAGAATGAAAAGAAAGACACAGCCTCAGAAGTTAACCATTGTTATTGATACAAACACTGTTTGTTGGAATACTTTTCAAATTTTTCTAGTTGAGGTTTTGTTATGAATATAGATAAATTTCATCATGTTGACAACGTCCATGTGTTGAAAAAAAGGAAACATTATGTAAACCGACAAATACACAACATTCTTAATTTCGGGTGTACACGCTCTTTTCAAAAACCTTCACTTTCTTCCTGAAGTTTGATAGGGAAAGACCTGGGAAACTGAGATGCAATGAACAGGTTTTGGCTGAAAAACATAGGGTGACATGATAGTGAAGGAAATTATCCTGACAATCCTTGAAGAAAGTAATGTGACATTATGATCCTTATCATGATCAAAGAGGAATGAAACAGTTGCACATGAGTCATGCAGTTGACATCATATATGGGGAGGAACATTTCAAAGAGAAAACATGAAAGTGAAAGTGATGTCATTGAAAAATCAGAGACAGGACCATGATAGTTTCATATAACCATTCTTCAATGAGATCTTGGTCAAATTATGTCAAAAAAGTGCTGAGATCAAAAGTGGTATATACGTAGTAAAAAGGTAGTTTTTAAAACGTTCGCATCTCTTGCTCTCAAGCCTAATCAGATGTACCTGTCATCTCAATAACAGGTGATACACACATTTTTACTTCCCAGATTAACCAGAATGTTTAATAAAAAGTTTGGAATCCTAACACAGTTTTTATGAAAACAATTGAAAACACAATAGTCCTACTGAGTTTGATACCAGATAGGCCACGATAGCTTCAGCTTGACAAAAGATGACATTGTAATACCTTAGGGACCGTTCAGAATTTATGACTGGGGGGGGGTGGGAGTTTTGGCCGAGGGGGTACTAACCTTTCACACGTGTTTCAAGGGGGGGTATTAATTTTTGACAACACTTCCAAGGGGGGGTAAGAAATTTTAACAAAGAAAAAATGTTAAAAAACACGCATAAACTCATTTTATTTGGACTTTTTTATGGGCAAAAGTCCGCAAAATAACGTGAATCTGTACGCGTGGCCATGTATAACAGTATATATGTGTGTATTGCTTTGTATGTCGAGGGGGGTACTAAAAATATGCGTGAAACCTAGGGGTGGGGTACTAAAAATCCGCATGAAACTCAAGGGGGGGGTATCAATTTTTGACGGGAAGTTATAGCAAACCTCCCAACCCCCCAAGCCATAAATTCAGAACGGTCCCTTATTAATAGATTCACTACAATCAATAGCCTTAGTGTTTAAAAAAGGTATGTGAAGCTAGGATACAATCCAGATGACAAAACTTTGAACTGAAAGAGGAGTCTGACAAGTGTCAAACATCTTTTAAAAACCTTCACTGGCTTTTTTGTTGTGATGTTGGCGCAAATAGGAGTGTAACGACACATTTGGTGTCAGTTTCAGGATGCGCTGCCAGACATGGTAACATGATAAGTTCGTCAAAGCAGGGTGTTATACATGGATGTTTTATGGGGTGCTTAAGAAGATTCAATCAGGTCCCAATACTGCTAGCATGGTGTAACAATATCGAAGGAAGACAAAAGAAGCCCATTGATTTCACATGCATCAAAGGTGTTTTATAGTGAGTGGGAGTCACATTAATGGTATGGCTATCAGCCAGGAATCACTCCCTAAATTGGCTAAGCAAACTCCCATCACATCCAATGGGTTACTCGACCATGCTTTGAGAATTATCTAGCAAAGCAAGAGGCACAGTAAACATATTGTTGATGGGGAAATAGTGATTTTATGCAAATTAGATGCATGATAGATTGTCACTTCTACAACAAAACAATGAGCAGGACATGCCACAGGGAGAACTGGCTATGCACCATAACATACAGAATCCTCTCTGACTGTTAGAAATTACTTCGGATCCTGTGAAATATGCTAAGGAAAACGGGGAAAGAACGTCCAAACTGACACCATGTTGAAAACACAGTAACTTAAAAAAGGCAGCATTGACAAATTTAAAACAAAACATCCCAGAAGCATAGTATGCAAAGCCATTGTTTACATGTCAATCCCAGGAAAGATACTTATTATTCTACTCAACTGTGTCAGTAAACAGAAAACAATTGATACAGTAAAAATGATAGCCACCAAAATTAATGTTAATTTTTACATCATTGAGAATCCAGAAATATCTTCTACAGAAACTTTAAGCTCAAGAATTACAAGGAGTAGTCTGACATCTCAAACGCATTTGTAATAGCAGGAATGAAAACATTTTCCTTATACCAGTATACACTGATCTTAGTCAAAATATCACAGAATATACCACATATTGTAGGCCTAAGGGAGACACATGTTCTTTGCTTAATAATATTCAAGCTTGACCAAAAGTGTGCTTGCTTTATTCACATGCTCCTGTTTTGCTAATGGATAGATGGAGTGTCATTTAGATAATAGACAGCCTGATGACAAGAGAATTGAGGCTAAAAAGTAGGTCATGTCATGCCCTGAAAGCATGATGCACTGATTACCGGTATCTTGCCATCATTGCCATTCGGGAGTAGATTCAGTAGATTTTGTCTTGAGAACCTGACTAGACATTTTACGTTTCTCGTTGCCAGAATAGAGAGATACCACTCCATGTACATGATGTACTTATTTCAAGGCGAAACAAGAATGGACTTGAGTCTTCTAATGCATAAAAAAAATTAAACAAAAACACAAGTAATCTGAAAATGCCTGTTAATTCAGATTGACCGACATTTTGATAACTTAGTTAAATTGTAAATTCAAAGTAGATGATGGCAAAAATGCTTGACAAGCTTCAAATTCCATTGGAAATAATGAACACAATATGTTGGTTTAAAAATTATGCTGCTAAATATAATAAGAGCTTAAGCAGAACTCCACACGACAAACAAATTCTAACTTTGAAAGAAAATCAAACCTAAATGCAACATCGTGAAAGTAAGGCCACACATAATTGATTCTTAGCTTCGCGGACCCGCCGACACAATAGATATGCTGCCGATGGAGAAAAAAAAAATTGAAAAAAAAAAAAAAAAATTTAGAAAAAGTGCCTTGAGAGGATCTGAGAAGCTAAAGATCAATTATGTATGGCCTAATTCCCGGTCTTATTATTTGAGCGTAAAGAACCATACATTTTTGAAGAAGTTAAAGTCACACACTATTTCAGATTCTTGCATAGATAAATAATTGCTGATTAGTAATAATAACATGCAACTCGGAAAGTCTTTATTTACAACTGGTAACAGACAACTACACATTGAAACAAAATACTAAAAACGTATAAAAACAGATAATTACCCTCGAAACATAGCATTTTGACAATGTGACATCTCCATAACATATAAGGAGTATCATTACTGTGCAGTTTGTTCGTTTTTACTTGCAATTAGTGACAACACAAAGAGACTAATGGAAAGCTATATAATCAGACATGAAATTCTCCCATAACAATGTCTAACTATTAATCACAAACCAGCAGAATGATTATATCAGAAGAGAATGTCATCCTTCTTCTTTTAGAGTGATAGCTTGCTCCCCCATAATTATGATTAATCTGTGGAAACCACACCACTTAACTACTGCTCAGAAGAAAGCTGCTAGCGGGGCAGGTATGTAAAAAAATAGTGCATTTATACATAGAAGCATGAAACTTGGTGCACACTTAAAAAACATCCTTACAAACATATTTGGATAGGGAGCCACTTCAGATTTAGCTTAGGTGGCTACTGGCAGCCATTTTCCAAAATGGCGGTCAATTCTTCCATTTTGCTGCTTTCTATGTAGTTCCTACAAAAGGAACACAAATAAGTATTGTTTTTTATTGCTTCTCTAAGTATTCAGTACATAACTATAACATTTTTTGGTAGCCTTGGTCTATTTTCAGGCTTGTTGGAATCCTTTTTGTTAGAAATATTGAGTCTAACACTGGATTTCGCGGTTACGGATGGTTACACCAATTCTCTATAAATCTCAAAATAAGTTACATATTTGAATTCCTTGTAAGAAGAGCTTTCAAATGAGTACCCGCATCAATGGGTTTCGTAAACTTGGTACGAAAATGGAAAAAATGAAAATAAAATGATTTTTGAAGATTTTCTTTTTTCTTTAATTTTGACAAAGAATTCTCGAAAACTATTGATCCGACCATTCATTTGAAAGCTCTTCTTACAAGGAATTCAAATATGTAATCATTTTTAAAATCAATGGAGATTCCATGGAACTATGGGAAACCGCGAAAATGATACATTTTCTTCAACAGTTGTAACAAAAGGGACCCTGACTACCCTAAAATTCCTCAGTTCTATCTAGAAATCAATTAATAATGTTCTTTAGATCAGTAGAAGGAATAATGAGCACTGTTTTCATACTTTCAAATTATAGGCACTTCACAGAAAGCAGGAAAATGAGATAATTAGCCGCCATTTTGGAAAATGGCTGCCATGGGTCAACCAGGTCAAATTTGAAGTGGCTCCCTATCTAAATATTTTATTTAAGACGTTTTTGAAATGTGTGCCAAGTTTCATGCTTCTATGTATAAATGCACTATTACTCCCCTATTCATGACAAATCTGCCCCGCTATGCTTCAAGTCTGCCGTTCTATGCTGATTGGCAAATTGTCCCTATATATTATTACACATTATTGTTATAATAGAAATTGTTGGATAACAAATAATTGCTCTCAGAAATGTACAGTGCTACCTGTGTTGCAAGACCCTCTGCTAAAAAACAGACCTGCCGAATGTAACCACCTTCCACCTACTCTTTTTGGTGCATTTTGCACCCTGAGGAGAGACTGCACCCGCATGCGAGGCGGAGCTTCATGACCGCAAGAAGGGTGGTGTGTATGCCCAAAGCATAAATAATCACTCACAAATATCCACATATGTCCACAAAAGACTGTCATGGATTTTGGCTTAGTCTCTTGACTTTGACCAAAGAGCCTATTTGACTATTAGCCTATTTGATATTAGGCTCAATTTTCATTGGCTGTTGGATATTAGATTGGAATCTCATTGAATTCTCAGTGTGTCCAATGAGACTGCAGCTTAATATCCACTGGTTAATCATGGCTCTGTGGATATTAGGCTTGACTGTCATTGGCTAGGATATCTGGCCGGATTCTCATTGGACAGGATATAAGTGGCATTCTCATTGGACAAACTATTAAGTACAGTGTCCCCTACTGTGAATATTAGGGTGGACCCTCATTGGTCAAGGAAGATTAATTTTTCTATCAATTGAACATTCTCAGTGACAAATTTATATTATCAAAAACTCTGATTTTTACTTTATTCTCTGCATATGATCTAACACCTAATGCGTCAGTTTTTGTATTGAAAATTTTTTTAAACCAATGAAAACCTTATTATTCGATCATCATTATATTGATTAAGAATGCTCTGAGGATCAAACAGTAGCGACTCTTTCCCAGACACAAATAAAATAATGTCAAATACACATACAGATGAGAGACACGCTGGGCATTACAAAAAGGTAAAAGCCCCAAAAAGTATTGGGTTATCCAGACATCACATGATTTTTTCTCTGTTGCTTCTTTATCTTAAAAAGTTCAGCAGAGGAATCTATTGGAACTCCAAACAACACTATCCAATGCAAAAGGTTGATTTTTACCAGCTGAATGATTTCCTGGTGATTAAGATCAGACCTGCTGTCCTGTTCTGCTGCACAAATATCCCCATTACCAGAGAGAGGCAGCCTGTAGCATTATCTCAACCCATCTCATCTAACATGTCGTATCTTCAGGGCTGCAATTGGTAAGCCCAGAACAACATCACAACTGAAGTATATGGCCAACCATCGGGAGGGAGCTCCTGGCAACAGCCTGAATAAGTGCACTAGCAGCGGCTGTGCATGTTTAGAAGATTTAGGGTTGCCTTCTTGGGACCACATTTCTTGGTTGGAGATCCAAGATTCATTGACCCTTACTGTAAAAGTAGGCAACCCCAGCAGGAAGGAAGAATCAACTACTACTTTACCCTTTCACACCTTTGGGATGCCCCAGAATCACTTCCTACCTTTACCTACTTTGAACTACCTTTAAAAAAATGAAATTAATTTCACTTGAAACCAATACCAATTTAAACTCTGTCATCTGCGATGTGTTTTATTTCATTGATATTGTGTCCCTTGCCAGTTGCAAAAACATTACCAGCTTCTTAATAGAGTTTTTGATATGGGATAAAGCTGTGGGTAGGAGGGAAAGGTAGTTGTAGGGGTATTCTTTTTTTGGGGGGGTTGGGTGGATAAAGAAGGCATAGGTAGACAAACGGAGAATTCTGATGAAAAAAATGTCTTACTTTACTTTGAATTGCACTGTACATAAGTGGTTGCCAAGCAAAGCAAGTCTCTGAAGAATGAAGGTTGATGTGGAAGTCACCCAGAAAACAAGTCACATGTTCTGGCAGAACGCCCAGAACGGCTCATGGTGACATGATAATGAAAGAAATTGGCTTCATTTTTGTAGAGAAAAGGTGATGCATCACAAAAGATGAATGAAATAGGGTGCAACTGAGTCATGCATCTGCTATATGAACTGTAAGATAGGGCTTTTCAAAGAGAACACAGGAAAGTGAGAGAGAAAAAAGTGCAAAATGTCTCAACAGGGTCATCAAAGTTTTGGGTTGCACTGCTAAAGTTTGCATTTATTCATCCCTTTTTCTTTAAAATATTCATTTATTAAATTGGCACATTCACTGACAAAACAAAAGAAATTCATTAATTATTTGATAAAGCCGAAGAAAAAGCTTTACTGTATAAAATTATCAGAAGTTATGCGAACCATTCAAATAGCAGACTGAATTTTGTTGTTGACAAATTTACAATGGCTGTCTTCTCTGTGGTGTACAATGGAATGGCCTTAAACAACTCCTAAGTAATAGCAACATTAGGATAGACAGCGTCAATGCAAATATAAGCAAAAACATGTCAGTTCAAGGAGGCGCAGCAAAAGGCAAATTTTCGGAGCATAGCGATACCTGTTTTGATAACAA
Organism: Platynereis dumerilii; assembly: GCA_026936325.1. Lineage (NCBI taxonomy): Eukaryota > Metazoa > Annelida > Polychaeta > Phyllodocida > Nereididae > Platynereis > Platynereis dumerilii. Next base: position 404,795 of record JAPTHN010000128.1, read on the forward strand.
CATGTCTTTATGATTTGCACTGAGCACTAACGACAGAGGTACCCTCGCCATCAAGGCAGCCATTAAATCTCTCGATCCAAAGTGATTTTCTGTCATCCTGAGATTATTGTATCAAATCCAAAGCCCATATTTGTCAAGCATGTAGTTCAAATGTTAAACTAACCCTAAGATACACCTTCCATGTGTGATTTGGCACATAATTCTCAGATTTTCCTCTTGAAATATATCGTCATGGCGAGGGTAACAAAAAAGCCTCTCGAGGGTAACACCAATTTCAAATATTGTCATGGTGAGGGTACCACCTGAAATGACTGTTGTGGAAATGTTTCTTTTTCAACCATTGCTGCAGTGTACAGCAATGGTGATGTTATGAGATTTACTAGAAAAATTAGACAAGATAAGATAGATACATCACAGCGCACTAGAATTGTTTCTTTGAAATAACATTAAGCGCTATAAATCCATTAAATAATAGGGTAGATAACCTTTAGTCGAAAATATTGATAAGATAAGATACAAAAATAGGTAGATAGATTTGGCAAAAGTCAGAAAATGGTGCTCGTCATTGAATTAGTGTAGTAACAAATCTTCTTGGGGGCACATGAATCATTATCTCATCAGAATAAAATAACCAGAAGATATTTTCTGTAATACTAATAAAATGGCGAGCAACACACTTGTTTCCAAACTTTATGCCAATTGTAGATAGATAGATAGATAGATAATATTGAGCTAACTCTTGCGCATGCTGTGTATCAAGTTATCTATCTATCTATCTATCTGTCTATATGTATATCTATCTATCTATCTATGAATGAAAGAAAAGCAATAGAGAGAATTTAAAAACATCTCGAATACCCATGGTCAGACACTTGCACTGGGTAGTCACTGGTCAGCCATGTAAAGCTTCATAGCATCAAAACATGGTGAATCTCAGATTAAAATCTTAATAAAAGGCATAATAATTATTGCAAGAAAGTTTCACTGTGGATGGTATTGTTTTGGCATAGTCCAGGCTAGAAGCCCAAGGACCTTGAGCAGTAGAAGACTGATTAGGAACCACAGAACACGTCATGCATTGAAACTGCATAAAATGATAACTCACTCAACCACTTTTGAACATAATATTTATGTCCTTATGACTTTTTAGCTGCAATGGTTATGCCGTGTTATAGCAATACTATGTAGCCGTATGCAAGGGAGTACAGTCAAATATATAGAAACGTGTAGGCCTATAGCTGTGCACTGGGAGCAGAAAAATTAAGCATGTTTTTACAATTTGAATGCAATGTTCAGGGCTGCATTTTGAACTGGATTGCCAAGCAATGCAAGCCAATTTGTAGGCCAATATCAAGGAATGAAGTGTCATGTGGACATATAATTATGTCAAGTCTTTGCAGCCCTATGTATCAGTATGCATCAATATGTATCGATACACAAGTAAACTGGACTTTCAAAACAAACTGGACGAGTTTTGGTGCTAAAACTAGCTTCACTCTCCTCAAGTACTCGATACTGTCTTAGAATATGACAATTTGCAGACTTCCACAATTGGGTAGTACAGCGTAGGCATATTAATGGCCTGCTGTTACCTCAAATGGTAGTCAATTAATTCGCAGATTTTATATTTTTGACAGGGTATTATAATTCATCTTCCTTTGAATATGAAAACACAGATACAAAATAATTAAAAACAAAAACTTAATAGGCCTGCTAAATACAAATAAAAACCATCACAGAATATTTAAAAAAAAGTAAATAAAATATCCCTGGGGCTAAGAACTCAATTAAATCACCAATTTCGGAATAACTTAAAGCTATATTATCACCCAATTCAACATAAAATTCAACTTGCAATTAAAAATTATAAATTTATCAATTTTAAGTAGGCCTATAGTATACACTTCCAATCAACGGAATTGCATATTTCCATATTAACTTAATTGACTTAAATACTTAAAATTACTAAAGGAGAGCCCTGCATTGCTTGACTTGTGAACAAATCAAGACTTTTTTAAGACATGAAAAACTATTAGTTTTCAGTGTAAAGGTACGTATCTTCAAATATTGAGCTTAGAATTACAGTTATATAAATTGTGCATTGAGGATAGGTTTAATACGAGTCCAGTCTTTCTTTTGGACTTAATTATAATCTGACGACATACTAGCTTTAAATTAAACTCATCATGTAGTGCATCTCAAATAAAATCGATTATTTAATCTGAGCACCAGTATATGTCACAAAATTCGGATTAATTCCTAATTTTCTACAAATGAATGCAGAGTTTGTTGCCATAACAGATTGGTCAAGCCCATTACATAACTTCAAAGTTTTTTTATTGCAACTATGTTCTTGATTGGAATTCCTGATTGCTTACAGAATTGCAATTACGACTGTTAGCATATGCTCTGATCTTGCAATACAAAGAGAACATTGAATTGGCAGATTCATTGATTTGTCTACCACTGAATAAATCAATTCACTGATTGCTTATGTGCATATGTCTTGTGTTACCCTCACCAACGTTTTGGTGGTTACCCTCGCCAACCGGAAGTGACCCTCGCCCAAATCTTGCAGTACCCTCGCCATTTCCGGGTTGGTACCCTCGCCATTTAGGTTGGTACCCTCGCCAAAATGCTGGTACCCTCGCCCTGCCATTTTTCGTTTTTTGTGGTACCCTCACCTCGAGTAAATTCTAATTTCATAAATGTCTTACTTCATCTTGCATGTATGAGTCTGGCACTTGGCAATGATTCATTCCACAAGCAATTTAACCTGTCTTAACAATTTGAAGACCTCACACCCCCTACATGTTTTGTAATTTCACTTTGAAATCACGAAGTGAGAGGTGTAATGGCCACCCTGATGGCGAGGGTACCCCCCACGTTAGTGCACAGTGATTTGGGTTGCTGTTTATGACACATTCATTGTTAGACATTAATAGCGGGGCAGGTATGTAAAAAAATAGTGCATTTATACATAGAAGCATGAAACTTGGTGCACACTTAAAAAACATCCTTACAAACATATTTGGATAGGGAGCCACTTCAGATTTAGCTTAGGTGGCTACTGGCAGCCATTTTCCAAAATGGCGGTCAATTCTTCCATTTTGCTGCTTTCTATGTAGTTCCTACAAAAGGAACACAAATAAGTATTGTTTTTTATTGCTTCTCTAAGTATTCAGTACATAACTATAACATTTTTTGGTAGCCTCGGTCTATTTTCAGGCTTGTTGGAATCCTTTTTGTTAGAAATATTGAGTCTAACACTGAATTTCGCGGTTACGGATGGTTACACCAATTCTCTATAAATCTCAAAATAAGTTACATATTTGAATTCCTTGTAAGAAGAGCTTTCAAATGAGTACCCGCATCAATGGGTTTCGTAAACTTGGTACGAAAATGGAAAAAATGAAAATAAAATGATTTTTGAAGATTTTGTTGTTTCTTTAATTTTGACAAAGAATTCACGAAAACTATTGATCCGACCATTCATTTGAAAGCTCTTCTTACAAGGAATTCAAATATGTAATCATTTTTAAAATCAATGGAGATTCCATGGAACTATGGGAAACCGCGAAAATGATACATTTTCTTCAACAGTTGTAACAAAAGGGACCCTGACTACCCTAAAATTCCTCAGTTCTATCTAGAAATCAATTAATAATGTTCTTTAGATCAGTAGAAGGAATAATGAGCACTGTTTTCATACTTTCAAATTATAGGCACTTCACAGAAAGCAGGAAAATGAGATAATTAGCCGCCATTTTGGAAAATGGCTGCCATGGGTCAACCAGGTCAAATTTGAAGTGGCTCCCTATCTGAATATTTTATTTAAGACGTTTTTGAAATGTGTGCCAAGTTTCATGCTTCTATGTATAAATGCACTATTACTCCCCTATTCATGACAAATCTGCCCCGCTATAATAGAGAAGTTCTGCTTCGCCAATCTAATTTGAATATCGTGCAACAATATTTGTGTGCTTGCTGTGCTACTACACGGCACAAATCAGTTAAAACTCCTTAGCTTTTTAAGCAGGGCTTAGAGCATTAGAGAGATTTTAGTGGGAATCAATAAAAACTGCTTTAAAATGTCTGGGGCTCGTGAAATGTCTAAAATGTCAATAACATTTTGTTCGCTCTTCAGTTACATTGAAGAAACGACAAGAGAAGAGAATTTGTGTTAGCAAACAATTCTATTGCTTCCGCTGCACTTGACTCGGGAAATCCCTAATGTTCTTTTCCTGGTGACTTCTTATTTGTGCGATTAAAGATAATAGTAATTTCAGTAGAAAAATACGTACATTTAAATTGGATCAAGGTGGGTCACAAACGTGTTTGATCTTAGAGTCGGTGGACAATGTAATTAAGGCATACTGACAGTCAGTGCTGCTAGGTCATTGTAAATAAGAGTGATGTTGACAGGCGAGTAAACCCAACTAAAATCTTGTGCAGAGAGAGATTCTTAAGGCTATGGAAAATAGGAAGGACATTTGTTTATTCTCTGTAGAAATGGCAATAATGTTACGTGAGTTTTCTTTTTTGGGCTGATGGTATAAATAGGTGCATATATAACAATTTTTTGGACTTGTAATTGTGTGATCAAAATTTACCAAGTCCTTGGAGGGGAGAATTATTTTTACACTAAACACTAATCAAAGATTCTGATTGTCAGTAAAATGATGTTCATTTCTGTAGCAAGTTTCGGGTTCGACCCTTGCCACTGAACAAAGATCCATGCTACCAAATTCTGCATAGCGTTTGAAACTTTGACAAACAATTTGCTAAAATGTTATTCGTAGGAAGACAGCAATGGCACGTAAAACACCAATACCTGGCACTTTAAGTATTATTTTAGGCCAGTAAAATAGGGGGTTGACATTGGACCTCTTTATAACAGTACAAATTTGGTACCAAATGAATCGAGTATCGCCAAAATAAATTCCCCAGAGTTCCCAGGTGGACGAATTTTGTTGTTCAAGTTTCCAGGGCAACACTCTTGGAAAAGAAGAGCCCAACGTGAACAACTTTTTATTGAAGAAACTTTCCTGCGGCTTTAAAGAACAATTTCATATAGTAGAAAGCCTTATTGCTCATTGAAAATCAATATTTTGTGTCTCAAATATATTGTCACCGCTGAGCTTTTAGCTTCAGAGGTGTCTTCATTCTTTCCTCTTATAGGAAGTTTCCTCAAATCGCCATGAACCTCAAGACCTTAATTCTGTAATGTCATTTATATTATTATTGTATAAAAGTAATGTAATATATTATATTATTGTGTAACGAGTTACAATGATAGCAACGGGGTAGAACTCACCCCATGTTTCCATGGCAACAGTTACCCTCGTGTTTCTGCGCAGCCGCAGAACACCCTAGTAGCAATCTCTGGGGGCAAGCTTGTTTGCCCAGCCAGAAGAGAGCCCGCTCCCCTGAGGCAGCAGGGGGCTTCCTGTCTCCCTGACGCGGTGACGATTCGTCAGGTAAGGGTATTGTTGTTAGAGGTATGATCAAAGGTTTCTCTTAAGGAACCCCAGGTCATGGTTGATTGAGATGGCATTTAGTTAATGGTATATGTAATTCGTTAAGATCGTTGTTTAATGTATTGACAAGTTGAATACCTTCTGTTCTTTGAATGACTCTTGATGTAACTGTCTATAAATTGAGTATTAAATGAATAAGTGAACCTAAACTGTCGAGCCTCTGGTATTTCTTGAGTAGGTGTTTCGTGGTGGCAAGTGCTAGGGTGTCTCCCGCAGGATCCCCGGTAATGAGTCCATCTACTCAGTAACATCAATTAGCTACCTCTGAGAGAGAGAGAGACGAACCAAAGATGGCATGGAGGAGAGTCCGGTCTGCGGCTTCTTGGCGCTTGTCTGCTGTGTCACGCTGTCTCTTGATTTACCATGTTTATTCAACTAGAAATAGTCATCAAATAACATAAAAGACGATTAGTGACGTTTCCTTCCGAAACACTAGCCTTGCAATGCTATGGGCCTACGGTTTCTTCGCATAAAGGAAGTCCACTACTTTGATGTAGAAATTCGATTATGTCACAACTTCATATCATGCATAGCGGGTTCGCCAGCTATGGCTAGAGAGCATCGGTTCAACGCCATGCCACCGATAGCTGTTTTGGTCTCCTAATTAGCTATTGTTCTGCCATGTCGTCAATGATAGTTAATTTTCTTTCTTCGTACGCATACAAAAATTCAAGTTTTAGTACGCTAGCCATGTTATCACGCCTTAATTCACCTACTAGTATAGGGGGCGCAATATTCCTACCAGGTAGCTCAGGGGCTTCGCCCATATCTTTATTTGGTTACCTATTAGCTCATGTTCAGCTTCGATATGCCTGCCTCTCATCTTCCACACTTCTCACAACTTTACCTGGACACCTCATCCAGACCCGGACCAGACAACGCACTCAAGTCTCTGGGGCATCTCTCGCATCATTAGGTCTTGCTTGCAACACAGCACATCTTCCAATACGGTAGGAGCTCATTTTGCAAACATTAATAGGAAAGGCACTTGATTCTTATTTCCTTAATTTATTATTTTCATTATTTTCTTCTCTTTATAATGTTTTCTTAGGCTATCTGTACTTTATTTTTATATTTTAACATTACATCAACAATATGTCTGTCTATTTTCCAATCACATAGCATACTATTTAGACTTTCTATACACGGCACTTAAGGTCTAATAGCCTGGTCACATGGCCACGCTATTCTGCCTTCCTCTTTCCTCATTTTGCAACTCAAATATGTAACACTTCATTTTCTTTTAAAATTTAAATCGCTATTACCCGTCCGGCGAACATTCTTGTTGGTTCGATTTTACGGGTACATTCTAATGACATATGCTTGTATGTATGCATATATTGCGTACATACGTCTTATGCAAAATTGTTCATCCAAAAGATTTCACAAGCTTATACTCAAGTTGCAGAGTGACCTTCTTATTTTATTGATGTGATTCATTTTGATCTTGGGGAGCTGATCAGCATGATGATGCATCAATTTTGCCGTGATTTGCTATCTTTCTATTTACATTTAAACAACATTCTTTTCCTTTTTAATTATAAACACATAACGACCAGCATCTTGCTGGGATTCAGATTATTTATCCAACCAATTATTATATTCCTTTTTCGTATTTATTGATCATTAAGTTATTTACTTTATCTTATATTTTATATATCACGTGCCTTTTCTTACATATTGTTTGCAGCAACCTCATTGGTTGAGCTCCTAGCCTGTTTTATTAAAGTAACTCCAGTATGACTATTTCATACCATATTAATGCTGTGTTGTCACATAATTTGCGGGAATGTCTCTTTGATCACGAGTTGCTGGTCGGGCTGGTCGTCAAACATCAGTGCAAGACTTGCTGTGGGCACCTATGATCAGAGACACATTCGATGCATATGTTCTCTAACCTTTGATCTGAGAGAGTCTTTACAGTTCCTGTGCTTCCACTATGACTTCTACTGTCATGGGCACCCTATCAAGAGACACGTCTGATTGGACATCCGAAAGTCAGTCGATTTGGGCACCACCTCTAATTGGGCACCACGATTGCGCATGGGACCACGCTCCAACAGGACGTACGACCACTCCGAGTCGGCCATGTTCCTGTCATCATCTCATGGCAATATGAAGAGGGCACCATTTCGGGGCGACCACTAGTGTGAACATTCCGTTTCACTCCATTTCCGTCGTAACCACGGCAAGCATATTATTGCTTTGACCTGGTTTCAACATGGGGCAACATTACTGCAGAACTTTCTTTGAACTTTTGTGTCTGGCTTGGCATTGTGCAGTCTTCGTCGCACATGTCACCATTCGCAACCAAGCTCACATTGTATGATGATATGGATGATGTCATCTCCTGCTTAGCTTCTTGACAGAAGGCTAACATGGATTGCCTCTGTTTCTTAAGCAAGTATCAGCGAACAATCGTGCTTGAAGAGCATCGCCTCATTTTCAGTTGGTGACTAATATGGATTGTCCCAGCTCGCTTCTGGCATGCATCTTCTTAATGAAACTCTTTTCCTCTGGGTAACTCGCTTATTCAGGAGGCTAACATGGATTGCCCCTGCTATTGGTTACCGTCGCCAGGCACTAATCTGGATTGTGTCTAGTTCAGAAGAGTTTCCTCACCACGCATTCTCTAGCGTTCCCGCACAAGGTTGTGCTCGCAAAGAACATTGTGATCTCAGAAAGTGTATAAACGAAAGACTCATGACGACGTCTTCTTCTCCATGACCCATCACGGTCCACCCAGTATCGGGATCGTCTGAATAAACACATAAAGGGTCGTGACAAACGAGTCACCTCCTCCTTCGCCCGACCCTAACATAAAAGTGGTGATAAACAGTTCACCTCCTCTTCTGCCTGACCCTAACCTGGGTCAGTCACGCAACGAGGCCGGTCTGGCAAGTCTTCGTGGTATTGTAGATATATCAGTCCCTCGAGTCTTCAGCATAATCACCAAAATACCAGTTACTCGCTCAGAACATTTCCTGTCTCCGCCATGGTTGTTGCGCACATGGCACAACACCTCGCTATTTCCACCACTCCGGTTTGCACCTCGCCTGTGCTCCATTCACAGAGACAATGTTCGTCCGAACTGACAGTTACCGAAGTGAAATGGTAGTCTCCCGTAGCTTCCATTCACTTCGCCCCTTCGGTAAAGCCGCGCACGGTTGAATAACCAGCCATCCAAGTTGACAATTCTGTTCTGTATCTGTTAGAACAGTAACAACCCCTCATCGTTTTGGGTGGATGGTAATAGGACCTCGAACTCTCGCAGCTCGTCCATTAGGTCCACGACGTCCGGCATCTTTCAAGTCGCCAGGTCGACACCCTGTTCGACCCTGAGAAACACATCGCTGTCGACACCCCGTTTGACCTTGACAAGCACATCGCTGTCAACGTCCCATCCTCTGCACCACGCACGGAGCGTCGGTGTTGCACCCTTCGCCCTATATCAATGACTTATATCACTGACTTCTCCAATCAATGATTCTTCCAATCTTCTCGTCCACACGTGTATAGATAATGTTATCTTTCACATCATGTATTGACTCTCAAATCGTATTGTGTAAAATGCATCACTAATTAGACATTTGTGCATCGACCAAATCAGTATGCAATATTTATTCTTCACCAATGGTTATGTCTCGACGTGTCCACGAACAGTTATCACAAGTCAACTCTTGCACTGAACTATTTCTGTAAACACCTGATCTCATTTCTCATATGTCTATCTTATTTTAAGCTTATGTTTTACCTTATTCGATAATTTCTCTGGTCTATGCATTGTGCATGCCAGCTTCTTATACAAGTTTTCTCAGGTGTATTAGTATGTACATGTACTTTCAATATCACTTCACCGTACCAATATATTGTTTACCTATTTTCGCATTGTTTTAATTCTCTGTACGCCTTATGCCTACAGTTCATTCGGATTGTTTAGAGTGTATGTAACAGGTTTTACGAAACTATAGTCCACTATTGATTTATTTCTCTCCATACTGGACTATTGTTTTATCATTTTGCTTATTATTTTGCTAATTGTCGCTTTGATCCATGCTATTACCGATATTTGCGTTTTGATTATGTTTTGTTCATGATTTTAATTGTTGCTTTTAAATTGCTTATCGCTTATATGTCATTTACTTACTTTTGTAGTTTAGGGTATCGGACATACCAGCCCATTTAAATTTATAAGGCTGTCCTGTCTTAATGCAATTAATGCTTTTAACTTACCGTTTAGTTCAGCTTTGTGCATATCCAATGACACGCAAGGGATGATACCCGTAACTGCCCTTGATAAAAACGGCTATTTGACTCGCCTGGTGCTTGAGTCTCTTTTGCTGAGGAGCCATGTAATTAGCGGCTCTACTTCCAAAAATAACGTTGGTTTCCGCACCCAACGATTCACAAAAAAAAAATTGCAAAATTTGACGAATAGGTCATAAGAATAACTTGTCCTTTCTTGTCAATCATTAAAATCTAGGTTCCACTTTTCTATCTGAGCTCCCCTCTAGCATCTCATTGACGCCATTAAAGGACTGTCATTCAGTTCCTTTCCTTTATGTCACCGATGCAAGTCATATTCTTGCTTCTTTTTCAAAATTTTCCCTTTTCCAAATTGTCTTTCATGGGCATATTGCACACGCCCGATTTTCATCTTAAAATTTTTCCCCCCCTTCCGCCTGCCCGGTGGTAGTGGTTACATCACCCTGATGTCACCACAACTTTCATTAAAGCACTCACAAAGTTCAGGTGCAATGAGACGCGTTTCCTCTGTTTGTACCTAAATTGGTATCAAGCACAAAATCGATTAATAATCCTTTCAATCGTTTTGTTAATCAGCATGAAGCATTTAGGCTTCCATCTTTAAAAGCAATTGTGAAAAGCATTCCTTTCAATGAAAGTTACATTATTAGGCACAGTATATGTTAATTCACTATTAAATGAATGTAATCCATATTCGATTGTAAGTTTGAATTATGTTTTCTTCAAACCGGAGAGAAACGATCTTATAACAAATCCTCGATTGGTCGGGATGTCACCGCTGAGCTTTTAGCTTCAGAGGTGTCTTCATTCTTTCCTCTTATAGGAAGTTTCCTCAAATCGCCATGAACCTCAAGACCTTAATTCTGTAATGTCATTTATATTATTATTGTATAAAAGTAATGTAATATATTATATTATTGTGTAACGAGTTACAATGATAGCAACGGGTAGAACTCACCCCATGTTTCCATGGCAACAGTTACCCTCGTGTTTCTGCGCAGCCGCAGAACACCCTAGTAGCAATCTCTGGGGGCAAGCTTGTTTGCCCAGCCAGAAGAGAGCCCGCTCCCGCTGAGGCAGCAGGGGGGCTTCCTGTCTCCCTGACGCGGTGACGATTCGTCAGGTAAGGGTATTGTTGTTAGAGGTATGATCAAAGGTTTCTCTTAAAGGAACCCAGGTCATGGTTGATTGAGATGGCATTTAGTTAATGGTATATGTAATTCGTTAAGATCGTTGTTTAATGTATTGACAAGTTGAATACCTTCTGTTCTTTGAATGACTCTTGATGTAACTGTCTATAAATTGAGTATTAAATGAATAAGTGAACCTAAACTGTCGAGCCTCTGGTATTTCTTGAGTAGGTGTTTCGTGGTGGCAAGTGCTAGGGTGTCTCCCGCAGGATCCCCGGTAATGAGTCCATCTACTCAGTAACATCAATTAGCTACCTCTGAGAGAGAGAGAAATGAACCAAAGATGGCAATATATTATTTTCTTGCGGGATATAATTGACAAGCGAGAAGCACTCTCCAAACCTATTTTAAAAGTGTCAATGTTGCACCATCAAGTTCCATCAACTGATGTGAAAGCAAGTCTGATTAATAAGTTCATAATTGATTAATTTCTATAATTACCTGGCAGAGATCACTCATTTTAATCTTAAAAGTTGTTTCGAGTGGTTCATCTTAAGTTCTTGCTGGAGGGTAGCTATCGCCCAAATAGGTCATTGTGCAATTTGAGCGAGGAATTGAATTGAGTCTGATATGATACATTGTATTTGGCAAGAGACAGGGCAGTCAATAAAGACATTATGTTAAGATATTTTTGTACTTCTTCAACATATACCACAAGAAGGACTGAAAGAGGACTATTGTTCAGGGGAGTAATTAGAGCTTTTTTTCCGAGGTGATTATAACTGTAATCTCTGCAATCAACTGAATAATTTTAAGTTGCCAAAATAGAATTGATGACAGTTTTTAAGCTGGCACTTCTGTTTCATACAGTTATGCACGGATTATTTTGTATTGCGAAAGCCTGGTTCAAATGGAAAACAAAGTGAAACAATGAGAAACACAAAGGAGAGGGGGAGTTCATCATGTCAGCACTTACAAGGCGACTAAGGAACTGAGACTGAGATTAAGCAAGTGACTGTGTGGTCATACACTTTAATCACTTGGTTCCTTAGAGGCGACTATGGAGTGATTATGAACACAAGTGACATAGGCTTTTTGTTTGCTTGTATAAGACAGTTCCTAAGTGGCCAATGATCCCCTAAGTGTCCAAGTTTGAGTGATTACAACTCATGATACCTGTTGGCGACTGTAGGATTGATACTGATGATGCAATTGACTGATTTTTTAAGTAACCAGGCGACTGAGGTGAGATTACACAAATGGCAGAGGCTCTTTCCTCACTGTGGAGTAGACTGAAGTGATTAAGCTTAAGTGCTGGTCCCCTAATTATCCACAGTCATCATTTTGGGTGATTACGGAAAATAATACTTGTTGGCGACTGTGGGACTGAGACTGAGATTAAGCAAGTGACTGTGAGGAGACTGTGATATGAATTGCATAACAGATTTTTACTACATGTATGTGAAAGCGAAATTTACATGTTATTTCACTGTTTTCAATGCACTGTATTTTTAACCCAGGGTAAATATTAGCTTATTATTCTTTAATAATTTATTGTATTTACTTCGATGTAATTTTGTCTGATAAAATAACAGAATGGGAGTGTCAGCTCGGTGGCAGCATGTTGCACAGGCTGCCAATTGTGGTCCTGGATTTGAATCTAGCTCTTGCTGGTCACCTGGACCCATGTTCAATTTTGCATCATCATCCTTTGTCTCATTGCGGTGTCCTCTTCCTGTCCTAAGTAGCCTACCAATTGCATACACACAGGACATAAAGCCCCAATCATCCATCCATCCTGGTAAAAAAAAATACACAAAAAATGGACAGTGAAAGTAATGCCACACTTTTTATGTCACTTGAACACAACACGGGGGTTACAGAAAACCAAACACTCTGGAATTAAGGTTGGACACAGTGCCGTTTTTAATTGGCTAAACAAAGACACACAAAACATTCACACACACATAAAGACAGAGACAAACAGACAGAGAAATACACAAACATTGGCTGCTCGCAGGCAGACCATAAATCAATGAAATGTGACCGGTTCATATTCAAATAAGGTACATTTAAAACGTTCTGTAATTCTCTATAAAAATGGATATGAGAATAACACACAGTAATTGAGACTTACACCAAAACCCATGGTATAAATAGTAACGGGTGAAAACTAGTAAAGTAGAATTATCGACATAGTGACAGGAAATTTGAAATATATGAAATATAGAAAAATTTTATAAATCATAGAATAACAAGAAGGATGGTGCAAATTTTTGGGCCCATAACAGGGACTTGCAAAAAAGAAAACAAATAATAAAAATTAAAAAAAATAAAAATTTTTTAAATAAAGTAAAATAAAAATTTAAATTTTGACTTTACAGCGCATAAACTGAAACCCTCATTACAGGAGTGGGTGGGAGGGAAAAGAAGAGTGCGATGATGAGTGACCCAGGAGAGAGTTTATATATGCTCAGAATGTGTTTCACAGCTAGAATAGCTGGGAAGCTATTGGACAAGGCAAACTAGAAACACAGGATTAAGCTGAGAGAAACAACAAACAGAATTAAAAACAGCGGGAAGGAACACCTGTGAGATTCTAACACAGAACACAAACAGCCTATGAAAAACAACCGGCCCCAAGTAGGGGCAACTGGGACCAAACACCCCCCTCCGTTCAATGCACCCTAGTGATAAACACTAAGCTACCATTGAACACAACACGGGGGTCACAGAAAACCAAACACTCTGGAATTAAGGTTGGACACAGTGCCGTTTTTAATTGGCTAAACAAAGACACACAAAACATTCACACACACATAAAGACAGAGACGAACAGACAGAGAAATAGAAACATTGGCTGCTCGCAGGCAGACCAAACACCGCCAGGCCCAAGAGCAGACTGTGGAAAAGGAAAATGTGGAGCCTAACAGTGGCTACCTGTTACGTGGAAAAAGAAAGAAGTGAGGTGCTGGATTAGTGCACCAGGCCCTAGAGGGCATGAAGATGCAGTATCGGGGAAGAAATTCTAACACAACTAAATACCACCTAAAAAGAAGAAATCAAAAAAAAATTCTAACATAACAACCACAACTGGGTACCATCTGAACCACCAAACTTCAAGTGAGACGAGGTGCCAGGTAAGCGTATGAGTCCGGATCTGGTCTCATATACAATAAGTAGGCTGAGGATTTCCACCTGCCCAATCTCTGGATATCGTAGGAAGGCATACCTGACCGTGCCGCCTGAGTGGCGGACCCCGCCCTAAGGAATGGGTGGAGTACTCAGATGGATTCAAACCGAGTGCAGCCACCAAAGTCTTCAACGCCCCGTTATACAATTGATAAGTGAGAACAGCCCCTGATGAAAGCACGAATAAATGAGATCGAGGATGGAATGGAGATGAATTTACAAGACAATGAATGAAACACACTGCGCACACTTCCTGGCCCGAACAGCCCAAGGAAACAGTAAACCCCCTAGGTTGAGTCTTTGAAGATGTAACCCTAAACCTCATAAACACCAGGTCAGCCTCCTTATAAAAGGATACAGACGACCTCGTGGGCCCGACCCCGGATGCCTGGTCAAAGCATAATTCAGATGCTCTCAGGCATGCGAAGTACTGGAGGGAAAAAGCTGACGCCAGAACCATCGAATCGGGTGAACCTCGAAGAGCTGTCAGAATAGATGTCAACAATGGGAAGGTAATGGGCTTGGCCTGAACAGAAGTGGGTTGGGTCCTAGTAAGTGCCCTCACGGCCAATTTCACTCTTGGTGACCAGACCACCGGTTCTGGGAGCCCTATGGCAATCACCAGCCCCTGAGGCCAGAGAGATAACAGCTGACCGTCCTATGAGACAAACCATCACAATCAAGATAAGCGATAAAACGCAACAACTTTTCTTCAGTCAAGGGAAGGGGGGTTACCTGATACCTTGAGGCAAATCCTAAGTATCGTCTAACTGCTGTAGAATACCCCGCCCTGCTGCGGGGGCCCAACCCTGCTGGACCAGGGCAGAAGCCCTTTGATCCAAACCTGGAAAAAATTAAACAGTTATCACTGAAGGGATTCCAACACAGATAGGTCCGGCCAGGTCATAGACCTGGAGACCTGCGGATTCCTAGTCAAAAACCGATCAAGACGCCCCCTGCTGAGATCATCAGCATCAGTATTACAATCTGTCGGGATGTACACAGGCGCCGCTGTGATGTTATACCTCTCCAACAGCAAGCACCAACAACGGACAAAAGCCATAAGGGCTGGAACGGGGGAATAGTAACTATTCAAGATGTGAACCACAGTCATGTTATCAATCCGAAAGGTAACACAACCACCCCTCAGCTGCGGCCCCCATGTGGCCAAGGCTAAAAGCGCAGCTAAGAACTCCTTCCAGTTAATGGACCTATCCGACACGAACTGTAAACTCCCAGAAAAGGAAAGAAAAAACCACTCTGAACGAAAACAGGCTCCAAGGGCCGAGCCACTTGAGTCTGTGAATATCTCCGGGGTATCAGCATTCCACACTGGGGCATAATAGCTGATCCCATTATGAAGGGCAATACAGTTGACCCACCAGGTCAAATCGGCACAAGCCGTCGCATCAAGCTTCACTGAATGATGTAATTCTGCCACTGATCGGCTAGCCTGGAACAGTCCCCCCAGAAACGCCCTGCCATGGCGAATGACACGGGCCGCAAAGGAAAGCTTGCCAATAATACTCAACAGGCGGCGCTTTTTCAAAACTCTCAAACCAAGCCACTGAGACGCCTCCTCCCTCAACTCCCTCAAACGTTCATGGGAAATCCTAAGCTGCGCGAGGTCACTGTCAATCACAATGCCCAAGAACTCAACCGTGGTCGCCGGGCAGTGACCTTTGCGGGCTGAACCGAAAAACCAGAGTCCCTGCACACCAAAAGCATCCTATCAAGACCATACTGACACTCAGCCCGGGAGGGGGCGACAATGAGGAAGTCGTCGACATAGCGGACGATCGGTGTACTAACACCCTCCAAAACCATGAATCTTTGGAGGGCGTCCGCAAAAATATCAAACAGATAAGGGGCGCTCCTAAGACCAAAGTTTAAAACCTTGCTAAAATAATAGAGAGTCCTACCATGAGAATCCGCCCAGGAGAGGCCCATTAAGTGCCAGTCCTGCGGATCAATGTAAATGTGTTTGAACGCATTCTCTAGATCGAGCTTAGCCATGTAAACAGAAGAGCCAGCCCCCACAATTCGACAATGAGCAGCCGCATCCTCCACTGAAGCATAGGAGAGAGCAAACTGAGAACGATCAATTCAACCATTAACAGAACCGTTGATTGGGAAAGAAAGATCGTGTATTACACGGATTTTTGAGGACGCCCTCTTTGGAAAAGCCCCTAAGGGTGAGATAATACAATTTTCAAAGGGGAGGTCCCTGAATGGACCGTACAACCTACCCGCCGCCAAGTCGGCCTGTATAATCTCCCCCACCTGGTCCCTATATTCCAAACTGGATGGCCAGTTATGACTCACTACTCGAGAATCAGCTGGAATACGGCCTATCCGTACTCCACCATGAATAAGAGACAAAATATGAGAAGCCCTATCCTCCGAAAACACCAATCCCAAACGGTCGGCCCAGTACTGGACCTCAAGAGCTGGGTGGAACACCAGCTGCTTGTCCAGCTGCGGCTTTGCAGCTGGCCTTTTTACAATGCATTTGGGCTTCGGGTCCCCCGCACCCGAGGCAACAATGCTTTCGGAAACAATCTTTGCCCCACTTACAGTCATCCTTCTGGAACTTGTAACAGACCTCCCTTTTTGCTGAGGTCCCCCCTGCGCCTCCCCGTGTCCTTGGGGCCCGAAACCCTTTCTGGGGGCAATCAGACAAGACGTGATCAAACGAGGAACACTTAGAACATCTACTGGGCGCCTTCATGGCACTAGCATCCAAAATTGTCACACATAACTCCTGGTCAACAACAGAGAATCGAAGGGAGCCTGCTTGGGCCAACCTCTGCCTATGCCTAACGTCATATGCAGCTACACTCAACCACTTTAATTTCTTACACGCATTGAGAATAAAGAGGGTGTAACGAGCCGTTTCATAAAGCGCATTGTAACCATAAGCTTTACACAATACAATTTGGTAGGCGCACCATGCCTCTTGCCATGCAAACACATTAGTTACAGCTTTCTTTGATTTTACAGCTTTCAGCTGGACATTTCCAGAGTTGTCAATTACCGGTTTGATCTCATCCGAGTCAGACATACAATTCAGAAATAAGTCTAAGTTCGCAAACTCACCACGGAGAGCGCTGGATACAGTCCCCAGATCCAAGAATTCCAGGCCGACGTCCATTCTAAGCTGGGGTTCCACGAACTGTGGGGCATGATGCGGGTTGAATGGGTCCCCAAATGAATCGTATCGCCTCCCATGCTCCATACGATTCCAGCTGTTGGGAGCATGAGTAGGGGGGGGGGCCTCGGGTAACGACATACCCTGGGCCATGTGCGTGCCAGACGAGCCGAAATACCCCGGGTAATTCGGGGGCTGGGGAAAGCTCACACGACAAGGGGCGTACGCACTGGGAACCACACGAGGGGGGGCACTGCCTGCGTCGTACGTGGGGTTCATATGTCCAGTAGACTCCCTAGAGAAACGGGGGGCCATATACTGAGGAAGGGGGTGGCCTCCATACGAATGGGCTTGGGCCTGCACAGATGGGGCACTGGTGGGGGCCTCCATAAAACGATCGTGTAGGGCGTTGTGAGGGGGATGTTGACGAGTGGCCTGGTGCACGTGTGTCCTGTCGTCAGGACGAAACACGTGGGTCCTATCGTCAGGACGGGGGCCACCAAATCCCTGCATGGGGCGAGGCAAGGAGTATCCGTCATGTGCGGGGGTTGGCGAGTTGGCTCCGTAACGAGCCACATCATCTATGTCATCAACGACCCGCATATTAGACAACGACTTTTCAAGGTTGCAGAGACTCGCCCGGCCCGGCGAACGTGGGTTGTCATCAGCTTGCGAGTCTTGGTCCGAGGCGTCCAGGAATGGTGCCTCCTGTCGTGTACTTCAATCCTGGGCTGGATAGCCCTCCAGATAGGCGGCCATGCATTTCCTACCAGTGGGCCCGGGGTGGCCCTTAACTGGGCGTCTGCAGACCTTGCAGCGTTTCCTGGTCCTGGAACCACCCATCTCCTGGAAGCGTAGAACAAAGTGTCAATAGTGATTCAAAGCAGCAGATATATATAAAATAACGTGGCTATACTGCCGATGTAGATTTGACAATGTCGATATATTAGAAGAACGCTGAATTATATGTAGAATCTATGGAGAAGTCGATGCTGAATTATATGTAGAATCTACTCAGAGTTCAACTGATTGTCAATAGCAGTGAAATTAGACAGGTGTAAGCGTGAATACGTCAAGCGTGAAGGTGGTGTGAACAACACCGGTATCAGAACGAGCTCACCAGAGATTTATTAAAGCTGGGCTAGAGATGAGCTTGATGGTCGTCCAAATTTTCATAGAAGAGCTTGCGTAACTTAAAGATGGTCACCGCCGTGTCTGAAACCACTGATTGCTGCCACGAAGCACGGGGCCAGCCACTCGGTCCTAGTGAGCGCTGGTCAATTCGCCACGCAGAGTCCCGGGCTGGGATCGGGCGAGGAAGAGTCGCACTGGGGATGAAGATGGATGATATGAAGTGAATAGTGAATAATGAAGGGGCCTCTCCAGGGCCTGGTATGTGCGTCCGTGAATCCCAGTAAAAGAAGAGTGCGATGATGAGTGACCCAGGAGAGGGTTTATATATGCTCAGAATGTGTTTCACAGCTAAAATAGCTGGGAAGCTATTGGACAAGGCAAACTAGAAACACAGGATTAAGCTGAGAAAAACAACAAACAGAATTAAAAACAGCGGGAAGGAACACCTGTGAGATTCTAACACAGAACACAAACAGCCTATGAAAAACAACCGGCCCCAAGTAGGGGCAACTGGGACCAAACACCCCCCTCCGTTCAATGCACCCTAGTGATAAACACTAAGCTACCACTGTATTCTTCACAATCCCTCCCTAGTCGCCTCTAAGACACCCAATTGATTTAAACTTGTATAATCACACCATTTGCGACTTACAATGTGTTTTTGAAAGTCCCCTACACTTGAATGAGAAAGGTATTGTCACAGCAATAAGGTGCCACTGAGAAGTGACTGAGATTGTGTCCAAGACTCACAGTTTGAAATTTACTGATTATACTCGGTAGACAACTTCACTGATTGTTGTTCATGAGATAGGTTCAAGGGAAGAGAGTCAGGTGAAGACAACTGATTCTATCTTGAATCTTCACAGTTAATACAAATCAAACTGTTGGGAGTGTTTGCTTGTTTAGCACTGTTTTTTCTAAATTGACAGTAATCCCTTTAGTAGCCATAGTCGCAATTTTGAGAGATTACAGCTTGTAATCACCTCAGAAAAAAAGCTCTATTACAATCAGAAAACTCACACCGGGAAAATGTCTTAAACAAGAGAATATTTGTGACAGATCTAATAATAAGGTAAAATTCAAAAGATTGTTGTTTGCTCGTCTGTGTAATGGATTGCAGTTGTTCTGTTACAAACAGCCTAACATCTTTCTAGTTGTAACAAGCCATGATGCAATAGGCAATCATATTTGAGGAAAGAACAGTCACACCCATTACAAGTAGTACACCATAATGATTTCAAATATATCTAACGGTAAAACATGTCCCGACCATTCAGAAGTGTTAACGTAGTGAATGCAGTAAAGTGAAATTGACTGGCTGAGGCGGGATAGAAATCATTTTAATCTTTCTGGCTCTTCACTAATTCTGGCAGGTTAGATGCTGTGCCATAAATTTTCTGATAATCTCTCTCAAGAGTTTTAAGAAAGTCTAAATGGATTTTCTATAATCAATTTCCATCCCATGATTATATTGCAATGAGGCTGGGTAAAGAGAAGGGGGTTAAAAACCTAAACATGCCAAGACTGCTTGGCCATTTAATTGGACTTCAGAAGATCTAAAATTGATCAGTAATGAAAGATGACAACCCATGAATCGTGCTAAGACCCAACAAAACCTCTGTGATTTAGACATGTTAAGATTTTTGTTTTGCTTCAGGATATTGCTACTAAATGATCCCACTTGCAGTTGAATCCATTATATTTAGCAAAATGTGAATGAACAATATGATAATAGTTAGTAGTTTAATTTGAAATCCTTAGTAGGCCTATTCTTTACGATTACAGGGTTAGTATTAACATTCTCCCTGACAATCATAAAACGGTAACGCCATTTTACTGGGTTTTATTTTTAAGTTCAAGGGTTGTAAAAAGGACAATAACATGAGTGTTTGCATCAACAACTGCTTTACAATACAAATAATTGCATAAAATATATTCCTCAATTTCCAATAAAAGGAAAAGAGATCTCACTACGTGAACATTAGTAGATTTCCAGCTATTTCCTCAAATACATAATGCAGATCAAATTCAATTTTCTGGTCAATATTATAATTGTCTCCAATTACTCTTTTCAAGCACCCCTCAACATGATATATCACAGCTGCATGGTATTCTAATCTGTGGAGTGTACAGTTAAAGGATTAAAATGGAGACAAGCTTTTTGTATATCAGAATATCTTGATAAAAGGAGCAGTCTGCAATTGTCTGTCACTCCACATTTTCAAAGATCTAAATAATTTCCAAATCTGAGGATGTTGATATTTCCTAAATCTCCTCTTTTGAATTTGTATGCCAGTTTCAAGTTGACCATTATCTATAGGAAATCTCTCCAACCGGTCATTACATTTTTAAGCCATATTTTAGACCATTTAAGCCATATTGAGTGCAATTGTTAAACTGTGATTCACCACCTTTCCGCACTAAATCCTCATACAAAGGACCACTTTGCTTTTAATTCCTTTCTTTAGACTTGTGGTAAACAGCGAAACAATGGAATGGCTGCAAAGAAAGGCTGATGAAACTCAAACTGTGAGGGGCTATTTGTTTTCCCCACTTCGTGATGTTACTGTGCACAGACGTAATGCTTATTATGTAGTTCTCAAAAATGGACTCAAATGTGTCCAAACAATGAAAAAGCACATCACAGTTCCTGACAAAAAAGGAAAGTTTTTTTCAGCAAACTGGAATTTATGGAAGTGGATTACGGTAGCTAATATACAGACTGATGTGAATGTCAAAAGTATTTGACCAATTTTCAAAGCGGAGGTATTGTCATTGTGAAGTAAAATGGAGCATATTCCACTATTTCAATGAGATTGTCATCAGTATCATTGTGTATCATTTCAAACAAGAGCATCCCATCTGCATCAAAGGCAGACATGGTGATTTGACTGAGAGTGAATATCTACAGAATAAGATCAGAAGATATGATGCATAAGCCCCAGATTCAATGATTATCGACATCACAGATAGCATGCACTTAAAACTTCTTATCAATGCCAGAAATCCCTCTCACACCAACAAAACAGCTTAGTTCATACCTGAAAAGAGACAAAGCGAAAACTGAGCAACAGTCCTAATGTGATCTTACATTAAAAAAAATCCTTTTCGAATGAGTAGATAAAAAGAAGACAAGCACTCTAAAGTAAAAGATACCTTTCTCAGACTCGTAATTTTCCTTAAGGTACCATTTGGCATTTGATAAATATCTATTCCATTTTAATATCATAAACAAAAGGTTTCCGACCACTTAACATGAAAAATAGATAGACTATCTAAAATAGCCAAATTGTGGCGTAGTTTGTTGTCATGATAGTGCAGTTTATGTTTCTCTTTTTCTTTGTGATATTATGAATCTGCAAGTACACTTTCCAAAACGGTGTCGAATCTAATATATATCGTGAAGAGCTTAGAACTTCAGAAAACATATTTTTTGTTATTTCATGCATGATTACATGTACACCTCTTTCAGTCCACTGCACTTCAGACGGTCTGAGACTTTTATTTCCAGAGAGGAATTTCGTAAGACACAAGGAATGCTGTACCTTCTATATAAGTTTAGCAGTCCATATCTATCTATCCATCTGTCATATTCATAAAAATTATGCATTTAGGCTAATCTTTTTTCTTTCACTTTTTAAAACCCTTTTAGCCCAAGTACAGCTCATTTTTGTATGGCATTTAATTTTAACTGAGAGGTTATACACACATATTCTTATCACTACCAGCCATGAAGTTTCAACGGGAGGAATTTTTACACGTTTTCCAACAGCACAGTCCAGTTCATTTGGTTCACTTATGAATTTTATGGAAGAGTATATGGTACTGTCCAAAGCCGTTTCTGGTGCCCAGGCTGATAAATAAGACTGAAGAGAATGCTACACTTCATCCATGATTGGCCAATCTCATACAAAAGCTAAAAGAAAGAGGCCATTAGACCAACAACTTGATGGAAATGGAAAATTTTCGTCAAGGGAGCTCTCGGCTCGGGCGGCAGAGGCTCACTATTCAACATTTTTAAAATAAAAAAGGTTTCTTCCACCAGAGCATCTTTTTGGCTAAAAATACCTTGAGGACAGCAAAAGTAACATGATAATTATAATTTCACCACTGATCATTAGGACAGCTATAAAAGGGTAGTACCCCATATTTTTTGGTCAAGTGTGCTCAGCTCCCCCAAGCTTCCCCCGATTTCCATCACTGATTTGAACAGCTCAATGGGAACCCAATGACACAGGAAGCCTTTCCATCTGTTAAAAAATTCCATGTTACTGCCAATTTCTGGAGATTCGCCAAACTGATAAATGAGGTCTCGAACACCATTGAGTATATAAAAATCCTTCTTCAAGCTGCAGACCATGCAGGGGTGATGGAGGTAAGGAACAAACCCTGCCATTGGGCTTGAATTTTTTATAATTATTTCTTTTTAATCTGATATCTGGACAGGCAGCGTAGGCCTATAAATGATATGTACGCAGAGGGACGATCAGTTTTTTGCTTCATACAATTGACAATGGACAATATTATGACGTCAAAATTGCGAAAAAGGATACAGATTTGATTAATAAGTACTAATGTACCAGACAAAATTCCCCAGAAACTTGTTATCGATCTACATATTGCTAAATCATTCTAATGCATATGCATATTGCATAACTATCTCTACCACAGAACAATCACTTTTTTTATTCATCTCTCGATCTATCCATCTATCAATCAAAATAGCTATCTACTGTCTTCTGGCCTATGTGTAACTCTATGCATCCCTTCACACCTTACAATCAAACTACCAAGACAGTTACATTCTTGGAAGTGCGAATTCTGCATGCAACAACCTCAGAACATCGAAGTGTTAATTAACCTTTCGGTGTGACATTTTCTTGTTAATGACCTGTGCCAAATACCTTCGACAGGCTTATATAGCTTCAACGTGTACATTTCACCCACCTATTTGACACACAAATAGTCTGTCGTGGTGTCAAATACCTTGCAAGTCTTACTGCGATGGTGCAAATCACCTAGGGTTAGAGGGATGTGCAGTTCCGATTCTCATGGTAAGAGAGCATTGTCTCTCCCCAGCTGTATGATGACGTAGTGTCCTTCCTAATAACGTCAAGGAATGACATGATGTAGCCATTGCTCATTCTTGTAAGCAATTTGATGAAAGAAAAACACGAAAGAAGAACAAAAACTTATGTCACTGGTTATGCGTGTCAAAAAAAACTAAATTGAGGCATAGTATCAACATTTTTTCTTAAATAAATTGAGGATAGCACTCAACAGCCCCAGTCAATTTGTTGAAAATGTCTTAGGGCAACCTTAACAACCACAATTCAAAAGCAAATGAATATCCATATCCAATCAGGTCTCGCACAAGCTGTGATATGCACAAATCTCCGGAGTTTTTGTTACACAAAAGGGTTATTTGTAAGAACATATTTTGCTCTTAACCTGAGCCTGCTTTGAATAAGACACTTTGCTTTTCTTACATGCAAATGAACAATGCATTAAAGATGTTCTTCAGTGTTTAAGCCTACTGTTTCTTCTGTTATTCTTCTGATGTTTCAGCCTGGTGTTTTGGCTGTTACATGACGAGCTTCTTTCATTGTGCTTCTAGGCCTATTTAATATTGATGTGGATTTTGGTTGCCATAAATGATTCTCTCTGTCATTCTGTCCACGATGTCTGTCAAGCAATCTAAAATTTATGAATTGGTAAATTACATCATACAATATACATGTACAATGTAAGACAGTTTTATCACATCATTTTTTTAATCTTAACGAGTAGACTGTTAATAGATAAAAACCTGAATCTATGTCATATTATATTGTAGACTATAGAAAGACGCTGTACCAAATTCGTATCACAAGCAATTGAACCGACCAGCCGATAGATTTAATAGCTTTAGAGGCTAAATGGCTATTAGAAATCAAATTTTGTTAATGACATACTTGGTTCGAGAGTTATCTGATTGTTGCTTCCTAGACGCTGCGATCATTGACATTCATATCAGCCTCATTGATGTTGTTATTGGTCTTGTGACAGCGTCATGACCTTATTTGGCTGAAAGGGGGAAACCCCACAACACAAGCAGTGTGAGCTAGTAAGAAAATGGTTAATAATTGCCACAATAGATGGCAATCTATCCTATGGATCAAGTATTCTAGGATACATGAGTGCAGTGTCAAGAAAATACACTATTACAAATATAACCCGTCTATAGCACTGCTGGTTCAATAAACAGGGTTTGCATTAGGCCCACTGAATACACCTTACAAAAGTATAAAGTGGTGTATTCAAAAATTAACATGGAAGAGATAGGAAATGCTGTGGAGAACCAACTATTCACCCCGTGTAATACCCCCTCCCAGGCCATTTCTAGATACGCCCTTGTTCATATGGATCAGCATTATGTATAGTCTATAGAAATTGTTACAAGAAACACATTTTACATACTGCTGAATCTTGGATAAAGTTTTAAGACTACCTATATCATAAATTACACCAGCAGATAAATGTCTTTGTTTGCTTTCCCGCTGATGCATTATTCTCCAGCTGTTTATACATAATTATCAAAGTTAAGTCCTTGTATTAAATTACAAATATGTCTTTATTTACCAACTGCCTCCTGTGCTCTCAAAAGATATCAGAATTTGAGGAATGATTTAAGTGTGTCTCCTTTTAGTATCAAAAGGAAATGAATGCTACTCAAACAAACTTCAAATTTATTTTTAAGCCCAAAGCTGTTTCCTTCAGCACAATTAATCACGACAATCTGAGATGTGAAACATTTTTGTCAACATTCAACTCCTTGAGCAATGAAAAACTTCAGGAAATTCCTCAATCCATCAGTGCCATGGTTTAAAGAGTTCTTATAATAATTGCATCAGGGGTATTCATGAACAGGGTCTGAAATATCCTGCCAGAGATGAAGGGCCCGCCCTCTAATTTTGAGAGATAGTGTTATTACGTGTTGTGGGAATGAGAGGTTAAAGACTGATTGATTGAATATTGATGACTCAAAAGGAAGATGAATTTAGAGCAGAATCACACCTCATGTAACAGTTTCCAGTATTTTTACTACATAGACCGATAGATACAAATATGAAAGATGAAAGTTTTTGCGGCAATGTGATAAAAGTGAAGTTGCTTGACCTAATATATCAGATTTTTTGATTAAGCAAAAAATGTATAGTAAGTCAAAATTATTTTAGAATGTTACAGATACAATTAAGTGACACTGGTACAATTATCATGAAAGAAATTGACCTCTAAAGAGCATCAATTCAACAAACCTAATTTATATAATCATTATGAAATTGTACATTAAAAAAAACTTATGAAATTTAGAATCATTCTACTATAACACAAAGTCATATGCCAATGCACTGTAAGTGCCCCTCATAACTCTTCTCACCATAACAGTACACCATCTGATAGTCTGCGACACTTTGTCGTATCTGGTTAATCTATTACCTCCATTCTAAACCTTTCCCTGGTAGATGAAAACCATCAACAAAAAGCACCAATCGTCTTTGTTTTTTGTCGATTCATCTTTCTATCCAATCATAAAGTTACTCCCAATTCCTCTAGTTCTCCTTCTTCTATGATGATAATCTTATTACAAACACTCCAACACTCAACTTCCACTGTGTATCAGGGAGATTTCCAGACAATAAATCTTTTCAGATGAGCCAAAAACAAGAGGTAATGAATTTCAATATTATCCTTACCCACAAGATCGATGGTGGTATTGTCCTGATGGATGACCAAGGTAGTTGCAGCTGTACAAATAAAATTTTTCTAAACACTGCCTCAGATCACTGCCTCAGATCACAAACAAGAATTAGAGTGCCGGATAGAGTATTGAAGCTAAACACCTTAGGCTTATATCAGTCTCAGAACATTCCTGAAACTATTCATTTCATTCACATACTTATCCAATTATATTTATGTCACCTTATTAAGTAGTGCAAAACGTTTATTGATTGGAGTGTATACGCATGACTTGCCATTTTTCTTCTTTAAGCAGTACGGTGGTCCCTATGTATATGACATTGCCCCCCCCCCTTCTGCAGTCATGAAGGTGTGTGTCATCGGGATGTGGTCTCTTATTGGGATGCAAAATGCACTAAATTACCATTTAGTGCAGGAGGAAGGTGGTCACATAAGGCAAGTCGGTCTTGCAACTGGGCGTTTTATTATGATGAAGGTACCACTGTACTATGCAATGATACATTGTATTGTTCCAGTGCAACCAGTTCTCTAATGACAAAGAAAGATCTTACAAGAAATACTGTGACAGGCCGTAGTGTTCATTCAGCATTATTTACACAAGAATATTCTCCCTCGAAATATCAGGAAAATGAAAAATAATCTGTCTCTGTCAAAGACTAAGCATAAGGTATGAGATACAATCTTATGCTCTTATATCAAAATTCAAGCAAGTCATATAGCCATACCTAGCTCTGGCATTGATGTATTATGAAACAGAGATGTATGAGTTGATATGCTGGTACATAGATTGAGGAAAATATTAAGCTGACAGAGTATCAAGCCAGCCAAAATGGATCAACATAGATAGAGTGGTGTCTGCAGCAGATATATCTTGATTTTAAGTGATCATCTGAGTATGAAAATTGGGTCAATAGACAGAGATAATGCATACATTACACTTCTAGAATTTATTACCCTCCCCTTGTTTGGCTTGTTATCAATCATTTCTTGAGCAGCTAACCAAAATGACCAATTCAACATATTGCTGAATACGAAAATACAGTGCAGGAGGTTAAAGAATACATGTACTCAAATATTAAGCAAACTGGAGCACAAACCTTCTTATTTTCAATTTAATAATCAGTCTAATCCCAAATATATTGTTATACTGCCGACCAAAAGTTTGGAAGCAGTGGATTGCTCGCTATTGCACTATAAAGATTCTGTTGGCTTGGATTCTTATTTAATGATGTTAGAATTGATCTACGTTGGTGTAAAGAGGAATATTGGAGGTAAATTTATGAAAATTGTGTTACATTTCGGCCCCTAAAAAAGGTGTCAAAGCCTTGGCCATTTTTATCTAATAAGATATGAATGTCCACTTGTTCGGACCCATCTTTATTTTAAACAACAACAAAGGCAATTGGTTGCCATTCATTCAGAAGCTGCCTACCTAATACCACTTCCTATAAATGACATGTTTTCTTCCAATCGGATGACAATCCATGCTTCAACTGGCATATTTGTTTGACAGTGATTCAATGGCATGCAACATGCTGTTTCCAAACTTGTAGCTCTTATATATCTATTTTAAGAAGCTGGTCTCTCTTAAGTTATATCTTGACACTCATGAATGCCAGAACTAAAAATCTACGCTTTTATCTTGCCTTATCTCTTTCACCCAAAACACACAAACAAATCAGAAACGACACTCTATAAACATCAGGTGTACCATTCAGTATAACAGCGGCTCTTTTGAATGGCTTAATTTGGGTCTTGCGTGCTTGCCAGTCAGTCAACAAGTGTATGGTCTTTGATAAGAAATTGGCCTATCTTCTAATCTTGATGCTCCACAAAAAGCTGTTTGCCTTCAGGCTAGTACCTCGATATGTGGTGACAAGAATATTCAAAAAAAGAATATTCCTGTTTTGTTTTTTGTGGTTTTTTTTTTTATTAATGAAAAAGACATTTGCCATCGGGGAGAAACCGCAATGCCACCCACTTATAGCAGTGACTCCTTTAATCCAAATAATGTCAACAATTCTGCACAGGGAAAATAAACTAGTGAACCATCATCAAGCTGAAAAAGGAAATTGGGTGCCATTCTCACAGAAAGTGCTTACACAAACCAATTTCTGATAATGATAGCACTTCACTCTAAAAACAAACGCCTGTTTTAAACACATTTAAGTGTTAAATTGCATAAACACGTTTGAAAATAAACACTTTCTACCAGCATTAACAGATTTAAGTGTTTATCAAACTTAGAATATTTTCTCATGTATGGTTTCAGAAATTAATGATCAATTTAAACCAGGAAATTTTGGTTATAAGATGACAGTATGTCATAAAATGTCAGTTGGTAGCATATTGTGTCTTTTATCTTTGTTTGAATGCTCGCAAGTGCTAGAAAATGTGTATTATTTCTTTTTAATGAAAATTTCAAAGTTCTTTAAACACATAGTGTTTTTGTAAGTTTGCTGGATAAACACTTATACCACTGTTTGCTTTTTCTGGCCAATCAGAAGGCAGGATTTCGCTCTGATATAATGCATATCACAGCTCATACACCTGACCATGATATTGCATGCTTGGCTGACTACAAGTTGACAAAATTGAAGGAAACACTGAAACAAAACTGACCAACAAAGGATTAAAACTGAACAACACAGACAGTAAACAAGGAGGAAGATTGTATCAAGTGTAACTGGTCTCAATAAAAAGGCTATATTCACTCTTTTTTATAAATACCATTATCTGAAATAATGATCAAATTTAAGGACACTTGACAAAATAGTACATTTGGGATATGTAAGCTGCAAAAAAAAAATAGCGGAGCAGCAGACCAACAATTTGGGCCCCATTTGGCAAGTTCATAGACTTATTTTTTCTGCCGCCCCCGAACCCCTGCTCCTTCCTTCCTGTTGCTTTTCAAATATCTTTCATAATTTAAAAATAACATTTGCTAAGCTACTTTAATAATCAACCTCCCCAAAGTGACCTTGGCTGAGATGGCTGCACTATCGACCTACCTATCTATCCTATCTATCTATCCGTCTATCAATTTCTCTGTCTATCCATATCTATATGTAAAATTAATCAATGAAATTAATGTATTGTGTTATTTCCATCTATCTATCGATCTTTCTATCTATCTTTCCATCTATCTTTCTATCTACAAAATTAATGTATTGTATTATTTCCTGAGAACAAAGAATTCTGACCTGTTGCCTTCAGGGCTGCCAACCTGCAAATGAACTGAGGAACATTAATGTGCAACAAATAAAATGAAATGTTATCAAACAAGAAGGATTGAAGGCAAACAAAGGGATTTAAATTAATTTGTTTTGTACTTAGTGGTATAAGTTAGATAACACCCTTGTTTGTAACAATATGCAATAATCCTCGGGCTAAAGCCCTCGGATATATTGCATATTGTCACAAACGAGGGCGTTATCTATAACTTATAGTGTTAATCTTTAAGGAGGCAGACAATTTAAAACAAGATCACAAGCGACCGACCATGAAATCACAGCTTTCTGTACTTAACACAGATTGGAAAACATTCATTGTGACTTAAGTCTTCACTGAAGTAGCTTATAACTGGTAAGCACAACTTAAAATGGTATATTTAAATGCTATTTATTAAACAGCAAAAAAAGGTATTAAACTACATTTTGATTAAATGGTATTTATGTACACTATACATGCATACGTTTGCTAAGAAGAACATGTTAATGGCAGTATCTGTACACAGCATAACATGCATTTTTACATTATTAATTTTCATTTTATCAGAAACACTTTGAAGTCTATCTAATTTCTAGATTTAAAACACATGTAATATATTTTCTGCACTGTGCACTGGGGAATGGGCAGAGATAGAGGAGTTGGGGCCATATGCGCCCTACATTTTCATTGGTGTTTATAATTTGTATCAAATTTATTTGACAATCATGAGACAAACTTATTTTATTTTCAGCAGATATCTGGACTCAATCTTCGAGTGTTAAATATTTTTGGAAGAATCCAGCTACAATTTGAGGCAAACCAAAATAATATAAAGTTTACATCTACACTGTATCTAGCAAGTCACTGAGGTAAATATCACATTATAGTAAGGCAATGCTATTTTGATAACATCAATCAACCATCTTTATAAACACATGTAATTGTTAAAATTTCAAACCATCAAACTGCAATCATATTATTTAATCATATTTTAAATTTTTGGGATGAACGGGATTAGGAGGGTGTGGGCATATGATTGTTCAAAGGCATGCTGTGCATCTGATGGAACGTCAAACTTTTTTTTTTCAGGGATTTTTGATGGAGGTCTTATGTTATATATCCAATTTAGGCCCTAAGGGGCCGACCAGATGATCTTTAATATGGATATTTGGTGAAAAAAAAAGATTGTTTCCCACTTGACACTGAAAAAAAAATTTTTTTCAGCACATGGAAATAAAAAAAAAGTTTGTTTCCACCTGTAGCTAGGGTACCGTAATGTTAAAATTCCAATAAAAAAGTTTGTCATGAGTGCACATGCGAAAAAATTGTTCGTTGACGCGCCGCGAGCGAAAAAAAAAGTTTGTCCCGGGGGTAAAGTCCATAGCCCCCCCAACTATCGTCTGGTCGGCCCCTAACTAGTTTTTCCAAATATCTTTTAAGGGCGGAGGGTTGGTCTAGTGGTAGCGTGCTGGACTGCCAATTGCTGGGTCCAGAGTTCGAATTCGGCTCTTGCCGGGTCACCTGGGCCTATGTTGGATGGCTGTTTCATCCTTCACCTCATTGCCATGTCCTCCTCCTGTTCTAATTAGCCTACCAAGTGCATAAATACAGGACATAAAGCCCCAAACATCCATACATCCGAATATCTTGAAGATATTTTACTTGTTCATTGCATTTTTGTATTTTGTAACTTTTTCTTTCCACAGCAATTTGGACCCCAAAAGATCTGACAAAAAGACGGCTGCAACATGAAGCAAAGGAGAAAAATGAAAGAAAAAGCCACAAAGTCTTGGAGGTAAATATTAGCATAATTAACATTTGGTTAACATACCTATCATAATACCTATGTTTATAATCTCCTGGTTCTGTGGCTTTGCTTTTGATACATCCAATACTTTCAAATAAGTTAATTTACCAAGACTTAGTGTCACTTGGACTTTGTTTAGATTGGCCATTAAATTTTTGGTTTATTTTATTCTGATCATATGCGGTAAATTTTTAATTTTTTTTTCTGGTCCCCGCTATCACTGAACAGTTTTCCTGCAAAACTAGTTGAAAGTATGCCGTGATTCTCACTGATGAACTGCAAGTCATATCCTTCATACATGATTCCCTAAAGATCTGCATAGCTGCACTTCCTGTTTTTTTTATCCATTTCAGTAAATATCTGAAAATTATGTATGATGAGATATTATGTCAATATTCATGATTCATGATATATTATGCCTAAACATTTAATAGTAAACAAGGATTCATACATTTGCAGGTGGACAACATTGACAAGAATGACGTAACATTGAAGAAGGTTCCTCGATCTGGAAACATCTCATTCCGAATTTTTGCACTCCATTCGCTTTCTCAAATGGATTTATACCGTTGCTGAGGGAAAATCATTGTCACAATCTTATTTGAAGCTTTTACAGAGACAATGCACTTCTTGTGTTAAGGACCTTGACTATCCAGTAATATTTGGACAGCTTCTTGAATGTTAAAACAATCATTTGATTGTATTCTAAAATAGTCATATCCATTTTCAAAGAAACACATTTAAAGTGCTATTAATTTTAATTTGACTGTTATGTGAGAACTTGTCACTTTTTCTGCAACCCCTAAATGGATTGCATTGAGAATCAAAAAATTTTTGAATGGCATTACATCAATGATATGGATTATCACATGGAGTAACGGGATACCATTAAAATGCAGACAAAATGATGACATGGTAAGATTTTGACTGTACACCAATGTACTAACATAGGGTCTTCTGTTTTTCATCACAATAGGGTAAGATGGGGGGAAATTCAAATGCAGTATTCACAATATGAAAAACCAGTTGATTGTGAACATGATTCAGTTGTTGAATTTCTTTGAGAATCTTGCAAGGTTTTATGGTATACTTACACAATGGTTGAATATAATATATCCGTCAGTGCTCAATTGAAGAATAAAATATGTGCATTAATTATCTATTTTCTTGTCATTTTTCATTGGGTTTCAAAGGGGGCTAAATTGTCCTGAACTTTAAGGCAAATCTAGCCCCTGTGATTACTTATCTAATGGTGGCTTGAAAGTGTCAAATAAAAGAATTTAAGCTTCAATAGTTAATCCATTCCATCATCCCATGCATTAAAATGCACGTTTTTATAAATATGAAATTTTTAGAAAAGAATATGGGTCAAAGGTGATTTCCCCACCTCACCCTGAAATATAAAAAAAAAAAAAAACCGAGGACAGCCCACTTATGCACTTTCGAGGGAGGGCAGGCACAAATATATGCCATCCAGTTTTTTTTATTTTTATAAATACATTAAGTAGCATTAGTAATTGCTTGGTCCAGGGTTTGAATCCAGCTCTTGTCGGGTCACCTGGGCCTATGTTGCATAGCTATTTCAAGTAACATTTGCCTCATTTCTGTGACCTCTTCCCTTGGTAGCCTATCGAGTGCAGAAATACAGGACGTAAAGCCCCAACCACCCGCCAATCCTTCCATCATTAATATTAGCAGTCATCATCTGGTTATAACAAGTAGCCTTTTGAAATTAATGAGGATAGTTAGTTTAATTACATAATATTATGAAGTATTTAAATTCAATTAAATCTATTTTCATTTGTACTGTTTTTTTTAAATTGTTACTTGATTTCACTATTGTAACCATGTTATTTATTCAGAAAGCAGCTGAACAACTGATATTGTGATGTACATTAACAATGTGTTTATACTGCAACACCAGAGTGTTTAATTATAAACGCTTTTTGTTTAACACTTTAATATGATAAACACCTTCTCTGCAGTCATCCTGGAAAAACATCGAGTGTTTAAGATCAAACACTTTTATTGTTATAAACACTTTTTAGTGTTAATAAAGTGTAACAAGCTATTAAAGCGTTTTTGTGTTTATAATCAAAGACACTTAAATGTGTTTAAAATCAAAAACACTTAAATGTGTTAAAAATCATAAACACTTTCACGCGTTTATTAAGTGTAACAAAAAAGTGTTTATTTTAGTGTTGTTTCTTAAACACTTGTTTTTAGAGTGTTATTTTGATTGAATAAGAATCCATATCTCCATAGGCAGATTAGTGCAGCACTGATCCAAATTAAGACTAGCGACATATTGTTTCCATACTTTTGGCCTACAGTGTACATATAAAGCATACTGCAGCCCCCCCCCCCTAAACAACCGAGATTAATAGTAGCATTTTGAAGTAAAATTGCGATAATGTGAGCCGGCGACTGCCGAAACACGTCCGGCCCCCCCTAGACTATCGTGTCTAGATCCGCCACTGTACTGGGTCTTTCCCTTGTGATCTTTGCATGTGCTCCATTCCACTCTGCCCTTGCATTTTTTCTACATATTCATGTTTTAGTTGCAAAGTATACCAAATATCTTTTAAACTGTACGGCCTATTTTTTGTGGCACTCAAGATATTATTCCAAAAAAACTTGAAAACTTCCGGTGCAATATTTCCCCTGATAGAAAGATCGTATGTCACATAAACAAATCCTTTTAAAGGCACTTAGATAACGAAACATACAGGTTTTTCCCTGAAGACAATGTTCATACTGAAAAGAAACTCTCAAAACTTTGCTTTAGCAAACTTTCTATCAATATCTTGAGATGAATTATAAACGATTCGACTCTCCCAGTCTTGTGTAATACAGTTCATTTTCCAGATACAAATTTATCTTTAAAAATACAATAAAAACTTAAAAAAGACACTCTCTCAAGAGAAATTGGAAAGATACTGTAGTGTAACAATGTGATGGTGCATAAATAAAATAAATAGAAGCAACCAAAGTATGCTGTCTGTCATTTCAAAGTAAGGAAGTGAGTGATATGTATGCAAAATGTTTTAATACACTAATTAGATTATTGGAGATTCCGAATTTCTGGATAAATATAAACACAACAGATCAAGATGATGCAACTTTGCTGAGACAGGCCCAAAGATTACAGTCTGCTTGATAAAATTAGAGGCTACTGATACTAAATGATGTTCAGTCACTACGTCACAGGAAATCCTATGTAACCACTCACTTTTTCAATAAATACTCATGTGGCAGTCCACCTGATAACATTTTAGCTCCCCAGGTACTTCTGAACAGGGCATTTTAACCCTTGGTGACTTTGACTGATTTAGTGTCAAAAATACTTCAACCTGCGTTGTGCAGCATGAGCTGTGAGGCTTGGAGATGCAAAGGCATAAAGCTGCAATTGGCTATGTGGTTGGCAGTTGTAAACCGTTAAAGTGAGGTGAAGGGTGTTGACTTTGTAGATGCAATTCAGATAGATTTACTCAGAATGTGTACAGACAATATGAAACAATTTTAAAGGCCGAGGAATTTACTGTTGACTACAATGTACTTCACTGTTTTGTTTTTTAAAAGATCGTGTAGTTCTGTACAAGGAAGATTTTGTGTGCTTTATAAGTATCATATTCAACGTCGGTGTGCCTTCCATCTAAAAGGATTTTTACACTTGTCACAGAGTTTAGTCAGCTTTAGAAAATTTAAGATTTCATACAAAGGGACAAAATATATATACAGTACAACCCAAAATAAAGTTAGAAAATTTTCTGTCAGAAGTCCTCCATTTACCTATTTTGCCCTCCTTTCTCCTCTCCACCCCAAATCTCCTTACAACTACCTTTGAATCCTTGCAACAACTTTAGCTCATATTAAAAACTCTATCAAGACAGCTACCAATGCATTTGCAATTAGCAAAGGGGCATAATATCAGAGAAATAAAACTCAAAGGGGGTGATGGACTTTGATTTGGTGTTGTTTAAATCTGTCTTCTCCTCAAGCTAATACAGGACGCAAAGCCCCAATCATCCATCTGTCTGTCTCAGGTGAGTCCATCTAGCTGAAAAAATGTACATGCCTGTTGTAGCATTTCTGAACATTTGATTCAAGCCAATTTCTGGTCTACCAACTTTTTCATTGAAAAATATTTTCCATGTTGATGGAAATATCCAACTTCACTAAAAATGAGTAGTTCCTTATATAGCAAGGAACTTTTCTGACAGGAAAAAGTAGCCCAAGTTTGTCGAAATTTCAATCCTGAGACCATTTCCAAATTCTGCTATTCCACTTAATTAACTTCCTATAATTTTCGGCATTTGAGGTTTTCACTGAAAATTGAAAAGCTAGCTTAAAGTAATGCATATCAGCATGCCTTTGATGTTTTGTTTTTTGCTATACCTCATATAATAAGCCCAGATATTATGTTTTATCTGAAGCCCTAGAAAACAGGATAAAGCAAAATTTGTTGTTTGACGATGAAAGATAAAAAACTGTTTGTCAACTGTGTTGTTTCCATTTTAGCAGACTGATTACAAAGAGACCAGTTGAAGCTATATTCAGATAAATTCATTTAAAGATATTTCAAGTAAAAATCCAGGTTTACCATGATCTAGTTTAGCATATTGAACTACTGCTCTTAGAAATTAAAATCGTTTTTTAAACGCAGCAGAGAATTAATTCCAAACAATGATGGCTGGATTGATTACAATGCTTACATGCTACATCGAGACACTGACTGGGATTAGAAGAACAGGGATAGACCACAGTAATGCGATTCACTGATGGTGCAAGATAGCAGAATTACAGGTGATTTCAATACAGTGCGATTCTTGCCATTCACACTTGGCTGGGAGGAATCAATGCTAAACCAGTACTTACTACGTTTGATAAATCAAATGTGTGACGTTCTGTCGTTTCTTAACCAATCCGATTAATTTAAAATGGCATGTATTTGGTGGGTCTAGAACCTAAGAATCGCATAGGTACTAACGAAATCACCTGTAACACATCCGTTTCACATTGGTAATGCAGTAATGCTGACCATCAACGGAACCGGGACCCCTGTAACCTTGACAGAAACACAACATTCTTTTTCGCCTCCCTATTTCATTAACCATGCACTGTACTTTGTGGACAACGAAGATTGTCCGCACGCATGGGGCACAATAAATGACACGGACAGCACATTTATCAAAATAAAACAACTTTTGATTCCTGGTATATTAACACAAAATTTTTCTTTTGGGGTCGTGCCTGTTTTTGTTTTTTTTGGAACGTGAAGGACTATCAGAGAATATGGACAAACATAAATGACTAAAATGACAGGGAATATTTTTACGGTGTGAAATTTGAGATCATCTGGTGTTTTCTTTCTAAAGACAATACTGCCTGCAAAATCAATAATTTTAGTA
The DNA here is from genome assembly GCA_026936325.1 of Platynereis dumerilii. Lineage (NCBI taxonomy): Eukaryota > Metazoa > Annelida > Polychaeta > Phyllodocida > Nereididae > Platynereis > Platynereis dumerilii. The sequence goes on from JAPTHN010000128.1 coordinate 441,376, forward strand.
TTTCAATTGTAACCTTTTCAAATCAAAACAGCCTTTTCCAGAATTATTTTCGGCAAAGATTGGGAACTAGTACATGACAAACATAAAATTCAAATTGAAAATAAGAATTATTCTAAAAATCACCAGAGATCTTGAAAAAACAAATACTGTGGAATTCAAATGAGAAAAGTTTTATAACCTGTCTTTTACACAAGCTGACAGAGAATTTTACACTGACTATGATGTGACATTGACATGTATCTGTCAATTTCTTGACATCCTGTTGTTCAGTTGTGATAGTGTATTCCTGGTGAGTTGGGAAACCTATCCCATTGCCAACCCCAGGGAGACAAAACAGACGTGTTACTCCAGAAAATATGTGAATATTCTCGGACAGTGCACCCTATCTGTGTTGCTATTGTAGCAAGAAGTTATGAATATACGGCAAAAAGTTTTGTTGAGGACGATAACAATACATTCTCGCGCTAGCAAAATAGCAAACAATAATCATGTTTGACGTTTTAATCAAGCAAATTTGTTGAGGAGGATATGTGTTAGTTTCACATTATGATGCATTCAGAGTAAAACATTAAGCAGGATGATTGGCTCTAAATGAATAGTAGAAATGAGTTACGTACTTGAAAGTTAATGCTTGCGATTTTACCACTGTCTCCTGAGATTCTAGGATTTGACACGCATTGCACCACTACATCCTTCTTTACCAAACAAATGGACACAAGACCTCTAAAGAAAATGTGTATGCATGCTCTCCACAGAAAGTTTGTGAGAAAACTATTTAGTTCTTGTATGCTCCACATCATATAAGCAAATTAAAGAATTGTTGCCACACGTGTGGCTCTAAATGTCCTAGAAATATTCTTTGACTGACAAAAAGATTCAAAGCTGAATAAGAACAAACTAAATAGCCTTTCTTTATATTTTGACATATGGAAGATTTTACATATTCATCAGCAGATGAAAATCCTTTATGTTCTTTAAAAATGGGGCATGATACTGCATATTTTCTATGAGGAACCTATCTTGTACATTTGTAATTCTACATACAAAAATAATTATAAAGCACACAAGATTTCAAGACCATGTATACATTTCGGGATGATATTGTAAACTTCCATAGAATATATCCCATAGAACACAGATATGGTAAATATACTAAAAAAACGTCATTGTGGAATGAGGACAGATTCTGTCTATATGATATTAGATTTAAATACCATGATAGCGCCAATAATCCGCGTGCACGTAAATGCAAGAATATATTAAAAGTAAAGGTCACATGCACGGTACATCACAACATTAATTTTGTCTATAACATCATTATTTCTTTGTGAAAGTCATTGGTCAAATATGAATACCTTTTCAAATAATAATTGGTGAAACCATGCAAATTGAAAACATTCAGTAGTTGATTCAAGTCTGAAAAAAGTTTGGCTTCCCAAAAATGTTATTGTTATGTTCTGAATGCCCAGAGAAACAATAACAAAACGCCTTTTGCCTAAATTATGTTGATTAAGAACTGGGCAGAAAGTAGCAAAATAGCATAATTTACCACATTTTGGAAAATGACTGCCAGTAGTTACTTAAAGTAAATCTGAGTTGGTTCTTATCTGAATATATTTGTAGAGATATCTTTCAAGTGTGTGTCCCGCTACTACTACTGATTAGAAACAATGGAAGTTTAGAAATAAAATTGCATGATGGTAACTTCCACCAACAGTACCATTTCATTAGTCTCTTTACACAAATGGATGTGTGTTATTGAGCCTGCTATGTACAGAGAAACTGTAGTTGGAGACATACACAGTGCTATATAGAGTCAAATGTGAGAAACTGTGATAAGACTTAATCAAGGAGGTACAGACCTTATAAGAAACAAGAAAGGGCAGACAACATCCTCTTGAAGCAACCTGCTCTGTCACCCTCAGATAAAGATTTTGGTTGCTATGAATGATTCCCTCTGTCGTTCTCTCCATCTGTTTGTCTAGAAATCTAAAATTTATAAATGTATATACATGTATGAGTAAACCTATTGCACAAGTAGCAGGGCTTTGTCACAACATGTTTGTAACACTATCAGTACAGTGTATCAGAGACAAGCTAAGGAAATAGAATCAGCTTCATTCTGAAGCTATCTGATTTTTTAAATTTTTTTTTTTTTCAAAAATATTTAGGCTGGGTAACAGGATCCCAACAGATTGGGTTTTTCACTTGGCCCAGTAAAACAATAAAAACAGGTTAAAACAAAGGTTAAAAATGAATTAAATTTGTTAACAACAAAAAAGATCAATTTTACTTATAAAGGTTCCTTACCTGTGATTTGAACGTCTCAATAGTCAAAAAGTTTTTAGCATGATTAGGCATAGCATTCCATGTAACAGCACCTCTGTACAAAAACGACTTTTTCATAATGTCAGTTCGACAAAAGGGAACTTCAACATTCATTGTATTACAACTACGAGTATTTATATCCTTTTTTCTCACAGGCCATAACAATAGAGTTTACCAACTAATCAGGAGCATTTCCATGAATACAGTTATACATTTGTATAGAGGTAAAATAATTTTTATGTTCAGATAATGCTTGCCATTTAAGCTTTTTAACAAGATCAACACCTCTTACATTAATTAAGTCAAAATTTGAAGAAAATACGCACAGCCCTATTTTGTAATCTCTGAATCAGATTGATGTTTACATGAGTACAACCCCAAACGGTGCATGCATAGTCAAAAATGGGTTGAATATAAGTCTTATAAGTTAAAATAAGTACCGACTTCGAGACAATATGTCTTAATCTTGAAAACCGTGCTAACTTAGCTGACAGCCTTTTTGTAAGTTCATTAACATGAGTGTCAAATTTTACTTGTTCGTCAATATAAACTCCTAAGTATTTAGTATGTTGTACAATTTCAAGTTGTGAATCACATAAAGACACAGACAATTCTTTTCTCAAAGTTTCATCTACCTATCTAGCAACTAGCATAGCATTTGATTTATCAATATTCAATACCAGTTTATTGGCATTGTACCATTCGCTAACATTAACTAGAATTTCATTCATAGTATTATTTACATTATTAATATCGTCATCGCTTACATAAATCATTGTATCATCTGCATACATCGTACATCTTCCATTTCTTACATGCATAGGGAGGTCATTTACAAAGACCATAAATAGCAGCGGCCCAAGAGTAGACCCTTGAGGCACGCCTATATTAACATCAACCGAATTAGACAATACATTTTTGAAGAAAACACTCTGAGTTCTATTAAATAAATATGATTTAAACCACAGTTGTTCCACATCATCTGATTGTTGCTCTCAAGATGCAACTGACCAATTAGTTGACTGCGATTAATGGCGGTCAGCCGTTCATATCACCTTAGTTGGCTGACACACAAAAGTGTGAACCAGTAAGAAGAGGGTTAAAAGTGGCAACAATAGTTGGCAATCTATGCTATGGATCTACCATTCTTAGGATACATGAGTGTAGTCACTGCAATGTCTACCAAGAGCACAGTTGATGCCACAAAGGAATCATCCGCACAACATGCAAAATCATCCAAGCAATATTCGAGAACCATTGATGTTCTTTCTTGATAAAGTTAGTCTGAAATGTCTGAGAATCTGGACTGCCTGTCACAAGGAAACCAAGAGGATGGAATATGGCTATGTTCTTTGGAGATTTCTTGCATTCCTGAATACCTTTTTCTTCAAATTTTATATGTAATTCTAAAAAAACAAAAGGATTCTCAAGCAGCATATATTTTGTAGTTTTTGTCATAGAGAAAAAAAAACTATTTACATATTTCCATGGAGTGGGTAAAGTTTTCAGATTTTCCGTGTGACTGCCCCCTTGGATTACTTATTTTTTAAATAGATGGAATTATATATCAAAGTAAGTCTCCCATGTTGAATTTCTACTATGTCTTAATTTGTCATTACATATCAGCATTTGAGGAATAATTAGTGTGTTGTCTTTTTTAGTATTTAAAGGAAGTAAATGCTAAATTAGAATAATACAGGCTTTGTCTTAAGCTCAAAAACATTTCCTGGAGCACAATAATCAAAACAATCTCAGGTGTAAAACTTTTTTGTCAACATTAAACTACTTAGAGCAATGAAAAACTCCTTAATCCGCCTTATAATAATCAGATCAGGGGGAATTCATAAGCACGGTCCCTAATATTGTTGGCATTAACCCCACAAATTGCCAGAGAGATGAAGGGCCCTGAAATGTTGTGGAGGGGTTTATCATTGTGTGTTGTGGGAATGAGAGGTTAAAGATTGATTGATTGAATATTGACAGCTCAAAGGAAGACGAATTGACAGCCGGATCAGACCACATTTGGCTATTTCCACTATATATAGCACATTTTATATCATTAGTTAAAAAAATCAAGAAGATCTTATGTGGCAAAGTAATAAAAATGAATGGTTTCACTTACAATCACATAGTAGATTTAGCAAAAAGTACACATTGAGTCAAAATTGTTTAAAAATTGTCACAAACTGTACAATTTGGTCACACTGGTCAATGGTCATTATAGTGGTCAACTGCCACGAAAGAAATCATCCTCGCAGGAATCTATCAAATTACAAAATCGGGATATGAAAGCATTATGAAATAGTACGTTCACCAAAATATCTGTAGGATAAATAATTCTGCTTTTAGGCCCTACACATAATTATGCCAATGCATTGTGAATACTCACCATAACAGTGTTTCCTTCGACAGCCAGGGACATTTCCTCTCGTCTGGCAAATCGATCAACCTCATTCTACACCCTTCCACAGAAGATGAAACCATCAATAAAACGGCACCAATCTTCCTTGGGTTTCGTCAATAAACATTTATCATATCATAAAGTTACCACTAATTTCTCAAGTACTCCTTTTTCAAAAATGATAATCTTATTACAAAGCTCCATCATTCAACTTCCACTGTGTATCACGGAGATTCCCAGACAATAAATCTTGTCAGATGAGCTAAAAACAAGAGGTAATGGATTTCAATATCATCCTTATCCACAAGATGGATCATGGTATTGTCTTGAAGGATGACCAAGTTTTTTGCCACTGTAAAAATAAAACTTAGTAACACTGTCCAAGATCACTTTCTGCAATGGAGGCTGAAGCTTGGTTGTACTTGCTGGGCATTATTGACTAAAATTTACCAATTTGTGGGGAATTATATATTGATGACTTCAGCTAGAAAATTGCATGAGCTCAATTTCACTTTCTGAAAAATGGAGCATTAACAGTATAAAAGGTGTTGACCTATCGAATTGTAATGTGCATAGGGCTATCCATGTTGAGTTATTTTTCCCTTTAATAGTGATTTGATACTGTGTTTATTAGTATCAGAATACTCAGTCCTATACTAGTGAAGGTCTTGTTATATGAAAAAGTTATAAATACTTGTCTTAGAGATGTCATCCCTCTTTACTGTAACACAATGTTTCAGAAAATAATAATTTGTCTTGAGTCTTGAGTCTTTTAGAGATATCTGTATTAGCAATATTTATCATGCAGTTCTGCAATAATCCGAGAAGCAAAAATTCTTTCTCAAAATGCAAGTAAAGGAATATAATTTGTCTTTGCCAAATAAATTCATAAGATATGACACAATGTTATGCTCTTCCATCAAAATGTTCAAATAAGTCATATCTGAGCTAGGTTTTGATTTTTGGTGTAACAATGATGTACGAGTTGCTCAGCCAGTACATATTCTAAAGAAAAAATTATGCTGACAAAGTGTCAAGTCCGGCGAGATGGTTAAACGAAAAAGGTTTTCTCCGTATAATGCATATACAGTATATATATACATGTACTGTCAGTTGTAACAATCTATATCTCCATGTTTCAGAGGGCAACATAAATAAATGGAGAAAGGCCAGTGTAAATTGTCGTGAGTCTTCTGCATGAAATTAAAGAAATCTGCTCATCTAAAGAAGTTTCAAGAACTATGAATAATTCACTGCGGAATGATACAATTGGTTTTGTGTTTTTACTCTTATTTTGCACAATTAACCAACATGTTGACAATGATTGTCGTAACGAAAACATGGGTGCATACTGGTCAAGAACTGATATTGGAATATTATGGGAACTAGTTTAGTAAAATTGCTTCAAAAAGGTATAATCATATTTATTTTAGAGGGAACCAAAAAATAGGTATTCCTATTTCATTCGTCGTGATAACCAAAAGAGGAGGATACGGTTCTGTAAATTGAAGAGCTACTGAAAAATGTGGCTTTAACTCGTTCTCAAATCATATAAAATGAAATAGTAGTAAAACATAGAACCATTTACAATAATTCCATTAAATTTGAAGGAAAGCTATTACTATATACATTAGGGGTACAACTTTTTTGCAACGTCACAATCCTGTATCATATTGTGATGAGCTTTTGCTAGAAAACACTGAAAATCAATGTCTTTTTGGTATTTGATCAAAAAAGTTCACCCATGACTCTCACTGAAATTTTTGCATTTTGTGTCAATTTGGCGCATTTTCCGAGAAATGTAAATGTAGTTGGATCATTGATGAAATGGCTTATATTTTGGAACCATATAACTTTTAGTAACTAAAAGAGCTACACTTTATATTTCAATGCAATTATAAAGCAATTCATAGAGAGGAAGGTTGCAGAATATGGATCTTTTAAGCTACAACAAGTCATAAGTAAGAGTGAAGTGCAATCGCAAATTTCCTTAGTTTTTGCGTTTGGTGTGCAGTTCTTTCATGACCTTAATTGTTTGTTAACTACATTGATTTTATTCCTGCTGATGTTTAGTTTTGATGGCTCTTGCTTTCAGTGATTTTCAAGCACTTCAAAGTGTCCTGCTAGAAGGCTTACTATACAAGGCTTGTGAAAGCTTCACATTCTCTCCAGCTTGATACATCTGATCATTGATCCAGTGGTCTGTCCAGTTATTAGAGATAAACTGACAGACTGCAAGCAGTTTTTCCCTCAAATATGACCTCAGATAAAAGACTATTAAAGCTAGGATGTCTCAGGAATTCCATTTGGCATTAATTTTACTGATACTTGGAACTTCTGAAACCTGAAAGGGAAAGTTTTGTTTTCGTCAAAGAACAGAAACTTCTTAATAATTATTTCTCCCACCAGTTTGATCAGCAATGACATGAGTTCCATTCTGGAAGGACCCTAGGAGTTCATAATGTTTTATTATAAATCTTTGACAAATATATAATACATTTGGTGACTTCATTCGGTCCACCGGCTCCCGATCCATGAAAGTGCATGGATTTCACTCTAAAACATGGTGCTGACAATTCACAAATTGTGACATACAGCTGTATCACAGCTTTGGCTCACATACTATTTAGAACTGTAATCCAGGCACTTACTTGTAGCTTTTCCTGCCAAATAGCCCACTTTGAACTTTGATAGAATACAGCTTCAATTTGTCACGTGTATGAGCCATTCAATAATTGTGCTACAGGCTCATATTTTTGTTTTTTGCACTAATATGTCAATGTAGCACATTTTCGAGCTTGGATCATGTCACTTGCTCAAAAATCATTGGAAAGTTAAGTTTAATTGTCCCCAGCTGTATAAACTCAGTTGATAATTGTGCCAATCTGTCTTTTCTGCCTTCAACTGACTACCCAAGAAACAGGTACCACAAACAACCTGCTTCTTGAGAGCAATTTCGTTTCTGCTGGCCAGTCAGACTTCTTTTCTACAGGCACATGACTTCCAGATTAATGGGAATGGACCTATTTCTCTTCCATTTCTCTTTGTTCTTCTGAACAACTTCAAACAAAACTTTTTTGATGGATAAACCCATCATGAGCAGTGGCCGACATCATCTGAGAACACATTTCACGAGTGAATATTGTTTACATGGCCAAAGAAGCAAAATTCCTGGAATTTGACAATTTACAATGCTGCAGAGATAGTTTTAATACACATATGTTGTGTAAAGGACTAAAAGACATGCATAATTGCATATGAATACCAGAAAAGTCCGGACAGTGGCTCAATGTTGACAAATGTGTAAGTTTAATAAGAAAGGTTGGTGAGGTCTCTCTTGACACTTGAAAATCCTTCCGCAGCCTGTGCATCTGTGCTATCAGTGAGTTTCATCCTCACTCCAATTAAATTTTGTTGATATGTGGTGGCATGAAATAATAATATAGCATTGTGTTTTTCATCAGGAACCTCTAATAATGCTATAGCACAAAAATTGGAAGGAAAATGCATAATATTAGCTCATACGAGGTAACATGCCACATGTGAAGTGCCTTATATGGTCCCACTGAAAAGCTAATTTCAAATGCTTTAATTTGGTATTACTTTGGTTGCAGTATCTTCAATAGACAAAAAGCTATAAGATGAAATAAAGTACTCCAACGGCGGAAAATTGCCATTTTCTGACTGTAATAGATGGCCAACACAAACATGAGTTCATGGGTGAACTTTTTTGACGATAGGTCAAAAATTACTTAACTACAGTGGTTTTTATACAAAAGATCATCCAGCTATGACACAGGAAATTGATTTTGGGGAAAAAAATTGAAAAGTTGTATCCCTAATATACATGTGCCTTTCTCAAGAAATTTTTATAGAAATCCTCCAAATTAAAAAGCTCCAGTAGAATATATCTCCTGAAAGAATTTCAGTATCTTCCAAAATGAAATCCTTTCTTAGGCATGAAGATATTGGGACATACAGGTTTTCAGCCAAAGACATTTTTTATACAGAAAAGTAAACTTTCAAAATTTCAGAGTAGTTCAAACTAGCTTTTCCGTATCTTAAGATGAATTAAAGACGATTCACGGTGAAATGAAACAAAATGAGGAACGTCACTAAGGTATGCTGTCTGGCAGTTTAAATGAAGTAGGAAAATGATGTGTATACAGAAACATTTAATTCAGAAACAGTTTAATAGACTAAACGTAGACCATCGACAACTCAATTTCTTCATTATTACAAAAAAGAACAACCGATGATGACTGTGCCTAAACTTTTGCTTAGACCTATACTCTTTCTGTTTGACAGAGTTATTGGCAAGGCATACTAAATGACGTTCAATCACTTTGTCACTAGTCAATCCTGTGAGACCTCTCACTTTTCAGTTAATGTTCATGTGGCAGTCAACCTGATAACATTGCAGTTCCCGGGTAGTTCTAAACAGGGAATTTCGAACATCTAGAGCTACTGAGTGGTGCACATGGATAACATTTAAGCTGTACTTATGCAAATTATCTTGTCCAGTCTAGCCCTTAGTGACCCTGACTGAATCATTGTCAACGTTTCGAAGAGGACAATTAACCAAACAATCTCATATATTTTTTTGTCAACATTAAACTACTTAGAGCAATGAAAAACTCCTTAATCCGCCTTATAATAATCAGATCAGGGGGAATTCATAAGCACGGTCCCTAATATTGTTGGCATTAACCCCACAAATTGCCAGAGAGATGAAGGGCCCTGAAATGTTGTGAACGGTTTTGTTATTGTGTGTTGTAGGAATGAGACGTTAAAGATTGATTGATAGTTCAAAGGAAGACGAATTGACAGCCGGATCAGACCACATTTGGCTATTTCCACTATATATAGCACATTTTATATCATTAGTTAAAAAAATCAAGAAGATCTTATGTGGCAAAGTAATAAAAATGAATGGTTTCACTTACAATCACATAGTAGATTTAGCAAAAAGTACACATTGAGTCAAAATTGTTTAAAAATTGTCACAAACTGTACAATTTGGTCACACTGATCAATGGTAATTACAGTGGTGAATCACCAGGAAAGAAATCGACCTCGAAAGAATCTATCAAATTATCAAATCAGGATGCAAATGCATTCTGAAATTGTACATTCACTAAAATTTCTGCAGGATATAACAATTCTGCTGTAACACATATGCCAATGCATTGTGAATGCTCACCATGACAGTGCTACCTTTAACAGCCAGGAACACTTCCTCTTATCTGGTAAATTGATCAACCTCATTCTACACCCTTCCCCAGAAGATGAAACCATCAATAAGATGGCACCAATCTTCCTTGCGTTTCATCAATAAAACTTCATCAAGTCATAAAGTTACTCCCAATTCTTCTGCCACTCCTTTTTCAAAAATGATAATCTTATTACAAAGCTCCATCATTCAACTTCCACTGTGTATCACGAAGATTCCCAGACAATAAATCTTGTCAGATGAGCTAAAAACAGAGGTAATGAATTTCAATATCATTCTTATCCTGCAAGATTGATGATGGTATTGCCTTGAAGGATGACCAAGGTATTTACCACTGTTCAAATAACACTTAGTAACTCTGCCCAAGATCACTTTCTGAAAAGGAAGCTGCGTCTTGGTCATACTTGCTGGCCATTATTGGCTAAAGCATACCAATTTGTGTGGAATCATATATGGACGACTCCAGCCAGAAAATTACATGAGCTTAATTTCACTTTCCGAAAAACGAAGCATTAATAGTACAAAAGGTGTTGACCTATCGAATTGTGGTGTGTGTAAGCCTACATGTTTAGTTATTTTTCCCTTTAACAGTTATTTGGTTTTGTATTTTTGGTATCAGAATAATGAGTCCCGTGCTAGTGAAGATATTATTATAAGAAAGAGTTATAAATAATTGTCGTGCATCCCTCTTCACTGTAACACAATGTTTCAGAAAAGAATAAAATATCTTGAGTCGTGAGTCTATTAGAGATATTAGTATTAGCAATATCATGCAGTTCTGCAATAATCTGTCACGCAAAAATTCCTTCTCAAAATGCAAGGAAATGGAATATAATTAGTCTTTGCCAAAGAAAATCATAAGATATGATACAACCGTATGCCCTTTCATCAGAATGTTCAAATAAGTCATATGGCCATATCTGAGCTTGGCGTTGATGTATGATGTAACATCGATTTACCTTTTGCTCAGCCAGTAAAATTATACTAAAGAAAATTATGCTGACAATCATCAAGTCTGGTGAGATGGTTAAACATAAAAGTTTTGTGCAGAGCAGCTAAATTTTGATTTTGAATATCTCAGAATTTAGCAAAACAAAGACATAAATAAGGTATCTGTAACACTTTGGAGTTTATCTCATCCTCCACTCTCATCATTAATTGTTCTTGATGAGACTATGGCCACTATATGCCTGACATTTTTCTTGGACTGTTACACTTTATAAAGTAATTGGCGAGTCAAACTAAGAATGTGAATAAGCAATGGAGAATACAAACATAATGACACAAATTCAAACATATAGAATGACGCCTAGTCCTCAGGTAAAGTAAACTCCACTCTGTGCTGTCACTCCAAATTACGTTTCAGTCCGCGATCTTCACTGTTGAGTGTTAAAGTACATTAGTGTGCCTTCTATCTAAAAGGCTTTTTGCGCTTGTCACAGAGTTTAGCCAGCTTTAGAAAACTCAAGGCTTCACACAAAGGGCCAAAGAAACACCATCAACGGTTTGCTTATGCAGTGTCTGGCAGATGGTACTGAGTCTGACCAATGGTAAATATTTAGTTCGAACTTTTTTGGTTTATCAAGTTAATTTGCTGTTTGTATATGAATTTATTTTGAAAGGATGTTTGCCTGTTAAGTAATACAGTCATCCTAAAGCCCTTGATAAGTACAATGTTTATGTAGCTAAAATATGAATATGTAATATGAGGTCATATATCGTGTGTGGGGCGTATTTTTGTCTTGGGCTATTATCAGGCATCCATCAGAAAGCAGACAGTATTATGTCCATAGAAATGTATTTCTATGATTATGTCATTAAATGTCACTCTTTAATACGGATGTATATTATGAAATTAGAAGATGGCTATAATTAACATCAATGAATGATAAAAATGGCCAAATAATGTGTGCTGAAAAATAATCAGATACAAATTTCTGTTTAAAAAAATTATCCATGTAGATATTTGAATTCACCTTTTGGAGGGGATGAGGAAAAGGGTGCTTGAAACTGCAGTGCAACAACGGTAAAGGTGACACAGCCAGAGTCAGAACAGAATCCTGGACCAGCCAATTTGAAGCCAAGAGCACTACAGACTATTATTGAGTCGGCCATTTTCCCCAGTGAGTGAGCCATCCTCTTGAGTGAGCCATTGTCCCCCAAATGTGATGAGTAAGCCATTCTCATCCACATGTGAATTACAGATTTACAATGATGAGTTGCTGCATTTTCGATATGATTAGTTCTCCTTCTCAGATGGCTCTTGAAAATATGGCTTTTAAAAATAAAAATAAAAATGTTGCATTACTGCTCAGACATCAGATCCTGGATTAATGAACAAGACAATGAAAGAAAATTGCAATGATCTTTTGGTTTGCAATATCAGACAGATCTATTGAACACAAAAAAATGTATTTTAAAAGAATTTAATTACTAATTAATGTAACATTAGAAATTGCATAAGGTTATGATGAAAATAACAATGTGTTCTATTATGTAAGAAACTTCTACAGCAAAAATAAAAAATAAAAATAAACAAGAAATTTAATATTCAAGAATCCTTAGAATTTCAGTAATTTTAAGGAAAGGCCTCAGTACAATCATAACAAGAAATTCTTTTAAAAAAAGAATTGTAGGAACCTTTGTATGAAATACGAAATGTTTTATTTTTATAATATTCTGTTGATTTGTTATGCATGTGCAGTTACATATACCTCCAATGTACCAACCATGATTTCACATTTAGTTACCTCATTATTAGGCATGCCTAATTACAGGTGTTACAAACAGGCAACAAGAAGCCCTTTTGTATTCTTTGTCATGAACATGAAATTTCTATTTCTATAACAACAAACTAATGCTGGGTTGCATATTTGGATTATTACACCTTTCATGTGCTTATGAAAATCACAGGAGTTGAATATATAATATTTTCATACTGTGTTGTTTGGCCACATCTATTATAATATCATCCAAAATCTCTATATACATATACAGTACTTATATTTACCAATTTTCTGAAGGAAATCTCTATGAGCATCTATTGGATATACTCCAGGTGGACTTTGGATATGGTCCCCAATCACTCAACCAAGCAGCTGCTCACTCAACCATGACCTTGATGCTATGAGGGTGTAGCTACTTCCATATCAAGAGGGGGCAATATATACTTGATCTTAAAATTGTACTCACAGACACCTCCTCTGTGGTATTAACACCCTCCTAATATTGGAGGTCAATCAGGAAGGTACTGTTACCATAAGGAAAGTATCTCTGCAAGTCCAACTTCCTCTTGGCCCCCTCCAGAAACTCATGTAGCTACTCCACTGTAGTACACATAAATTGATGACAAAGCACTTTGCTGATGCTTTATGGCCAATAAGTTAGGGACTTTCCATGTAAAGTATTTCTTCATTTGGAGCGTTTAACACAGATCTGAGATGGTCCCTACAAAAAGCCAATACATAGACACTGCACTAGTCAAAAAATGTTTTTTTATTTTTTTTATAGAAACAGACATCATGTTTCCTATATATCGAAAGGCCTCGAAAGTAGTAGAAAATCTTTATATATATTGCTCTATTTGTGAAACAATGATTAAGATTTCAAAAGACTACAGAAGCATGCAGGTAATCAAATACAGTAGCGGAAAGTTGAGACTGTAAGTATTTTTTCAATATTGGCGAAAGTAGTGGCTTAGCTGAAAAAATTCTGCGTGGACTTCCTTGCCTATCAAAGAAGTTCTAATATAGAGAAAACTTCATCTATTTTTATCGCTTACTTGAATATGTCAGATAAACAAAAATTTGAGGTGGTCTAAACTTACGGTCTGATGCTGCTTACATGCACAAAAAGGCTCTTAATGACATTGTCCATAAGAGGAAAGGTGGGTAAATTATTCAGTGTTATTTTAGACAAGTTATTCAGTCATGTTTCAAGTGATTTAAAGGCAATCAGTCATGAATTTGTTCCTGGTTATACATCCAAACAGACATTGTATACAAGGTTGCTTACCGTACCACAGGAAATGTGACACAAAAAACCTCATGAATGAAATGCAGATGAAAGTGGCACATACATAAAAAGAGAGGAAATAAAACAATAAATATGATATTTATATATCAATGAAATTAATTCTATAGTTTAAAATATTGAATTAGACATCCTAAGCAGTATAGAGATAGTCATGCTAGATTTTTAGATCTTTCTATGCAATTTCGGTCCATCATTCCATTTGATTCTTTAATCTTGTGATACTGCTTTCAACAAATGATACTGATCATTTCTTTACCTGTTTATCAACATTTCCACCCCCATTGGTATAACTGAGTATACACCAAACATACTTCACAACAATGGTCACAAATATTCTAATATATATCAATTCTGAATAGCCGTTTTTTTTTGTCAATTCTTCTTCACAATTTTGTAGTAAATATGCAAAATTCTGACCTTGGAGTGGCCTTGCAATCCCATTTACAGAAGTAAAAAAATAGACTTTGTCGATTTTTAGCTTCACAGAAGCAACTTATTTCTCTGAAAATATTTTAATTTTCTATTCTTTTTATTCTTAATTAACTATTTGTATTTCCCTATCTATTTATAGTCTCTTTCTTTTTTTGGTTTGTTTCGCTTCATCTCCCTGCGCTCCTGTTTTACTGAATGACCATTGCTGCACTGCAACTGCTGCAGATTCAGAAACAACTGAATGGACTGATCAACAGAATGAATGACTTTTCATTGTCAAACTTATAGAAACCCACTTCACTGTGTCGTCATACTGAACATTTGAACACATCTGTAGAAAATAGTGCCTTTTTATGTTTCTACTTCACTTGTCACAATCTAATTATTAATGATGCTAAACATTCTATGAATGGCCATTTGAGGGTTAACAATGCTAAACATTCTATGAATGGCCATTTGAAGGTTTCGCGTGTCTCTAGTATGTGTGATAGAATGTGAGAGATTAAAAATGTTATGACCATGATCTAGTGTTTCAGGCCTCCAGTTCAGTGAGAAGTGTCAGTTATCAGTAAATCCAATTTAAAAGAGAACATGCTTGTTAAATTGGTGGTAACACACAACTCTCTGTCAAATGGAATGCTTTGTTCCTGTGTCATTTGGCGCTGTGAAATTGTGGCTCAAATAGCAAATTGTTACATTGTTAAAATTGAGTGATCAGTTCACATGCAATATTGCCCGTTTCATATTGAGAGAAAGATTAATTGGCAATTCAAAGGGCCAGCAAATGACTACTCGGCCTGCCGCACACCTATGCATTGGACATTGGGTGATTAATAAGCACTCAATCAGACTCACACTCACACTCAGACTCAAACTTATTTTCAACAGAGGACAAGATAGGAAAAAAGATTATTTATACATTATACAGTACTTTGTTTGAAAATTCTTTATTGAGAACCATTGGTCAAGCATTAGGACTAATAATTTTTTCATTTCAACCTATCTTTTCTGTGTTTGCTCATTCATTTTTTATCCCTTCAATTGATTCTTGTTAGCTACATAGTGAAAACTAAGTTATCTGCTAGTATCATACCAACTTTTACTTGATAAATGAGACAGAAAATACATGTGTAGTGTTCCAAAATCAGTATTTGAGGCCAGGATCTGCAGTGTATCAAATGGTATAAAGAATGGATTCACAAAAGCATGACAAATGAATACTGTCTAAAAGCAGACAACAAAAATGTGACAGAAATAGATACCACACAATATATAATATCCTGTTTCCCTCCAAAGACCTTTTCCTATATTTTACTTTTTTGTTTCTGTTTATACTGACCACCAGTGTCTCCTAAAAGGTTACAACAATACCATTTATAACAGAATAACATTGATGTATTAGACCAGATGCTGTCTTGTGAAACATGCCAGAAAGTACTGCAAGGGACAAAACTTCTTCAACGTCCATTTTGTAATGTAAATATTTTCTTTATATGATGGTCCTTGGATCTAAAAAAATATCGAATTTGTCTAATGGATAAATAGTTACCAATATGGTGTATAGTTTGCAAAATTCTAAATCTTTTAGAAAAGCCAAGCATCAGAATGTTGCACGTGGAGATACTGTTGTTGTTTTTTTTCCTATCAGCAAATGAAGTGCCTTGGGTTTTTCTCAGAGTGTCTTCAAACAGTTTTGAAAAATAATAGATAGAGCACTTCCAAGCTGCCATAAAATTGTTATTTTAATAATAATACCTTGCCATTTTGCTATTTATATCAACTGGACCATCTAGATATCAAATACACATCTTTTGAGATAACAATGATTGGTCCAATAAATGAAGTTTATTTTATTCATATCTTGTTTAAGCATATCAGCCTTGAGCCTTGAGCCATGAGCTGCTGAATACAAGCTAAGGTGTCAGTATTACATATCAAAAACATACATCTGGTGACAAACAGATACAAAATAAAAACATATACTGGTCTGTCACTCCACTCCTTAGACAGAGAAACTGTATTGGCTTGAGTCACATATCCTGCTATACAGAATCAAATGTGAAAACCTGCGACAAGAATTAACCAAGGTGGCACAGACTTGTGTAAGAATTAATAAAGGGCAGACAACAACATCCCCTTGAAGAAACCCATTCTGTCACCTTCACATAACGCAGCGAAGTAGGATATTGATAAGGTCTTCCAATTAGATTGTGAATAGATGTACAGTGGTCCCTGCGTTATAAGATTGGCCTTTTGCAAAGCGGAGCGGTCTGTCGTGGGGGTGCAGTCTCTTGTTGGGATACAAATTGCACTAGAAATACTACTTAGTGAGGAAGGAAGGCAGTCAAAATGCAAGTCGGTCTTACAAAAGCGGGTCTCCTAACACAGGTACTACTACTGTATATGAATAATGAATACTTGGCTTACCTTACCATAACTACAGTAAATTCACTCTGGAAGCTCAACAATGATTTTTCGATGCAAAACTGGTACCTACCTGGAACAAAAACATAAACAAAGATATGTAGGAGGAAAATACATGTAGACTAACTGAGGATTACATTTGAAAGTAATAAAGAGTTATCTCCAGCATATATATGCAGATTTTTAGCCTGCATGATAAGGCTTATATTATATAGATAGTGGATGGTGAGGAGACCAATATTGAGTTTTATTGGCTGAAGCAGTAATATTGGTCGAGGCCGGAGGCCGAGACCAATATTACCTGCTGAGGCCAATAAAACTCAATATTGGTCGACTCAACATCTACTATTTGTTACATTCTGCACCAAAATTTTTAGACTTATGCATGTTTTTAAATAAAAGAGTTTCATTCTCTAACCATCGTCAATAAAAACATGTAGAGAAAGAAAAAAAAAACTTTTTTTTTCATCTGAACTTTCTATCTAGAGCTATCTATCTATCTAGCTAGCTATCTAGCTAGCTATCTATCTAGCTATCTATCCAGCTATTATTTAGCTATAATCTATTTGTCTATCTATCATTTACTCTTGATTATTTTTTCCCTATTGTAATAAACGTTTTCAAATTGGTGTTTTTAACCACTTTGGTATGGTATTTTAGTGATTAAATTATTTTTATGAATTATCTTTAAACATTCTAAAAGAGTATCTGTACATTTTCAACAGTAAGTTGTTTCTCAGTCTCACAATGATTTAATTGCTGCTTGTTCAATTGGATTGATTTCTGTAAACTACAAATACTTTCATTTAGGATGAGGCACTTTAATTGAAATTTTGTCAATTATCCTTGATCGCAATTAGCACCTTGAGGAGTTATTGTGTACCCTTCAATGACAATCGATAATTTGATTGGAAGACAGTCAATGCAATGAAAGAGTCAAAAAGACTGATTCTGCCACTGCAATAAGTCAAGTGCATGTGCACTGAGGACGCCAATATAGCTTTAAGGCGCCAATAACACTCTCCACACGCCAATATCGTTATTTATTGGCGTGGCACGTGATTGATATCCTGTCAGTTGATTGGCTCACAAATTTTGGTGCAGAATATTAAGGCTTATATGAACAGTCAGTCCTGGAGTCAAATGCCTTGCCCGTCTAACTGTGATGGTGCTAATCACCTTGGGTGAGAGGGATGGACAGTTCCAATTCTCACGTAAGGAAAGCATTGTCTCTCTCCAGCTGCATGATGACGTAGCGTGCTTCCTAATGACGTCACGGAATGACATGATCTCACCATTATCCTGTGAGCTGCAGCTCTGGAGAAAAAAATCTCTAAGGGTGCCACTTTTCAACCCCCTCAGGTGATTTCAGTAGCCTGCTGTCAACTTGTAAAGAGGAAATGCCTCTATAATAGAAATACGCAGTTGCTCATTCATTTAACCGTTCTAATAAAGCGAAGACCGACACCTAACAGAAAACAGAGTTTAAGGTTCTGGTTCGATAGACCAAGAAATACTATTTAAAGTAAAACATACTGGAAAAATAAAACATTATTTTGAAAAAACGCCAAAAAGTAACAATTTGAAACACAATGTTATCAATCAAAAACACAAAACATAAATGAATCATATTTGAAGTTTTGAACTGTTTTAAAGCAGCGTTAACTGCCACAACCTACAAGCTTGAGAATGGATAATATGTGAATCACGCTAACTCGGTGTTGCACACAAACTCAAATCTCCAGAGCGTTACAAAGCACACAGGTCATTTGTAAGAACACATTTCCTTTTCTTACATGCAAATGAACAATGCATTAAAGATGTTCTTCTGAGTTTGAACCTGCATTGTATTGTTTCTTCTGGCATTCTTCTGTAGTTTCAGCCTGTTATTTTGGCTGTTACATTATCATGGTGAGGTTCTTGCATTGTATTTCTTAGTCTATTAAAAACTGGTGTTGATTTTGGTTGCTACAAATGATTCCCTATGTCATTTAATCAATCTTCCTGTTAAGCAATCTAAAATTAGTTTTATAGATTCATAAATTGATGAAGAAATTGCTCATGTAGTGGTAAATTTATCACAGAAAATAAAATATGACTATATATATATATATACATCTTTCGAATATTTCTCCTGTAATGTTTCTTCACCTTTTAATTCTAAAAGTTCTCCAAGCAGGACTTAAACCAAGTAGGTAAGAACTGTTCAAATGTCCATCAGTGGTGAAATAGTAACAGATATTATATACAGTTGTTTTTTGTTGTTGTTTTTTTTTTCACACAGAAACTGCCACTAAAAAAGTACATGTTGCTAAAGTGTAGCTAAAGATTTAAGATTCCTATATGACTGCACCAGTGGATAAGTAAAGGTTATTCACCACGGGAGAGGGAATATGTGATTTATCACCCGAGGCCTTTAGGCCGAGGTGTGATAAACACATATTCCTGATCCCATGGTGAATAACCGGCTTATACCATAAGACAAAACTGAAACTTGTCATTTGTTGCTGTGTTTTTTTCACAGCTTCACTTATTATTCTCCCATGGGAGGATAATTGGACAACAAAGAATATGGGTTTTATTGCAGTGAAATACTGGCTCATGATTGGCTGACAGAGTAGTCGAATGGTATAATTCGGTATATTCTTCCACATATGGATTACTGGGATTAGGTTTCAGCTGTTTGTATATCAAAGCAAGCTCCTATGTTGAATTGCAAAATGTGTCTTAATTTTCCAACTGCCTTGTGTGTCTTCATTAGACATCAGAATTTAAAGAATGATTTATCAAAGTATGTTTTCTTTTTGGCGTTTAAAGGAAACACTCTCTCTCCAAACAAAATACATTCTTTGCTGAAAGCCACAAACTATTTCCTGTGGCAGTATTAATCATAACAATCTGCGATGTGAAACGTTTTTGTCAACATTCAACTTCTTGAGCAAAGAAAAACTTTAGGAAATTCATCAATTCATCAGTGCCATGGTTTAAGGAGTTCTGTTCTCATAATAATCGCATCAGGGGTATTCATGAACATGTGTATGAAATATTGTCAGCATTAACCCCCATCCTGCCAGAGATGAAGGGCCCTGTAATTTTGTGAGTGTGTGTTAGTGTGTGTTGCAGGAATGAGAGGTTAAAGACTGATTGATTGAATATTGATGGCTTGAAAAGGAAGATGAATTGAAAGCGAAACCAGACCTCAAGAAAGATCTAGCAGGTGACCTGAAGATACAGGTACTGGCAATTGTGTACACTCCACAACATTCTTATACAAGAATGTGTCTCTTGAAATATCAGGAAAAGGAAAATAATTTGCCTCTGCCAAAGACTAAGCATAAGACATGATGCAATCTTAAGCTCTTTCATCACAATTTCCAAGTAAGTCAAATAGCCGTATCTAGGCTTGGCATTGATGTATTATGAAACAGAGATGTATGAGTTGCTATGGCAATACTTAGATTGAGGAAAATATCATGCTGACAAAGTATCAAGCCAGCGAAAATGGATCAACATAGATAAAATGGTACCTGCAGCAGATAAATCTTGCTTTTAAATAATTCTGTGAGAATGGCAAAATTGGTGAACAGACACAGATATAATGCATCTATTGCACTATACAAATTCATAACCCTGCCTTTCGTATCAATCAATGCTCATAAGAAACTATGCAAAAGGCCCTATATATTATATTGCTGGAAGTAAATACAGTGACTGGAGGCTAAAGAATAAATTTGTTATAATAATATGCAACTTGGAACACAAAAAGTCTTATTTTTACCATAATGTAATAATCAGCCCGGTTCCAAACAGGACTTATATTGTTGAATAAATACATAAAGATAATGTTCAGCCATTACAACAATCTGGTCTATGTCTCAAAGTCTCAGAGAGCAAGACAAACATATAGAGAGAGGCCAAAGTAAATAGTCATGAGTCTTGTGCAGGAAATTAACGAAATTTGCTCAACCGAAGAAGGTTCAAGCATGATAAATATTTCACTGCAAAATGATGCAATTCACTCCGTTTTGTGTGTGTTCTGTTTTGCCCAGATAACCACTTAGTTAAAATGACCGTATTAATGGCATATGGGTTCATATTGATCAAGAAGTGACTTTCAAATATTAAGACAATTAGTTTGAGTAGGTGCACAGAGGCAAGAAATCAAATTGTTCGAGGAAAATGCAATCTACTCCTGGCTCTGGGGGGGGGGGGTCAGAGTGTCCATCTCTCTTTTAGAGCAAAACTTCTTATAATCATGTTCCACATGGTTAGACCTTCAAGAAAAGTTTGGGTAACACTTCAGGTCGGTGCGCATTTTTTCTGTATAGCCTTTTTCGTAATTGCCGTGGACGTCAAAATTACTGATTTAACAAAATGTGAGTTTCATTGAATAAATCAAGAAAAAGAATTAGTAATTCAATGATAGTGATTTATTTCAATTACAAGGGTGTAACTGACAAGTTTTAAAACAATTTTGGTTCTATTGCAGTAGCACTTTGTGAAAAAAATGCAAAATTCAGCGGAATATCGTTAATAAATTCCTTTCAATTTGAACTCGTGCAAAATTTCGATACTGTCTCAGTCAAAAAGTATTATGGGTAGAGCTATCAAATTTTACCCAAAATTTGCTTATGAGGTGTTCTTGGCACAAATTTCTTCAATTTACAGTTTATACACATTATACACTGCTCCTGGACTGATCTATGTTTCAAAATCTGCCCTACCCCAAAGTTCGGATAAATTCCGCAATTTCTCATGAATCAACATTTTCCAAAGTAATAGCCACAAAAGGATGATCTGCTTTTGTAGTCATGTTTCATTTATATCAAATATGATTTAGATTCACATTTAAACCTCTTTTTTAATACAAAACCATGTTTATTATCAGTATTAGTTCTAAATTATGAGATTCATCATTATTTCCTGGACATGAGACGTAGTGAATTTCGGTATGGATCAATTGCAGTGAACTTCATAACTGACTCCATCAAAAAAACAACGGAAGAGAAAAAAAATAATGGATGTGACAATGTAAGTACAATTTACACCAATTATATTATTATTAGTATCACAAAATGAACAAGAATCCGCAGATTCAAAGCCTGGCTGGGCATTTACAAAACATCTGAAATCTGGATTTCATTATCAGGTGCACCCATTCCCAGAATTGTGTTGAAGCGACCCAAATTATATGGCAATTGGCAATTTACTGTTCTTACCATTCATTCAACAGTTAAACATACTTTTTTTTGCAATATTTTGGGGAATCGGCTTAATGCTCCATTGAAGGGGTGCAATCCTGCAGGTCATGTCTTGAGGGCAGGAGTTTGGAAAGGTGAAAGACCCAGTGGGTGCAAGAGTGCATCTTATTCGCATGTGAGATTTTAATTGCCAAAGCATACAGATTATTACCTCTATTGGTATCTGTATATATACATGTATAATTTAATGTACTTCTTTGATATGTTCGATTAAATAAATAAATAGAATGATAAAAAGAAGTAGTACATGTATGTGGGCACAGAATCTTTTCATAAATGGTGTATGGGCGACCCCATCTGCTCCTGCTACTAATTTGGATGGTTTGCCAGCACCACAGACAAACGTTTCACTCAGTTCAGTCGGGTATTTGCGTTAAGAGAGTATCATTGATCATGGAAAAGCAGTTTCAACTTTCAACGCACTTACACATGAAGTTACACAGCCCACTAAAACAAACAACATTGCAACACTAGAGTTCTTATAATATTGATGGAAACTAAGGACATTAACAGATAAAAAGTGACACATGTCATTTCATCTATTTCTTAAACATTGTCTACTAAAATATTGACAATGAAACATGCCTTTTCTGTAATCTCACATGCCATCTCCCTTTCATGACCCATGTAAACCAAATGTTATGTTTGCCTATAATTACTACAACTAGGCCTTGACCATTGGCGTAGCATAGTCAGTCAAAGGAGTTGAAAAAAAATAATAGAAGAATAAATTCTTCTCTATTGTAAGCCTATTATTCCAAGTGCCACAATATGGATTTTCATGTTTCACTTCTTTAAATTTCAATATTTGTTCGAGCCATGTGACTTATGTCTGTGGCTGAAATACAACTTTGAGGAGTCAGAGCTTTTGCATAGGCGTATGGCACGCGCGATCTTTTGGGGGGCGAACGACATTTGCCCGAATTTCAAGATCTAGATTTAATACCGATTCAAATGAAATTGCATGGAAATCATTAATTTTCAATAGTTTTCATTTAATCATCTGCCCAAATTCTTTTGTCCTAATCTTACAATTTCCCAAACTTTTGTGGCAGCGACCTCCCCCCCCTGCCCCCGCTCCTATACGCCAATATGTTTTTGCAGAGGAAACAACAAACTTTAATTCACAGCCAGCATGTTAGCAATTCCAAAAATAAGTATATGAAGTGAATCGGTTTTGTTTGCTGGGAGAAACAGTTGTTTTGCATACATGTGCCAGAGATGGAAGTGATATAATACATATACATACATTATAGTTTAATTGGTAAGAAATTAATTTATTATCCTAAATGTAACATTCTATTTCTTATTATTTCTAACCATTTCAGAGGTGCTGACTAATGGAGACCTTGAGTGATTTGTCACTCTTGTAAACTCAAGCTCAAACACATTTTTCAATGCTATAGGCACATTATAAGCATTTAAAATAGAATATACTTCAAAATTCTGAAAAGGAACATTCTCGCGTCACTTACCGTATAGGCACCTTTTTACTTAAGCAACTTTGTCATCTTTGTCATGGGCTCCCCTTCGGCCATGGGGCTGGGTGAATGCCCCATTTTGCCCCATGGTTAACAAGGCCCTGAATAAGACTGATCCATACACTATGACATGGCAGAAGACCTACATCCAGGCTATGATTCAATTCCTTGATGAGCAGGGCTCCCATTCTAAATAAATGTCACAGCGCTAAAAACCCTAAAAAAATTTGAAAAAGAAAAACACGCTTGTGAGGGCCAATTTCCTTTATGAGTTTATTAAAATGTTTCATTTTTTCGCTATTTAGAGCCTTCACGTATCTCTCTGCATTGCAACATTTTTAAAACTGTTCAATACCATTTTGCCAACTATTGGCGAGTAGTATAGTAGAGCAGTGTAACAGTCGCATTGTATTGTTTAACACTTATACCCATGCATGAAATGTGGCTATGAAATTTATGGCGGACCTTCACATTATTGTCATTTAAGACAACCAAACATGCTTTACCGTTTCTGCTCATGGAGTGGTATGCAAAGATCACTTCTTTGTATGAAGATTTTTAGGTGAGGCATTGCATTCACTTTGCCATTAATAAACTTAGAAGTAGTGTGAAATGTCACCCTGAGACACTTCAGTAACTATAGTTCACTGCTATTGTTCAATGAATGTTCATAGTGTGCATGTTGGCAATTATAGTCAGTGTTTTCCCTAATCATTCAAACTTCATAACACCATCAAAAGTAGTATTATTGTTATACTGTTTACTGGTGCCTTCGATCTTTTCATGATCCTTCACTGAAGGACATTCAGCATACATGCCAAAGAAATAACCCCACTTCCAAAACTGACGATTTTTGCTTAAGCATAAGATCCATGAAGAAAAGAGGGGAGGGGAAAATAAGAGTTGTTTTCTATAGACGCAGTTAGATGTTAAGAGAACATCAGCTCTTTTTCTGTGACTGCAATTGAACCTGCAACCCAGCTAAGGGCCTTGAAGGGAGTGTAGAAAATGTACTTGCAAGACAATGCAAGTTTTCATAAAAGGGCAATCAGTAGTTTAGTTGGAGTAGCATAAGGGGTCCATGAATTAATGGTATGATGAGAGAAGATAACCATATACCATGTTTTGCACTGATGCGAAACCTGCAGCACTAGCCGTGATTTCTATAAAAAGGAAGAATCTCTCTGATGGTGTCATATTCGGCTGATTCGAGTTTGAGGTCCTACAATGCAAATATTATATTGAAATGCCATCACAACACACAAACTCTGGAAACACTAAGGCACCATTCAGAATTTATGACTGGGAGGGTGGTAGTTTTGCTGGAACTTCCCGTAAAAAATTTATACCCCCCTCAAGTTTCATGCAGATTTTTAGTACCCCCCCCCCCACTCGACATACAAAGCAAAACACATTATATATACTCTTATTCCATGACCAGCCATGTATTGTCTCCCCCAGTCATAAATTCTGAACGGTCCCTAAAGCCAGAGGATCTTGAATATGACCAAAATCTACTGGGACCTACAATTTCATGGAGGACCTTCAAGACTTTATATGTGTCAGTGTTATATCCTTCGAAATAAGTGTCTCTATTTATGGTTGATGAATGAAATTAATTGAGAACAGGAATATATATAGAAGTACGAATTAATCCACAATAGGCCTAGTCATCTTCATAAATGTTTGGTTGACAATGTCAAAGTTGAGATTTTTGTATGTTAAAAATAAATTGCATCGTTCAATGATTTCATAAATTTCGTGTCACCATTCACCAAAATTATCATTATTGGTGAAAATTGTGCTAAAATTGCCACACAAATTATTTAAGTGTTTTATTTTCTACTATTGATATATTTATTGAGTCAGTTAAGTAACTTACAGCAACTTATCCATTATGTGAATATGATCACTCTCGCCCACACTGGATCGTTCACCCCTTTCCAAACTCCAGCCCTCAAGAAATGACTAGCGGGTCAGCACCCCTTCAATGGAGCATTAAGCCCATTCCCCAAAATATTGCAAAAAAATTATGTTTACTGTTGAATGAATGGTAAAAACAGTAAATTGCCAATTGCCATATAACGTTGATCGCTTCAACATAATTCTGGCAAAGGATGAGATCCAGATTTCAGATGTTTTATAAATGCCCAGCCAGGCTTTGAATCTGCAGATTCTTGTTCATTTTGTGATACTAATAATAATATAATTGGTGTAAATTTGTTATGGAGTCAGTTATGAAGTTCGCTGCAATTGATCCATACCAAAATTTCGCTATGTCTCGTGTCCAGGAAATAATGATGAACCTCATAATTTAGATCAAATACTGATAATAAACATGTTTTTGCATTAAAAAAGAGGTTTAAATATGACTCTAAATCATATTTTATATAAATAAAACATGACTACATAAACAGATCATCCTTTTGTGGCTATTACTTTTGAAAATGTTGATTCATGAGAAATTGCGGAATTTATCCGAACTTTGGGGTAGGGCAGATTTTGAAACATAGATCAGTCCAGGAGCAGTGTATAATGTGTATAAACTGTAAATGGAAGCAATTGCTGCCAAGAACACCTCATAAGGAAATTTTGGGTAAAATTTGATAGCTCTACCCATAATACTTTTTGACTGAGACAGTATCGAAATTTTGCACGAGTTCAAATTGAAAGGAATTTATTGACGATATTCCGCTGAATTTTGCATTTTTTTCACAAAGTGCTACTGCTATAGAACCAAAATTGTTTTAAAACTTGTTAGTTACACCCTTGTAATTGAAATAAATCACTATCATTGAATTACTAATTCTTTTTCTTGATTTATTCAATGAAACTCACATTTTGTTAAATCAGTAATTTTGACGTCCACGGCAATTACGAAAAAGGCTATACAGAAAAAATGCGCACCGACCTGAAGTGTTACCCAAACTTTTCTTGAAGGTCTAACCATGTGGAACATGATTATAAGAAGTTTTGCTCTAAAAGAGAGATGGACACTCTGACCCCCCCAGAGCCTACAGTAATCAGGAAGTTTCGGTTTTGGTTTTACAGGAAGATCAATGGCGGCCATTTTGAAATCCAAGATGGTGGAGGGAACAACACAAATCTCAAGATCACTCCCGGCCTAAAATGGTAGAGTAGGTCCTTCTGAACATTTGTGCCAAGTTTCATGCTTTCCTCACTCTGCGAGCAATTCTTACACTCATCACCCCGACTAAATGGCTAAATATGTGTTGCAAAATCTGTAATATTAAATTGGCCTCTCATCCAATCTTTATACTCCACCAAAAGTTGCTGCCTTCTTGAAAGTCATTTAGGGTGTGGGAACAAGGGTATAAAAAAAGTCTCTGTTTTTTGTTACTGTTTAAGTTAAATGAATGAAAAAGATATAATTTGCCTTCGGAAAGAATGAAACTGCAATGCCGCCGACGTAAAATAGTGACTCCTTTAATCCAAATATGAAATTCTCCACAAGGAAAAGTTAACAAATGAACCGTCATGAATTATGGAGTCTACACTTTTTTTAATGTATTTTTGAAGATAGAAAGGTGATTATTTCAGTTTAGTGACGACAGACAGCTTTTTGTTGAACATTTTTATATCTATGCAAGATATCTTTTCCTGAAAGAGTGAAAGAAGATATATATAGTACATATAAATCACACTGGTTCTTTTGCTTGTCAGCTTTGCATGTTTCATTTCACTCTATCTTTGCATTTTCTCTTTATATTCGTGTTTAACTAAAAGGAAATCAACAATTTCTTAAACTGTATGGCCTTTTGTTTGGATTACAATCGTAATGTTATTCTGAAAATCATTTAACTTGAAAACCACCAGTGAAATATTTCCATGAAACGAAGCGTGTATGTCACAAAAACAAATCCTTTTAAAAAGTTACTTTTGAATTATTTTGATGACTTGTAAGCCCATATAGGGCTGGGTGTATATTTTTTACACAGGTCAATAAAGAATTTGTCTGTCTGTCTGTCTGTCTTTAAAGGCATTAAGATAACGAAACATACACGTTTTTCCCCAAAGAAGAATTTTTTGTGACTCTCAAACCTTTGCTAGGGCGCAAACTTTCTTTTCCATATCTTAAGATGAATTATAAATGATTCCAACCAAAAACTTGACTCTCCCAGGCCTGTCTAATGCAGTTCCCTTTCCAGATACCAATTTACCTTCTAAAAGATATTCAAAACAGAAAAAGATACTCTGTCGAGAGAAATTGGAAAGATAATAGTGACACAATGAGATGGTGCATAAATAAAAAAGAAGCAACTGAAGTAGGCTGTCTGGCAGTTCATATATATACAACACCATTATTTAAAGAGACCGTCCACATTATTTGAGAATCTCATTTTCTAGATTCACAAAAAAAAACAACAACTGACGAGGATGATGTGACTTTGTTCAGACAGACTCAATGCAACACTCGAGTCGATTTAATTAGCAGCAGCTCATGTCAAAAGATGCAAACTCACTATGTCATCAGGCAATTCTGGAGGACCACTCACTTTTTCATTAAATACTCATAATATAGTATCATATGGCAGTCCACCTACAATATAATAACATTGCAGTTCTCTGGGTAGTTCTAAATAGTGAATTTCGACCATCAACAGCAAGTGAATGGTGCGCAAGGCTATTAATTAAGCAGTATCTTGCAAATTATCTTGCAAATTATCTTGTCCAGTCTAGCCCTTAGTGACCCTGACTGAATTATTGTCAAAAATACTTCAGCCTGCAGTGTGCAGCATGAGCTGTGAGGACTGGTGTTACAGTGTACGGAACATTGAGCTGGTCATTACGTACTGTAAAGTGAAGTGAAGGATATCAAATTTGATTATAATACACTTGAGAGATACACACATAGATTTTAAATATTGTTTTTTGGTTTTAATTTGAAAGCATCATTCAGCCTGTAGAGCAAGGTTTTCCATCTTTGTGGTTGAATGACTTGGTCTTTATTTTTTCCAAAATACAAATAATTTTATGTTCGACAATATAAATTGGTGGCCATCGAACTCTGAGGAGTTATTTGAAGACTCACCAAGATGGAGTGGTATGAAAATGAGATGAATGAGAATGAAAAACAAGGAACATTTTAAAGTACAGGGTGGGGAACCAAAATTTTCCATGAACTTCCTTGTGCTTAAAAAGCATTTCACATTTGCAGGAAAATTGTGAAAATAATACAGCCTAATCATTAAGGTATCAGCCATACCTGTGGAAGGTTAGAATGAGCTGTGATTAAAAATGACTCCATAGGAGACAAAAAGGAAGAGGTGGTCAGATTTGCTTCAGTGCCAAATGGACTAAAAACAATCCCTGAAGTAGTCAGGGTGACCTCACTACCGGAATACAATATCATGAAGGCAATCAATGATGGGAAAGGATTAAGAGGGAAGTATAGGTATTTGTGGAGAGAATTAAGAGAGGAATGGAGCATTCCTGGAGTCACTGACAACAAAACTGATAAGGTACCTGCGACCTTCGTGAGAGAGGTGGTTGCAGAGCTTCAGGTGGACCTCAAGGCTGCCAGTGCAGCTATGCAAAATGATTTTGGCCTGAAATCATATGTGAGGCCCCAAAGACACCTTTCAGCCTATTCCATGAAGGCCAGAAGATAGAAATGGTGAAAAAATGATGGGCTAAATTAGGAAGCATGGCTCGATATTCAATTTTTTTTCAAACTATAAACGTTTGGTTGTGGATTTTATTGTCAACAAAGAAACGGCAAATTCTATATAAAATCCAATAGAAGATGTCGATGGGACATTCAGGGCAAAGTATCCAGCTCCGGCAATGGTTTCCGGAGTCATGACTTCCAATAGAAAAATTATGCTTTATTTCTTTTTCGTGCGAGTAAAGGGGGACAGACCTGATGCATACTACTAGGTCCAGTGATGTCATGTTTTGCCATGGCTGGATGTGAATTACCCCAATGGCAACTATAGCAGACTCAGGATGGTTCCCCATTCCTTATGGCCAGGAAAGTTCAGGATTTCCACTTCAAGAAATTTCGGAGACTTCTGGGCAGCCAACTTCTGGCCCTTATCCAGCTCGGACCTTAATTCCCCTTACTTTTCCGTGTGGGGCATCTTAGAATAGTTGGTCAACAAGACCTGTCACCACGATGTTGTTGTCCTCCTTACTGTCTTCATGGCTCATGGCCTCAAAATATGAAGGCACTTTTTTTCAAAGCATCACCAAGTTTAGACGGCCATATTGAATTTTTGATTGGAGATAATACAAGTCAAACTGCACAAAAAGGATCCTTTTGTCTTGTTTCTTAGGCCTGAAAATGTGAATTTGTTATGACTTAGCAAAACCTTTCATTTCGAATGAAGTTTGAAATATTCCAAATTTTGAAAAATTTGCTTCCTCACCCTGTAAAAACATGCTCTCTGCCTCTATCTTTCAGTAAGAACTATGTCTTTCAGTCATAATAAAAAAGGAGATGCTTATTGTATATAGATATAGAAGTGAACAGTGAGAACATTTCTTTTTCAAAATTGTTTGTCAATATTTTGGTTGATATTTCATCTTGAAAATGATGAAGAGCATTGTGAGTCATCAAAATTTCATGAAAAGAGTATACACTAATGATGTTGATGTTTAAAAAAAACACCGACACTACTATCTTCAGTAATAACTGTAGTTTGCTACCTCAATTCAAGTTGAATGCATTCAACAGCTGCATGGAGTCTAATCTCATACATTGCTCAGCTGCAGCTCTTGGCATTGACATACTTCAGTGTCAAAGCCATTACATTCAGAAAAGGCTAGGAAAAAAGTTGATTATTTGTATACACACTGCAGCTGCTACTTATTTGCCGCTGCAGGAATAGTGGACAGACACAATGCTTCAATGTCAACTTGGTAAATCAAGGTACTCAAACACATTCTTGTAACTAAGTACGATTTGACTTGGCCACACAAGTATTGAGTATTGAGTGACATGTAGCACTGGCAAATGGGACCAACAAAACATCAATTCAAAAAGAGAAAAGTCATAGAGTAATCACGCAAAAATATCCAGGAGGAGTATAAGAGGGAAAACAGAGACATTTGCAAAAAGCTTAATCTCAGAAGAAGCTTGCGGAATCACCTTGAAAGTATCAACAGTAAAGATGTCACTTTTGACTTACACGTAGACTGATTTGTGAGAGGCTAGTTAGCTGAAGGTCATGGGATGCCCCTCATTCACTTGTGTCACAACACCTTCCAATCCATGTCCCATGTCACATGACACCGTGGGACACAGTCATGTGACCTGTATCACCACGTGTAGCCTCTGTCAACCTCCAATTACCTGAGAAGTTATAAATTGTGCCTTTAGCATCAGTCACAGTGAGTTCTGTGGTCCAACCATGCATAAAGAAAGAGTCGTGAACTGAAGTTCTAAAGGTTCATCCAAGAGTATGATGAGTATCTTCCAACACTAGCACATGACATTTCACAAGAAAATGGTTGCTTGGAAGTATGTACTGACCTTCCTCTTGGACATTACAGCTCCATAACATACATAAAGGACATTGCTCAACTACTATTGTTGGCATATAATTCCAAAAATATATATCGTTATTGGAAGTAATTCAAGACAAAACACGCTGATGCGGTTGAAGCAAGCACGTCAAACTTGACTGATTGCGTTTTAAGAATTGTTGGAACTTCTAAATTACATTGTTGCAGGCTTTTAATCCCTCTGTGCTTTAAATGACAAAGCGAACTAAGCTGTACAAACATGAGCAAAGTTAGTAACAATCCATGATAGACAGCATATTACCGTACTAAAAAGTCGATAAAAGAACTTGAGGATAAAGAATGAAGCTTAGAGATTATCTGAGTCTATTCTGAATTTAATGCCGTTATCTAATATCAATATAACTCAATTAGAAAACTTGGAAGAAAGATATAAAGACTGAAGCTGATTCCATTTTGCTTCCAGGCTAATTTGTTATTAATAGAACATGCAATATAAAGATTAGTTTCTGATAGTTCTTGTGATATAATATTCATCCAAATTCCATGACCATGTCAAGAGCAGACTCAGACTCAGACTCAGACGTAATTTATTTCGACATTATACACATTACATTAAAAAACAAACAAATGTATAAAGAGAGAGGAGACCCTCCCAATGCACTATGTGCCGCTACTGGAGGGCCACCTATACATCATAATTATTTTATACTTCTACCAAGCGCGTCCATGTGAGTTGTCAGGCATCCAGATCCAACATTGCCCTTCAGGTTTAATTAGTAAAAAAAAAAAAAAAGTAATTCAAGTTTTTGAACGGAATAAGATCTATATGGAATCGTATTGAATACTAACTAGCACTGATGCACCTTAGTCTACTGTTGTTGCAGGGATCAACAACAGTCCTAGGGCAATCTTAACTGTCTGATTAAAAAATATACATAACTGGATTTACAACAACAGAGTTTCACTTTATGTAACTGATAATTAATTTTCAGTTTAAAATGTTTATTCAGAAAACCAGCAATAATTATTTCCAAATATTTAGCCTTGTTCATTACCATTTATTTAGATAGAATATACTGTCGAAAAAACCTTTTCTAAGTCAGTCAAACCACACTGTCTACAAGTTGACCGCTATTTGCTGCCACCTAGGGTGCAAAATTTGCGAGCTCCTGTCAGCGGTCAACAAAATTTCAACCTCTAGAAGAAACCAGGACAGTGAGGAAGAAACCAGGACAGTTCCATAGTTTAGTGATGGTCTAATTTATTTCCAAAAACTCTGCAAGTATCTAATCTGACTTTTGTTGGCTTCAATTTTAAGCAGAGAGCTTGTAAATACCAAAATAAGTTTGAACTATCTGTTATCATGGAGGATGTATACATTGTAGCTCACATATATTGCCAGTATAGAGGGGGCCACTTGTGGCATGGACAAGACATTTTGCTGAGTGTAACACAGCTTTTATGAAATTGTGAATTATATTGTTGTCCTAGTTCGTAAATCTCCATAAAGTAACAGAATAAATACAATTGAGCATTTTTGATATCACAAAAACAAAAACATCGGCTTTGTATGGAGGAGTGAATAAGTGAGAATTCATTCTTTTTGGACCCTTTTCAGAGCACAATTTAACATACACTAAATGGCATAAGTAGATTGAATACCATCAAACTTCTGATGAGTAAAATTTTGCAGGCAAAGTGTATGCTAAAGTTTCAAAACTTTCTTTTTGTCTGATGATTTCCAAACATTTTCATTCAAAGCAGTGGATTAGATATTTGCCAGCAACCATGCTTTGTGAAAGTAGTTTGGCGTAGTAATATGGACAGCTGTTGTTCGACCTGATCTGGTGATCTGTCCAAAATAGATCAAATTATTGTTGAACCAATTCGATTTTCCAGGGACTGTCAGCATTCTGCTGCCACTTGACAGTCCCGAACAGAGACAGCAAACCACAGGTAATTTGAGAAAGACAAATCTTTCCTGAATATTTCAGGGAAATGGTTTATTTCAAATGAATCTTGACAGTAACTGTTGAAATGTTTAATTGGATGACTGGGAATTTCATAAAACAGACTATACTTTTTTAACTTGAGCTATTGCAGTATTTGTTGCCAGAAACAAACTTGAATCACATTTCCGCATTAGCATTGCAGATTGCAAACCGAAACTATGAGGTCAGCATTCAGCAATCAACAGGAGAATTGTAGGTTAGTCACAAGCACAGAAGGCTTTTCTTTCCTCTTGAACTCAGGGACAAAATTATTGATTGAAAAAATCAGCAATGGAGCAATTTGGAATTCTAGTTGGAATCAAACTAATCGTTGACTCCAATGCTACTGAGTGAGAAGCACATGCGTTGTCCTAATTAGAAACAAAAATAATCTTACCTACAAGGAATAAGTCTACACAATTAGGAATAATTTTTCAACAAGCCAAAATAGCATACCTAATCTCCTTGAATTATGTAAAATATTTGGAAAATGCATTCTGAAAGCATGTTTCATAAATATCTGAGCACGGATTTGTAGAGTTCATTATAGTAGTATATACATGTAATTTTGTTGACAAATTATGTATCATAATCTGCTGTTTTTATGTATTAATAATATACAATTATGGACCTCCGTTGAGGTCAATATCAGGTTGTTTGGACCTGACCGGTGATATTCACAACTAAGGTGATATTCATAACTAAGATGCACACTTCTTCTTAAATCAAAACAAACATCTTACAAAAGCGTAATCAGCGATAACCCAACAAGTAATGCGGATTTCCAAATTGTTTGACTGCACTTCCTGAGGTTAAATTTATATAATTAAATTTATATAATTAAATTTATATAATAAAATAGACTAATTAAATTCCAATTTTGCTACAGATAATGCAAATTATACTTGGGAGTCTCAATAAACCTAAAAGGAAGGTTTCTAAATGCAATGTCTTTGCAATTCACTTATAACACATTTGGCCAGGCGACACATGCTTTGCCTTGTGGGATTCTATTCCAAACCTTCCGCCTTCCATTCTTTTCAAAATTTTCAAAGGGTTTTCTGGGGCAAGGGAGGAATAACGGAGGAATTAATTGATGGCAAAACCCAGCATTTGCAGAATGTGATTTCCCTCGACCAGTTTATGGTTTATTTGTCTAAATTGCAAAAAGGTGAATCGCCCAAACACGAATGCTGCCAATGATCGCAGTTGACGCTGAGCATCAAGGATAGAATGTGAGAGTCAACCATGAAAGTGGATGATCACAGACATAAATAGTTGAGTCCATCTGTGAGGCCTAAAGTATAGACTGAAAAATCTGATTGCATTCATTGCTTCACACATTTAAAGAATGTCAGTCTGAAGATAGTATCCCTATTAGGATTTTGGTTTAACTAGAATGCAAAGTGAAACAGGACAGTTGGGGTTTTAAATCTGGACTGATTGTGGACTAACGAGCTAGGCTTGTTTGACGACTGGAAAACTTAAAAATCGGGATGTTAATTTGGTGATTCATCTAAATATGCAGCAAAATGTATACACAAACATTTAATACCGATGAACAAACACCCTCAGCCAGATTTTCGTGTGAACAATCAAAGCACAAAGCAGTTGCACAACATTGTAGAAAATTGGGATTTTCAGAATTTAAAATCCCACATTTTTAATTCAGTTTGGAAAAGAGAAACCTTCTTTGTTTATCAATTGCACATTCTTGACAGGCTGTGCACGAACTGCAGTGTGTCAACCCATTGGGTTGGGCTATTAAAATTAATCCAATAATGCTGCTGATTTAAATTGTTGATGTTAGAAAAAATTGGAGGAATATGATATGGTATTTCGTGATGAGAAGGCTGGATACCATAGAATAATTGTCACGGTTTGTCTTTGTTCTTTTAGGAATATAAGAAGCAACAATCATCAATGAGCAACAGTTCCTGATTTGTATAATTATATGATTAAAATTTAATAAACAATGTAAGTCACAATATTCAGATATATTATGACAAATTGTCAATCTTTTCAATGCAGGAATCAGTGGCGGATCCAGACACGATAGTCTAGGGGGGGGCCTGGACGTGTTTCGGCATTCGCGGGCCCGTGTTATCGCAATTTTTCTTCAAAATGCTATTATTAATCTTGGTGGTCTAGGGGGGCCCGGGCCCCCTAGGCCCCCCCCCTATATCCGCCACTGGTCCGAATGATGTATTGTTGTATAGTGATTATGGTAAGAGGATCTTCAGAATATATATATATAATTATATCCTCTCTGAAAAAGCTGCTTTCTGAAAAAGAAAGGGACGCCAGATAGATTTCTTGCAAGGAGATTACAAAAAGAAAGCTTGAAAATTCAAAGGAGAATAGTTATTAGACAAGAAAAAAGGAAAAGAGTTGACGATATGTCTTGGAGTTATATGAAAGAACAAAAGATAGATTTGACAAGCAGGTAGACAGAAATAGTGCATTTCAAAAAGAAAGACTGTTTGAGAGGCAGGATTGTCCATATATTGTACATATTGTCCCCATGTCAGATATTTTAGGGCCATTTACATCAGCATAGCCATTGCCAGTGTCTAAATCTAGTCAATCCAATCTGCACCTCCGTTGGCAAACCAGAGAAACTCTGAGAGAATTCAGACCCTATTATCACCAATTGGGGCTACATATATGTATTGGCCGCATAGAGAGAAGTGTGTTCTCTTAGCTAGATATTTGCCAGACCAGTGTCCAGGAGACTAGCCACAGGAAAGAACCTGACAGAATATATACGAGCTACATGTGTAGCTGGGTGGAGTGGTCGCAGGTAAAGCAGGCAAAGGGCTGTCTCACAGTAGACCTAAAAGCTCCCAGCTCAGCTGTTTGACTTTGCTGTAAACTGGATGGCCCAACTGTAAATGCTGGGTAAGGACATGAGTTTGGTATTTGTCAAAGTCATTAGCTGAACGGAATATTTCTTAAAAATGTGAAAAGGAATTAGAAAAAAAATTAGGGAGGTAATAGTGAATGTCTGCATGCCACTATCTACAAAATATTACAAAAATTTGCCTTTGCCTCATATCAATCTCATACACTAAGTAGCTGCAGTGCACTATGTTACCGAACAAAATTGCACAGGTCAATCATGTGTGGTTCCAATCAGAATTTACTTATGCTGCAGTGATATGTCATGTATTGATATGAATTGTACATTTATGGAAAATTAAGCACAGAATAAAGACATCAAGGCTGACTGCAAAACCATGGAATGGGTCAAAATTGTAGTTGGTTTAAGAGCAGATATGTGAATAAGGGTATTATGGATGTTCTATTTTTGTAAAATATTAAGATTTTTGCCCTGACACAAAACTGGGTATAGAAGATTTTCAACCTAAAATAGGAAGCCTCTTATATTTCCCATTGTGGAATTGATGTTAAAGGAACACTATCTCTCAGAGATAGACCACAGTCAGTCACATTGCTTCACATCAATAGGATAATGACCTATCATCAAATGAATCTTCATATTGCTAATTAATTCTGGGAAAAAAGACATACCTTGTTTCTATTAAAATTTAGTACATCAGATCTAAGAATCTAAGTTTTAAATGGCTAAGTGTGGTAATTGCTTCATAAATACTGTTTACTTACACTCTTCTGGCTTTCACCCATCGAAATTCTGTGGTTAGTGC
Organism: Platynereis dumerilii; assembly: GCA_026936325.1. Lineage (NCBI taxonomy): Eukaryota > Metazoa > Annelida > Polychaeta > Phyllodocida > Nereididae > Platynereis > Platynereis dumerilii. The sequence goes on from JAPTHN010000128.1 coordinate 478,121, forward strand.
AATTCAAGTGATGTAATTCAGTTTACAATCACCATTTGATGCTGGTAGGAAAATGTGAGCCAGAACAAATTCTACTCTTTTGTAGTTTTCTACAGTGTGTTTAATTTGGTTGCAAATGGCGATGGGAGCTTTGTGCAATTCCATGATTACCAGGAGGCAACTGTCATTTCACCTCCATGCATAATTCATG